>JAIUJO010000082.1:110000-710000 GCA_023846275.1 Vanilla planifolia | reverse complement strand
GCTCATCAATGTGTTGAATGCGCGCATGTTTGAGTTCATGTGTATGTATGCATTTGTGTAATATTCTTGTTTACAAGTGTGTGTGGGTGCCTATGTGGGAGTTTGAATGTATATGTGTGTGGTTGTCGGTGCACATGTGTGTATGTGTCGATGTGTGTGTGGTTTTTTGTGTAAATGTGCGTGTGTGCTTGTGTGTGTTTATGTGCATTCTTGTACTTATGTATGTGTGGGTGCACATATTTGTGTGCTTGTGTGTCTGTGGGCATAAGTGTGCTAGTGTTATGTGTGTGCATGTGTACTTGTGCATGTGCATGAGTGTATATTTGTGCATTTTGTGCATGTTGTGCATGTCTGTGCATGTGTGTGGCATGCACACTATTTTATGTGTGTGTGTGTCCATAAATATGCCATGTTTGGGTGCATGTGTAGCTATGCATGTGTATAAAAGTGTGTGTGTGTATTTTAGTGTGTAAGGGTGTTTATGTTTGTTTATGTGTGTACAAGTGTGTATATATGTGCTTGTTTGTGTGTGGGTGCATGAATGTGTTCTTGTGTTCTTGCATTCATATGCATGTGTGTGCATGTGCAGATGTGTGTATTTGTGTATATTTAAGGGCTTATATGAGTGGGTGCCAGTATGCATGTGTGTGCATTGTGCAAGTATGTGTGCAGGCGAATTGGCTATTTTGCAGGTGTTTGGGTGTGTAGGTGCACATGCATATATCTGTGTACATGTGTGTATATATTTCTATATTTGCATGTGTGCATGTGTACACGTGTACAAGTGCATACCTATTTTTATGTATTTTTTTGAGCTTTTGTGTATGCATGCATGCATATGTATGGGTGCATGTGTGTCTATGTGTGCATGTGTGTGTGTGGCTGTTTGCATACATGTGTAAATGAGTGTGTGTTTTTGTTTATTGCATGTGTATATGTATTCATGTATGTATCTAGGTTTATGTGTGTGCATGCATGCACGTGCATGTGTCTGTGCATATGTTTATGTCAATTCCTATGTTAATGAATATGTTTTTATCTATTTGTGTGTGTGTGTGTGTGTGTGCATGTCTGTATGTGTGTGTATGCCTATGTGTGTGCAAGGGCATGTTTGTTGGTGTGTGTTTGAATGGGTTCATGCATGCAAGTGTGCACGTGCACACATTTGTGAGTGCATCCTTGTTTGTATATGTTTATGTGTGTGTTTGTATGTGGGAGTTTGTTTGGCTATAGTTGCTTACATGTGCACGTGTGTGCATGTGTGTGTACATATGCTTATGCATGTGTGGATATGTGCATGTGTCTATATGTGCATGTGTCTATATGTGCATATGTGAGCTTAAGCGTGTTTAAGCATATGTGTGTGCATGCACACATGTATGTTTGTGTTTATGCATGTGTGAGTGTCTTTAAATGTGTGTGTGTGTGTGTGTGCTTGTGTTTATGTATATGTGTGCATGTGATTGTGTGTGTGTGCATGTGAATGCATAGTTATGTGAATGTGTGTGTGTCTACATGTGTGCACACTTTCTTACAAGTGTATGCATGATAGTTTGTATGCATGTCTGAGAGCATGAGTGTATGTGTGCTTGAGTGTGTGCATGTCTGGTTGTAGAGGTGTGTGCGTGTGTGTGTGAGTGTGTGTTTATGTGCATGGGTAATGTGTGCACTTGTGTATATGTGTGTATGATCATGTGTGTGTTCATGCATGCATATTTTTAAGTGTGCTTGTGTTTACATGCATGTGTTTGAATGTGTATGTGTGCAAGCATGTGTATGTGAGTAGGTGGGTATGCATGACTACGTGTATTTTTGTCTGGGCATGTGCATGTCCATGTGTGTTTAAGTGTATTAATGTGCATATGTGTTTAAATGTCCACGTCTATGCATGTCCATGTGCACGTGCATGTGTGTGCATGTGCATGAGTGTGTGCATGTACATTTGTACGTTTGTTTGCGTGTGTATGTGTGCATACAAATGATTCTATGAGTGTGTGTGAGACTATGTGTATGCATGTGTGTGTTCGAGCAGACATGTGTGTTTGTGCTTGCATGCATGCACATGCATGTGTGTGTGTATGAGCATGCATGCATGTGTTGTGTTTATCAGCATCAATGTGCATGTGTGCATGTGCATGCATGTTTGGGTTCTTATGTGTGTTTGTGTGCATATGTGTCTGTGTGTTTATGTGTATTTGCATGTGGGTGAGTGTGTTTTTTTTGTGTGTGTGCATACTTGTTTGTGTATGTGTGCCTAAATGCAAGCATGTGTGTATGTGTTTGTTTGTGTGAGTATGCATGCATGTGCGTGTGTGCATGTCAATGTCTATGCTCGTGCATTTGTGCATGTGTGTGTATGCATGTGCATGTGTGTGAGCATGTCTGTTAGCCTATGTGTGTGTGTGTGTGCCTATTCTTGTGCATGTGTGTTTGTATGATTATGCATGCATCTACATGGGTGCATGCATGTGTGCATATGTGCATATGTGGTATGGCATGTGTGTACATGTGAGTGTGCACACATCTATGAATGGGCATGCATGTACATGACTATGCATGGGCATGTGTATGTGCATGCTCGAGTATGTGTGTGTGTGTGTGCAGGTGCGTGCATGTGCACACGTGTGTGTGTGTGCATATTTTTGTGCATTTGGGCATGTGTGTGAAGGTGAGTCTATCTGTGTCTTTATGTGTACATAAGTGTTTGCAAGTGTGCATATTTTTTTGCGTGTGCATTTGCGTGCATGTGTATGTGTGTGTCCACGCATGTGTGCATGCATGTGTGAGTGTTTATGTAGTGATCGTGCATCTATACATACAAGTGCCTATGCATGTGGTTATGTATGTAGCTGTTTGTGTGTGTTCTTGTGTGGGTCTACATGTCTGCATGTATGTTTACACATGTGTGTTCTTGCGTGTGTGTCGCAAGGCGGGAGTGCACGCATGGGTTTGCATTCTGTGTTTATACAAGCATGTGAGAGAGAGAGAGAGTGTGTGTGTTCCTATGTATGAATGTGAGTTGGCATGTATGTGTGCATGTGCACATGTGTATGTGCATGTTTATGAGTGTGTGTGTGTGTATGCGTGTGTGTCTACATGTGTGTATGTGTGCATATGTTTGTATGGGTATGTTTATGTGTGGATATATGATGTGTGTATAGGTGCATGTGTGTATACATGTGTGTGTACGAGTGTTCATGTGTTTTTATGCTTGCGTGTAGACACGTGCACTTGTGCAAGTGCATTTGTATATGTGTGTGTGTGTGTCTTTGTATGCATTTGAGTATGTATATATATGTGTGTATCTATGCATATGTGTATGTGGGTGTGTGCATGTACAAGCATGTGCTTATATGCATGCTTATGTGTATGTATGTGTGTGTGCACTCATGCATTTATGTGCTTGTGTTTGTGTGCATGATTATTCATGTGTGTGTGTGTGTGCATGATTGGGCACATGCATGTGCATGTTTTTTGTGTATGTATGTTTGTGTTAGTTTGAGCATGTCTGTATGTGAGTGCATACATGCATGTGTAGGTGTGTGTGTGCATATGTATGCTATTATGTATGTGTGTTTTGTGTGTGGGGGGTTGTGTTTGTGTGTGTGTCTTTATATGCATGCATGTATACATGTGTGTGTATGTGTTTGTGCACTTTTGCACATTTGTGTGTGCATTCTATCAGTTTTTGTGTGTGAGTGTGTTTTTGTGTGCCTGTGTGTGAGTGATTGCTTGTGTACGTGTACATGTGCGAGTGTATGTGCATGTGCTTAAGCATGTATGTGTATGCACACCTGGGTGTGTGTATGCTTATGCATGTGTGTGATGTACGTGCATGAGCATGTGTTTAAGCATTTGTGTGAGCGTATATGCATGTGAATGAGTGTGTGTGTGTGGGTGCATATGTCAGTATTTTTCATGTGCGTGTATATTTGTGTGTTTGTATGTGCATTGTGAGTGTGTTTGTGTGTGCTTATATTTTTGTTTGTGTATAGATGTATGTTGTGTGCATACATGCATATGTGAATGTGTGTGTGTTGGAGTATTCATGTTCCTGTGTGTATGCATGCATGCATATGCATATGTGCAATTTTTGTGTGCTTGTGTGTACACATGTTTGTCTGTGTGTGCATGTCTAGTTATGGATGTATGTGCTCATGCACGCATGTGTATGCATTCATGCGCATTGACATGTGTATGCATTTGTGTGTGTGTGTGATCATACATGTGCATTTTTGGGCACTTATACATGTGTTTATATGTGCATGTATATGTGTGTGTGCATGCATGGGTGTGGGTGTGTGTGGGTGTGCATGATTGCATGTGTTTTTGTGTGTTCTAATGCATGTATGTGTGTTTATGTGTTCATGTGTGTGTGTGTGTATGTGTGTTTGTATGCATTTGCATGTATGTATTTTTCTGTGTATGTGTGTGTCTATGCATGAGTCTATGTGTGCGCATGTGCATTTGTGGCAACATATGTGTACATGTGTAAGTGTTCACGTACATGTTTTTCTTTCATGCATGCATGTGTGCATGTGTGTATTTGTGCTTGTGCTTGTGCATGTGTGCGAGTATGTGTTTTTTCCATGTGTGTGTGTGCATGGGTGTGTGTATTTGTGCATGTGTTTGGGTGTGTGTTTGTTTATGTGGTTGTGTATGGGTGTTTGTGTGTACATGCATGCATGCATGTGTGTGTGTGTCCATGAGTGCACGTGTTTATCTGTGTGTGTGGTTGCACACATGACCACATGTGTGGTTGCACACATGACCACATGTGTGGTTGCACATGTGGGCACATGTGTGTATCAGTGTGTGTATTATTTTGTGTGTGCATGTGTGTGTTCACATGAGCACATGTGTGTGCATGTCAAGGTGTGTGTGGGTGTGAGTTCTTGTGTGTGTTTATGTGCATGTGTGTGTGTATGTGCCTTTGTCTACATGGGTGTGTGTACATCTATTCATTAGTATGTATGTGTATATATGTGTGTGGATGTTTGCAAGTGCATACACCTGTGTCTATGTGCAAGTTTGTGTATGTGCATGTGTTCTATGTGTGTGCATTTGTTCTTATGTGTGTATGTGTGCATATGTATGTGTGTGCATGCCTGTGTGTATGACTTTGCGTGCACCTCCTTAGATTTATGTATGTGTATCTGTGCTTGTGTGCTTTGTTACATGTGTGGTGTATGCTTGTGTATTTGTGTGCTAATATGTTTATTTGTACATGTTTTTTTATGTGTGTGCACTTACATGGTGTGTTCATGTGTGTGTGCGTGTACATGCATGTGTGTGTGTCGCATGTGTTTGTGCAAGTGTGTATGTAAACCTGTGTGTGTAAAAGTGTGCATGTGTTGTAGTGTTTGTGTGCGCATGCATGTGTACTCCTACGTTTTTGTCGGTAGGCATTTGTTTACTGTGTGCGAGTGTGTGTGTTGGTGTGTGCATATTTGTGTTCTCATATGTGTGTGAGAGTGTGTTGGTGTGTGTGTGTGTGTGCATGCATAAGGGCATGTGTGTGTGTGTACATGTATATATGTGTGTTGTGAGTGTATGTGCATGTGTGTATGTGCCTATGTGCATATGTATCTAAATGTGTTTGTGTTTGCATGCCTATGTGTGTGAGTGTGTGCATCAGTGTGAGTGTGTGTGTGTATTTTTTTATGTGTACATTTGTCTGTATGTATGTGTGCATGCTTGTGTATGTGCATGTGTGTGTATGTTTCTGTACTTGTGCATGTGTACATTCACGTATGTTTATATGTGTATGAGTGCATGTGCATGTGTCTTTTCCTTTTTTCTTGTGTGTGTGTACATGCTTTTGCCTATGTATGTGTGTGTGTTCATGTGCATGTGTGTGCATGAGGTTTCGTGTGTGCATATAGGTGTGCACACATACATATGACTGTGTTCATGCATTTGTGTTGCATGTATGTGTGCGCTTATTTGTGTGCTTTAGTGTGTGGTTATACATGTGCATGTCAATGGGTGCATATGCATGGAGGTGTGTATGCACGTGGGTGCATGTTCGTTTGCACGTGGGTGTGTTGGTATGCACATCTCAGCGTGTTTTGATGTGCTAGTCTTTTTGTGTGTGAGTTCATTTGTGCCTGAGCATGGACATATATGTGCATATGTGCGTGCAAGTGCATGAGTGTGTGCTTCTATGTCTTTTTGAGTCTATGCTCATGTGTATGTGTGTGCATGTGCATGTATGTATGAGTGTGCATGTATGTATGATTGTGCATGTGTTTATGTGTATGCATGCATGTGTGTGTGTGTGCATGTGTGTGCATGTGCATGCACGATCAGGTGTGTGTCCTCATGTTTATGTGCATATGTATGAGTAGTGTGTAATCCAATGTGTGTGCGTGTTTATACCTTTGCACATGTGTGCATGTGTATTCATGTGTGTGTGCATGTACGTGCATGTGCGTGCATGTGCATGTGTGTGTTTTTATGCTTACATGCATGTTGGTGTGATTAATTATATGTGTGTGTGCTTGAGTGGCTATGTGTGTTTGTGTACTTGTGTTTATGAATATTAGCTTGTGTATGTCAATGTGTGCATGTAGGTGTATGCATGTGTTTGTATAGGTGTGTGCATGTGTGTGTGTGTGTGAATGTGTGTTTATTTTTATAAGTGCATGTGAATGAATGTGTGTATATATGCTTATTTGTCTGTGTTTTTTTATGCATTCACATATTTGCATATGTATGTGTGTTTGTGCATAAGTCTAGTTGTATGTGTACATATGTGTATACTATGTGTGATTGTGTGTTTCTGCATGCTAGTTGATTGTGTGTTTCTGCATGCTAGTATGTGTGTGCATTTTTGTTTTTGTGCATGTGTAAGTGTACGTGTATGTTCATGTGCATGTGTACATGCATGTGTGTGTTCTTATGTTTATGTGTGTGCATGTTTATGTCTACATGCATGTGTGTGCATATTTGTGGTGCATCAGTGTACATGTGTTGGTGTGGGTTCATGTGAGTCTATTTATGCTTGTGCATGAATGTGTGTATGTTTGTGAGTGCATGCACATGCTTGTGTTTGCTCGTCTTTGTGCACGCTTGTGTTTTTTTATCTATGTGTGCTTGTGCATGTGCATGTGTGAGTATGTATGCATGTGCATGAGTGTACATGTGCAGGTGTATAATCTATGTAGCTACATGTATGCATGTATGTGTGTGTGTGTGTGTTTTGAGCATGTTTATGTATGTGCATGTGTATGACTACTTGTGCATGCATGTGTGTGTTTGCATATGTGCATGTGTATAGATGTGTGTGTATGTGTATGTGTGTGTGAGTGTATGCATATGGGTGTGTATGTTCATGCATGCATGTCTATGTGTGCATGTGCTTGTGCATGAGTGTGTATACGTTTATGCTTATGTGTTCCTATGTGAGTGCATATGTGTTTGCGTATTTGTGTATATGTGTGTGTGTGCAAGTGCATTTTTGTGCATGCATATTTGTGTGCATATATATGTGCATGTGTGTTTGTGCAAATGTGTGAGTGTATGTTTGTATGTTTTTGTGTGTGTGTGTGTGTGTTCATGTGCATGTGTGCATGGGCATATGTGTGGGTGTTGGTTTGCATGAGAATTTATTAGTGTTTATGTCTATATGTGCATGTACTTATGTGTCCTTGTGTGTTTGTGGGTGTATGCATGTGTACAAGCATTTGTACATGTGTTGAAAAGTGCATACATATGTCCATGCATGCTTGTGCATGTATGCACACACACGTGTGTATATGTGTGAATACGTGTGTTTGCATATGCATATGTGTGTGTATCAATCGGTATGTTTGTGTATGTGTGTGTGCATGTGTGCATTTGTCTCTTTTTGTGCATGCATGTGGATGTGAGCATGTGTGTGGAAGTAGGTGTGTGTGAGAGAGTGTGCATGTATGCATCTATGTGTGTATGTGTGCATGTCAACCTCAGTGTCTTGGATGTGAATGCGTGTGTTCATATGTTTGTGCACACAAGCATCTATATTTGTTGGTGTGTGCTTGTGTGTATGTGCATGCATGTGTCTATGTGCATATGTGTGCATGTCTGTATGTGAGGGTTTATTTATATGTGTATATGCATTCGCATTAGTACATGTTTGTTTGTGTGTATGTGCATTTCAGTGTGCATGCATATGTGTGTTCATGTGTATACATGTATGTGTGTGCATTCATGTGTGTATTTGTACATATGTGCAAGCATGCACATGTGTTAACGTGTATGTTGGTATGTGTGTGTGCAATTACATATGTATGCATGTGTGTGTGTGCATGTCTGTGTTATGTGTGCATGCCTATTTGTGTATGTGTGAGTGTGTGTGTGTGTGGGCTTTTTTGTGAGTGTGCATAGCTATGCATTAATGTATACAATTGGGGGTGTGTGTGTATCTTTGTGAATGTATGTACTTATGAGTGAGTTCATGTGCAATTTCACATGCATACATGTTTATGTTTTTGTTCTTGTGAGTGTGCATGCATGCATTTGTGTGTGCCTACGTGTTTGTGTGTGTGTGTGTGCATGTGTGCCTTTTGCATTCTTGCATGCATGTGTGTGCACATGGGTGCATGTGTGTGAATCTATGTATGCATGTTTGTGTGCATGTGCATGTGTGAGTCTACATGCATGTGTGCATGGTTGTGTATTGTGTGTGTGCATGTGTGTCTATTCGTGTATTTGTGTATGTAGATATGCATGTGTG
This sequence comes from Vanilla planifolia, assembly GCA_023846275.1. Taxonomy (NCBI): domain Eukaryota; kingdom Viridiplantae; phylum Streptophyta; class Magnoliopsida; order Asparagales; family Orchidaceae; genus Vanilla; species Vanilla planifolia. The sequence continues at coordinate 701,281 of JAIUJO010000082.1, read as the reverse complement.
TGCATATATAGATGTGTTCCTATTATGCACGTGTGTGTGTGTGTACATCTATGCACGTTTGTGTGAGTGTGTGTGCGTGCATATGTGTGTGTGTTTGTGATTATGTCTATGTCTCTGTGAATGCATTCATGTTTATGAGTGTATGTTTGCATGTGCATATGTGTGTGTGTGTCTATGACAATGTATTTGTATGTGTGGATGTGTGCATGCATGTATGTGAGTGTTTGTGTGTGTCTATGTGCATATGTGTGTGCATGTGTTTGTTGGTGTGTGCAAATGTGTTGCGTATGTGAATGTGTGTGCATGTGTGTATATGTTTGTGTGCTATGTGCATGCATGTGAGTGTTTGTTTGTGTGTGTAAATGTAATTATGTATGTTTGTGTGTGAGTGCATCATAGCGTGTGTGCATGTGTTTGTTCATGCACAAACATGTGAATGCGTGTGCAAGTATTCATGTCTGAGTTTGTATATTTATGCATGTGTGCAAGCATGCACATGTGTGCATATGTTCCTATGTGTGCATGTTATTATGTGTGTGTTGACATTTGCATATAAATGCATGTGTGTGTGTGTTCATGCATGTCTGTGCTATTTATGTATGCCTATTTGTGTATGTGCGAGTGTGTGCTTTTGTTTTTTAGTGTGTGTGTGTGTAGGTACGCATTCATGTGTGCATGTGGTTTTGTGTGTCTTTCTACACGTGTGTTCTTATGAGTGTGTATGTATGTGTGTGGAATTGCACATGCATGTATGTTTATATGTATATGTTGGTGAGTATGTGTGCATGCATTTGTGCATGCCTACGTGCATGCGTGTGTGTGTGTGTGTATTGCGTGCTTATGTGCATGTGTTTTTGTGTGTATATATGCAGATGTGTGCATGAGTCTATGTATTCATGTGCATATGTGTGTGCATGTGCATGTGTGTGTGTGTGGTCGTGTGTGTTTATTTGTGTATATGTGTGTATGTAGATGTGTGTGTGTGCCTACCTACATGGATGGGTGTGTATATACAGTGTGCCAACTATATTTGCATGTGTACACATGTGAGCTAGTGCACATGTGTGTGCATGCATGCGTATTTATGTGTGAGTCTATGTTCATGTGTGCGTGCTCATGTTTTTAGGTGTATTTATGCATGTGTTTGTGGATGTGCCTATTTGTGTCAACATATGCATGTGTCTGTGCATGAGTGTGCACATGTATGTGTGTGTTTGCATCTATGTGTATGTGTGTGTGTACATGGGTTTGCTCATGTGTGTATGCGTATGTGTGTGCTTATGTGCATGATTGTGTGCTTGTTTGGTTGTGTGTATGATTCTCTATGTGAATAGCATGAGTGTGTGTGGGTATGCATACATGTGTGTGTTCATTTTTGCTGTGTGTGCATGTAAGTCTATGTTTATCCATGTGTGTGTGCATGTGTGTGTGTGCGTGCATGTGTGCATTCATGCAAGCATGTATATCTCTTTGTGTCTTTTCTTTAGTGTGTGCAACTCCACATGTGTGTTTGTGCATTTATTCATGTGTGCATGCCTATGCATGAGTGTGTGTTTGTGTGTGCATGTGCATATGTGAGTGTGTGAGATAGTGCATGTGTGTTTCTTTGCATATGCATGTGGATACATTTGTCAATGCTTGTGCTTCTATATGTGTGTGCATGCGTGTGTGTGCCTGTGTTTTTGTGTGCATGATTGTGCTTGTGTGTGTGCGAAGATTGAAGGCTTAACTTGTTCATTTCAAGCTAAAGACTATGTTATTTATTGAGTGGCTAATCCACAAAAAACTACATCTCTAAATATCTACATAGTCATTATGTTAAACCTTTTTTCATTATATTTATGGTTTATAGGATTATCATGATTCATGCATATTTGAGTTAGTTTTTATAGTGATGCACTATGTAACCTTTGGTTTTTAAAATTAAGTTTATTTGTGTTCCCAAATTTTATAATTTTTAAAGAAGGTTTCGATCTAAGCCCCAAACCCCTCCGTCAAGCCTAAAGGCTCGAGTCAAGTGGCCATTAGTGCTTGGCACTAGGGAGCTATAGCTTAGGAGTCTGTTTAAAATTTAGTTGAGTCTAGCCCAAGTATTGATTAAGGTTTGAATCCTATAGTAGCTTGGGTTAATCAAGTTAGGACATGATTCCTAAACTGAACTTTGGCATACAAGTTGAGTTAGATGTTAATGATAAATAATCTGTACGCATCAGGTGAGACATGTTAATATTATGCTCAAGTGCCTTAGATAACGACATTCCAAGGGCACCTAGGGCAGCCAATCCTAATATGCTATGATGTATATTTTGTGTAGAGGAAGTAATATATGGAGCAATCACTTACATTGCTTTGAAATGTGGGACTAAATAAATGACATTTTTTCCAAACATGAGCACATTTGTACCAACTTGTCACCTATTTTTGTGATCAAATGGTCATATTTTCCTCTACATTTGTGAATAGTTTTTTTTCATCTAGCCATCATTCAGAATGCTTGGTTGAGAGGTCCTCCACCTTTGTCAACCCTATCCTGATCATCACCATTGTCCATCCAACTTTTGGATCTAATGATCCAGATTATATCTTATTGTGATTATATCTAAACCCTTTAATAGTTATTTTGTTCAGAGGATTCCTTCTCTATCCACTTAAAATCAGATGAGAGTTGCGTTTCTTCATCTTTTTTTGTCTCCTGTAATGACTATCTTTTGGAAAAGCTAATTCTAGTCTTGGGGAGTCATTTTGGGATGTTTTTATTTTGACTATAAATAGAGATCATTTACCAACATTTCTTTGTTATTGAATCAATTGGATAATTTCATAAGCACTCAAGAGAAGTTCAAAATTGAGAGCATGAAATTTCAAAGTGCTTGCAAGAGCTATGGGCTCTTTCAATTATTATTTCTTATACACTATTCTATTAGTTTTTTATATCATCCTAGTAATATCAACACTACGAATTAGTTTTTGCCACTCTTATTTGAAAGATTAAAGGTGTGGAAATTTTTCATGTAGAAATTTTAGTAAACCTTTCAATTTTGTTATGTTACTGATTTTTATAGATTTTCATGTCTCTTTGTAGAACTAGTTTGTAATTGGTTTACCCTTACCAATTTTCAACAAAGGAGAGTTGTTGGTGGAAGCCCTAATGGTGAATGAGTGGATGTTGGCATATGTTTTTCTCAAAGCACCTAAAACTTTTTGGTGCATTTCTTTCATTGTTGAGCAATTTCATTTTGTCAACTATCATCTTAATAATAAATTTTACTTTTATACATAAAAATTTTTCTTAAATGAAAATTTTTTCTAAAATTAAAAGTTTTGTTAAATGCAAAATTCACCCCTTCCCCTTATACGTTTTGCCTCATACTATTCAGATCAAGTGATATCAGAGCAAGGTTTCCATAAAAGAAAGAAATTTTACAAACAAGATCCTTATGACTCTTCCTTATGTTTAGAATAAGGTGATCTTATTTGAGAGAGCTTTGTCCATTGACCACCATCGTTCAAAGGTGAGTCTTATCTTTATTGAAAAAATATTATGCATTTAATTTTAGAAGTTGATGATTTGGAAATTTGAGACATTGTTAAAAATATGTTGGAGTTTTCAACTAGAACTATTAGTGAAGAAAAGGTCAAAAACTCATAAAGTGAATTTATTTCCAAGTAAGAGAATCTTTCCTACCTACATGCATGTGCATTTATGTGTGCATGTGTGCATGTGTATATGTGTGTGCAATGTGCATGTGTGTATATGGGTTTGTGTATGTGTGTGGGCTTGCATGCATGTGTGAGTATGTGTAGAGGTGTGTTTGTTGGTCAATGAGTGTGCGTGTGTGTGTGTGTGGATAAGAGTGTGCACACATGTACATGTGCACAAATGCTTACATGCATAAGTGTGCCAGCATGCTTGAATGTATGTATGGGGCTATGTGTATGTGTTGGTGTGACTATGTGTGCTTGTTTGTGTGCTTAGGTACGTGTGTGTGTGTGTGCATGTGTATGTGAGTGTGTGGTTATGATTGCATGTATGTGAGTGTGTACATGAGCATGTGAGAGCATGTTTATATGCTTATGCACATGTGTGTGTGTGTGTGTGCATGTGTGTGACAGTGTGTGCATGAATGCACTTTCATGTGCATGTGAAAAAGTGTGTGTTTGTACATTTGTATATGAATGTATGTTTTATGTGTTTCTGTGCGTGTTCAAGTATGGTCGTGGGTGTTTGTTCATGTGTATGTGTGTGTAGACAAGTGTGTGTGCACCTATGCTTATATGTGCGTGTGTGCATGCATCTATGTATATGTGCATGTTCATATGTGTATGCATGTGTGTGTCTGTGTGTGTTTGTGTGGGTGTGTGCGAGTGCGTGTGCATGTGTGTGTTTATATGTACATATTTGCATGTGTATGTACAAGTGTGTGTATATATGTGAGCATGTATGTCTTTGTGTGCTTGTTAATATGCATGCATGTGAGTGTGCATGCATCTATGTGTGAGTGTGTGTGCATCTATATGTGATGTGGATGTGTCGGTGTGCATTTACGTGTGCAAGCAGGTGGATGTGTTTGTGCATGTGCATTCATGTGCGTGTGCGTGTTTTTGGGTGCATGTGTATGCAAGTGTGTGGTTGCTTGTGTGTGTGGGTATATGTATGGCTATGGACATATATGTTTATGTGTGTCTGGTTGTTTAAAAATCTATGCATGCATTTGAATGTGTGTACATGTGTGCATGTTTGTTTCTGTGTGTGTGTGTATCTATATGCATGTTTGTGTGTGCTACTACTTATAGGAATGTGCATGGGTGTGTATGTGTGTCTACATGTGTGTGCATATATGTGCATGCATGAGTGTGTCTTGGTGTGTATGCATGTGTGTGTGTTCATGTGAGTGCATCTGTGTGTGTGTGCATGCATGCTCTTGTGTGTGTGGGTACACCAGTGTGCATGCATCTTTGTGTGTGCATGTTGTTTATGTGCATGCATGCTCATGTGTGTGTTTGTACATGTGTGTGTGTTTGTATTTCCATGTGCATGTGTGTGTGTTTGCATGTGCATGTGTATGTGCTTATGCATGTATGTGTGATGCAAGTGTGTGCAAGTGTGTGTGCATATTCATGTTTTTATTCATGGATGTGGATGTGCATGTGTGCATGTGTGTGAGAGAGAGAGAGAGAGTGTGTGTGTATGTGTGTGCATGTATGCATATATGTGTATGTAGTTATTTGTGTGCATATTGGAATGTCAATCTACATGTGTGTGTACACATGCTCTTGTGCATGCTGGTATCTGTGTTTGTGTATGTGCTCATGTGCATGTGTGTATGTGCAAGTCTTTGTATATGTATTTTAATGTGTGTTTATGTGTCTGCATTTCCCTATGTAGTTGCATATGTGTTTGTGGTCATGTTAGTGTGAGTCTACTGTGTCTGTGTTTCCCTATGTAGTTGCATATGTGTTTGTGTTCATGTTAGTGTGGGTCAATATGCATGGGTTTGTGGGTGGGTCTACATGCATGTGCATGAGCCTTTGTCAATGTGCATGTTATCCTTTGTGTGCATGATATGCGTGTGTCTATGTGTGCGCATGTGTTTGCATGTGTGTATGTACATGTATGTGTAAGCGCATGTGTGAATGTGTTTATGTGTGTGTGCATGTATGTCTGTGTGTTCATATGTGCATGTGCATCTATGTATGTGCTTGTATGTGCACACACACTTGTGTACACATGTGTAAGTGTGTCTATGTGTGAGTGCATACATGTGCAATTGCGTGCATGTGTATAGTGTTATTACATTTGTGTGTGCATGGACATTCATATGTGTGTGTGTTCATAGGAGCATGTGTGTGCCTTTGTGTGTATGTGTGTAAGTGTGTGTGCATGGGTGTGCACAAGTGGATATGTGTGCATGGGTGTTCTTGTGTCTATGAAAGTTTTTATGTGAGCATGTGTGTGTGTGTGCTTGTGTTTGTACGAGTGAGTGTGTGTGTACTTGTATGTGTAGTTGTCTATGTGTGTCAACACATTTGTGTGCATGTGTATGCATGTGCTTACACATGCATGTGTTTTTATGCATTTATGTGTGTGTGCTTGTCTACATATATATATGGATGTGTGTGTGCATGCATCTTTGTGTATGTGTGTGTATGTGTGTGCATGTGCATGAGTGCATTCGTGCTTCTGTGTATGTGTGCCTGTGTATGTTTTTATGTGAGTAGGTTTGTGTGTGCATGCCAATCTCTATATGCATATGCATGCTCAAGTGTGTAAATGTGTGTATGCATACATGTGTGTATTTGTTCATTTTTATGTGCAAGCATGCATATGCACGATACATGTTAATCTGTGCAAATGTGCATGTGTGTATATGTGTATGTGTACGAGTTCATGTGCATGTGTGCATGCTTATGCATCTATATGTGTGTTTGCTTATATGCATGTGCATGATTGTGTGTATGTATGTGTGTACATATGTGTCAGCTTGGGTGTGAACCTATGCCAGTGCACGTGTTTGTGTATGCATGTGCATGCATCTACTTGTGCTTGTTTGTGCATCAGTGTACATGTATGTGTATGTGTGTGCATGCTTTTATTAATGTGTATGTGTGTGTGCATGTGTGATTGTATGCATGTATGTATATGCTTATATGGATGTGTGTGTGTGTGTGTGTGTGGATGTGTGTTTGTGTGAATGAGTGAGCTTGGGTGGATGTGTGTATTTGTGCATGAGTGAGTTGGTGTGGTTGTGTATGTTTGCTTGTGCATGTGAATGTGTGTATCTACTTGTGTGTGTGTATTTATTTTTCCATATGTGCGTGTAGGTTTTTATTTGAGCATGTTCATGTATATGTGCATTTGTGTGCATGCATATTCATGTGTGTACACTCATGTGTGTGCATGTGTGTGTTTGTGCATGTGTAGATGTGTTTGTGTTCTTGTGTGTGTGTGTGTGTGTGTGCACATGCATGTGTGTACATGGCCGTGAGTGTGTGTGTGTGTGAGTGTGCATGTGCATGTGTGTTCATTTATATGCATGTGTGTATGTGCAAGTGTGGGTGTATGTGTGTGTATGTGTGTGCGTGTTTGTATGTATGTGTGTGAGCATGCTTGTGTGTTTTTCTGTGGATGTGGATATGCATTTCTACATGCATGCATGTGTGTATTTGTTGAATGTGTGCACAAATGTGCATGTGTGTGTTTGTATTTTTGTGTACTTATGTGTGTTGCATGCACAAGTTTATGCTTGTGTTTGTGTGTTGTGCACATGTGTGTGTACATGTGCCTAGTTATGTTCATGCAACTTTGTGTTTATATATGTATGTGTGTGTGTTTGCACATGTGTGCATTTGTGCTTGTGTGCACTTTTGTTGTTTACCTATGCATGTGCATGTGTTTGTGTATGCATGTCTATGCATGTGCTTATGTGCTTGTTGGTGTGCACATGTGTTTATGTGTATGCATGCATGCTTATTTGTGTGTCTACTTGTATCTATGTCTATGTTTACATGTGCATGTGTGCATATGTGTGTGTGTACTAATGTTTGGGTGTGCATGAGTGCTTATGTGTGTACATATGTATTTGCATATATGTGCGTGTGGGTGTTTTTGAATGTATATGTGCATGTGGGTGCACATGTTTGTGTGTGTATGTGTACATGTGTGCATGTATATGTGTGAATGCTCTTGCATGTTTGGTTGTATTTGAATTTTTGTGCTTGTATGTATAATCGCATGTGTGTTTGTGTGCATGAACATGAGGGTGTGTTGGAGTGTGCATATGCATATTTGTGTGTTAATGTGCATGTGCATGTGTGCTTGTATATGTGCTAGTGTGTGGGTGTGTGTGAGCATGTGTGTGTGCATGTTTGTGTATATTTTTGCATGTGCGTGTGTTAGCATGCTTGTGTATGTGCATATGGGTGTGTTTTTGCCCTGTCTATGTTTGCATCCATTTGTGCATGTATGCATGAGTATGTGTGTACTTGTATGCATACACATGTTTGTGCATGCATGTGTGTGTGCATGTGTGTGTGTGCATGTGTGTGTGTGTATATGTGTGCATGTGTGTTCTCCTTTTTACATGTGCATGTGACTATGCATTTGTGCATGTGTTTTTGTATGTCTATGTATGTGTTTTAATGTGTTAATATGTGTGTGCTTATGCATGTATGCATGAGTTCATGTGTGTGTGTGTGCATGTGTATGTGCTTGTTGGCACATTTGTGTGCATGTGAGGTTGCGAGCATGGGTAAGTGTGTATTTGTAACTATGTGCATGCTTGAATGTTTGTATTTGTTTGTGTAAGCACGTGTGTGCTTGTACATTCTTATTAATGTGTGGGTTCAGTGTGTGAGCATTCGTGTGTAGGTGTGTGTGCAGGTGCATGGGGGGTCTACATGTGTGCATGTGACTATTTGCATATGTGTGTGTGTGTGTGAGTGTGTGCTTTTACTTTTGAGTTCTTTTAGAGGTGTGGGCTTGTGCATGTGTACATGTGTGAATGCAAGCATGGTTTTGTGGGTGTATGTGTTTGCATGTGTGATTGTATGCTTGTGTGGGTGTATGTGTATGGCTTTGCATGTGCGTGTGTGAAAGTATTTATGTGTGTCTACTTGTGTGAGCATGTGTATGTGTGAGCATGGGTGAGTGAGTGTGTATGAGTGTGTTTGTGGGTTATGTATGCATGTGTGTGTGTATTCACTTGTGTGTGTATGTGCATATGTGCATGTGCAAGTGTACATGTATATGTGTGTTCATGTGTGCGTTTGGGGACATGCATGTGTTTGTGTGTGTGTGTTCATGTGTGTGGGTGTATGTGTGTGTGTGTTCATGTATGTATGTGTACATGTATTTGTGTGTGCAAGCATACATGCGTGTGTGTGTGTGTATGTTTGTTTATGCAGATGTGTATACATGTGTGTGTGTGCATGTGTATGTACCTATGTAATCCTGAGTGTGTGCAAATGCGTACTCCTATGCACATGTGTAAATATTTTTTTGTGCATCTCTTTGTGCATGTGGGTGCATAGAGTTTGTATTTTTGTGCAAGTGTGTGCACGTGTGTGTGTGTATTCTTGTGTGTCTATGCATGTATGCTTCTGCATATATGCATGTGTGCACTAGTGTTAGTGCATGTGCATGTAAATTATGTGTGTGTGTGTGCATGTGTACATGTCTTCATGTGTAATAGTGTGTCTACATGTTTATGCATATGTTTGTATGAATGTGTGCATGCATTTATGTGTATTTGTGCGTGTGCGTGTGTGTGTGTGTATGTATCTGTATGTGCCTATGTGTATGTGTGCATGTGTGTTTGTGCATATGTGCTTGCAAGCATGAATGTATGCATATTTGTGTGTGCATGTGTCTACATGTGGGTGTGCATATCTATGTATATGTCGATGTTTGTGTGTGCATGGCTATGCTTGTGTGTATGTGTGTGAGTTTGTTTGCATGTCTATGCATTTGTGTGTGTGTGCATGTGTGTATATGCTAGAGTTTTTGTGCATTTGTGTGTGCATGTGGATGTTTGTGTGCATGTGTGTGTATGGATATATATATATATATACATACATACATATATATATATATATATATATATACATACATACATATATATATATATATATATATATATATATATATATATATATATATATATATATATATATATATATATATATATATATATATATATATATATATATATATATATATATATATATATATATATATACATACATATATATATATATATGTATTCATGTGTATGCATGTAATCCACATGTACATGTATGCCTGTGTGCATGCACATGCAAACACAAGCATGTGTGCATGTGTGTGTGCATGCATGTGTGCATGTTAATGTGTGTATTTGAGTATGTATTTGCATGTGCATGTGTGTGCATATGTTTGTGCATTCATTTGAGTCTATATGTGTGTGTGACTGCAGTTGTGTGTTTGAGTGCATTGTGTGTGCATGTGTGCATTGCATGCATGAGTGTGTGTTTTTGTGGATTTGTGTTTGCAAGCATTCGTGTGCATGTGTGCAAGTGAGTGTGTGCATGTGCATGTGCATGTGTGTGTGTTATTGTGTGTTTGTCTATGTGTAAGAGCATATGTGAGCATGTAGGTGTGTGTGCATATGTATGTGTTTGCATGTGTGTACATTAGTGTGTGTGTGTCTATGTGTGTATCCACATGTGTGTGCATGTGTACATGTGCACATGTGCGCATGTGTGATCGTGTGAGAGTGCATATGTTCTTGTTTGTGAGCCATTGTGTTTGTGTGTACCTATATAGGTGTGTCTGTGTGCACATTTGCATGTGTGTACATGTTAGTGTGTAGGAATGGATGTGTGAGCATGTGTGTCTGCTTCTTTGCACATGTGCTAGCATGTGTGTGTAGTGTGCATGAGCATATGTGGCACATGTGTGTGCTTATGAATATGTGTCTATGTGTGCTTGTATGTGCATGTGCATGCTTGTGTGTGTGTGTACGTGTGTGTGTGCAAGTGTGTTTGCATGTATGTATTCACTAATGTGTGGGTGTGTGTGTGTGTATGTTTGCACATGCATGTGTGAGTGAATTCATGTAAGCACATGTGTGTGTGCATTGATGTGCACATGTGTCTGTGTGTGCATATTTGTGCAAGCATGTGTATACGTGTGTGCTTGTGTGTGTACATGTGTTGTAAGTGTTTTTGCATCCATGCATGTGTGTGAGTGTGTGTTTGGATGTTTGTGTTTGTAGGACTGTTTGCTTGTATATGTGCAAGTGTGCACATGAGTGAGTGTGTGTATGTGCATTTGAGCATTTTTGTGTGTATGTTTCTGTGAATGTGCATTTGTGTGATTATACATGTGTGATTGTGTTTTTGTTTGTGTTCATGTCTGTGCAGGTGTATATATGTGAGTGCACATAAGCATAAATGTGTGTTTATGTGAGTATGTGTTGGTGTGTATATGTGTATGTTTAGATATGTATATGTGTTTGTGTATGTGCGTATCTGTATTTATGAGTACATGTGTGTGTTCACATGAGTGTGCCTATCTGTGCATGCGTGTGTACACGTTTGCATATGTGTGAACATATTTCTCTGTGTGCCTTTGGGTATGTATGTGCATTTCTATGTGCACGTGTGTGTGATAGTGTGTGTTTGCATTTTTGAGTGCACATGTATGCGTGTGTTAGTGTACTTGCACGTTTGTGCATATGTGTGCATTTTGTGTGTGCATGTATGCCTATGTGCATATATGCTTGTGTGCAGGTGTGTGCATTTGCCTACGTGCATTTTCCTAATTGTGTGTGTGTGTGTGAATGTTTGTGTGCATTTGTGCTTCTGTGTGTCTATGCATGTGTCTACTTGTGCATGTATGCACATGTTTGTGTGCATGTGTATGTGTGTGCGAGTGTGCATGTGTGTTTTTGTGGGTGCATATGTGTGTGGTTTTGTGCATGTGCAGGTGCAGGTGCATGTGTGTTTATATTTTGTGCATGAATGTGTTCATGTTCATGTCTATGTGTGTGCTTGCATGTGTGCATTTTGTGATTGGGTGTCTATGCATGCGTCTTCATATGGACATGTTTGTATGTGCGTGTGTGTGAGTATGCATGTGTGTTTTTGTGGGTGAATGCATGTGTGTGGTTTTAGACATGGGCAAGTGCATGTGTGTTTATGTATTTATGCATGCAAGTGTTCACGTGCATGTGTATGTTTATATACATATGCATGCATATGTGTGTGTTTGCATGGCAATGTACATGCACATGTGTGCATGTGTGTGTGAGGTAGTCGTGTTTTTGTGTGCATGCATGATCACATGTGTTTGCATGTGTGTGTGCAGAGCATATATGTGTGCATGGGTGTGTACATTTGCGATTAAAAAGTACTGGGGTGTGTGCATATGCATGCATATGTTAGCAAGAACTTGTGTGCATATTTGTGTGTGTGTGTGTGTGCATGAGTGTTTGTGTGCATATGCTTGCACGAAAGTCTGTAAGTGAGTGTGCTTGTGTGCATGTGCATGTGTTTGTACATTCATACATGGTGTGTGGATGTGTTTTCTTACATATGTGCATCTGTGGATTTATCAACATGTGTGTGTGTTTATGTGCGTGTATTTATGTGCGTGTGTATCTATCTATGCATACATCCATGTGTACATGCATGTACGTGAGTGCATAAACAACTATATATGCATTTGTGCATATTTGTGAGCTTGTGGCTTCATGTATGTGTGTGTATGTATGTATGTCGGTGTGTGCATGTATGTGTGTCTATACGAATGCGCATATTCATGCAAGTGTGTGCTTATCTATGTGAATTTGTGTGTGCATGTTCATGTGTGTATGTATATGTGTGCATGCATGTGTATACATGTATTTGCAATTGTTTGTGAGTGTATGTGCATGTGAACATATGTATTTTTGTGTGTGAACATATGTATTTTTGTGTGAGCATCTGCATGCATGGGTGCATGTGTGTGTGGTTTGTGTATATGCATGTGTTGGTCTATGTATTTGTACATTGTACTTATGTGTTCATGTGCTTGTGTGTGTGTGGGTGCATATGTGCATTCATGTGCGAATGTGTTTGTTTGTTTGTACATATGTGTTTCCTTTTGTGCATGTGTCAATGCATGCTTTTGTGTGCATGCTAGCATGTGAGTGTGTGTGTGGGTGTGTCTATGTGCATATATGTTCATGCATGTGCTTGTGTCTATGTGTGGTAAGAATGTAAGTGTGTGTATGTTTGTGTGCTTATTTGCATGCATGTGTATGGGAGTGTGCATTTGTGTGTTTGCATGTTTACGTGCAAGCAAGTGTGCATTTGTGTGTGCTATGTGTGTTTGTGTATAGGTATGTATGTGTATGGTTGTGGGTTTGTGTGTTAACATGTGCATATGTGTGTGTGCATTTGTCTATATGCATGTGTGTGCATACATGCATGTGCATATAAATGTGTGTGTGCATGCAGGTTGTACAATTGAGATGTGCACTTCTATGCTTGTGTGCTTATGTTTGTGCATGCATGCGTGTACATAAGTGTAGGTGTGTGGATATGTTTGTGTTGCATGTATGTGCATATGAGTTTATGTGTGTGTGTTTACATGTGCATATGCATATGTGTACTTGTGTCTATGTACTATTTTTGTTTGTGCATATGTGTGTGTACATGTGTGTTTTGGTTTGAGTGTGTGAGTATGTGTATATGTGCATGTGTGTATATGTGTACATACACACGTAAGTATGGTGCATGCATGTGTTTATGTGCAAGTGTGTGTATGTGTGTATGTACATTTGTGTGGGGGTTTGTTTGTATTAGTGTGCATATGCATGTGTGTGCATGTGTGTGTTTATGTGTACATGTGCATGTGTACATTTTTGTGAGCCTATATGTGTGTGCATAAGTGTGTACTATTTTTAGTGAGTGTCTATGCTCATGAATGTTTCATATTTTCATGTTTGTGAGCACCTTGTGTGTACATGTGTGTGCATGTATGTTTGTGTATTCCTTTATATATGAGCATGTGTGTGTGTGTGCATATGTGCATGTGCATGCTTGTGTGGATGTGTGTGAGTTTGTATGCTTGTGTGTGCACATGTGTGTGCATGTGTGTCCATGTGTTTGTTCTTATGTACATGTATATGTGTGTGCATGTTAGTGCAGGTATGTTTGTATGTATATGTGCATTTTTTGTTCATGTGTTTATACATGTGCATATTTGTCTATATCTATGTCATGCATCTATGTATCTATGTGTGTGTGCATGTATGTGTGTATCTACATGCATCGGTGCATGTATATGTATTTATCCATGTGTGTGTGTTTTTGTGTATTTATGAATATGTGCATGCTATGCATTTGCATGTGTTCATTCTTATGTGTGAGTGTGTGCGGGGGTGTATGTAGGTGTCTGTATGTGTGTTCGTGTGTTGTGTATACATGTAAATGTATACATGTGCATACATGATTGTGTGTTCATAGTTATGCATGTATATGTGCGAGTACACATTGTGGGCATATGGTTTTTTGCATGCATGTGTGTGTGTGTTTGTATTTGTGTATTTATGTATGTGTACATGTTGTGCATTTTCTTATGTTCATTCTTATGTTTTCATGTGTGTAGGTGTATGTATGTGTGCATGTGCATGTGCATGTGTTTGTGTGTTGTGTATAAGTGTGGATGTATGTGTGTGTGTGTCTAGATGTATTTAAGTGTTTGTGTGTGTGGATACGTGCATGCATTTTTATGCTTGTATGTGTGTATGGGTTTTTGCATGTGTTCATATGTGCTTGTGTGTGGATGCATGTGTGTGAGTGTATGTATGCCTATGTAAGCCTATTTATTCCTATCTATGTGTATTTGTGTATGTGTTTGTAGGTGCATGTCCATGAAAGTGTGTGCATATATGTGTGTGCATGTATGTGCATTTATATGTGTATCCATTTGTTTTTACATTTGTGTGAGTGTGCATGTGTTCATTCATATGTGGGTGTGTGTGTGTGAATATGAGTGTGTGTAAGTGCATGCATGCGTTTGTGTGTGTCTATGTCTCTGTGTGCATTTGCATGTGTTTGAGAGTGTGTGTGTGTAGGGGTGTATGTATGGACGTGGCTATATGCATTTGTGTCGATGTGTTTGATTGTATGTGTGTACTTATGTGCTCAAGTGTTCTTGTGTATACATGTAGGTGCATGCATGTGCACATACGTGCATGTGTGTGTGTTAATGCATTCATCCTTTTGTGCACACATCCATCCATAGATGCATATGCATGCATGCATATGCATGGATGCACAAGAGCATGTTTGTGGATGTGTATTTATGCATATGCATATGCGTGTGTAGCCAGGTATGCATGTGTTTGTATTCGTGTGTGCATTTTCACGTGCATGTGTGTGCGAGTGTTTGTTTATGTGTGTACATGGGTGTGTGCATGTTTGTATGTGCAATATGCATGTGTATGAGCATGGGTTTATGTGTTAGCATGTGCATGTGTGTGTGTGTGTGTTTGTGTATGCATGTTTGTGAAAGTTGTGCATGTGGGTTGTGCGCTTATACGTGTGTGCGTATATTCATTTTTTCCTGTGTTCATGCTCATACACGTATGAATGTGTGTGGGTGTGTGAGTGTGTATGTCCATGCATTTATATGCATATATGTACATGTAAGTGTATTTACATGTGCATGTGCTTGTGTATTGTATGTGTTTCTATGTTTTTATTTATGTGTACACTTGTGTATATATGCATGTGTGTATGAGTGTGTGCATATTTTTGTTTGTGTCTATATGAGCATACATGTGCATATAGGTGTATGTGTGTACTTGCATGGGTGCGTGCATGTGTGTGTGTGCATTGTGAATAGGTGTGTATGCTTGTATATGTGTTTGTCTACTATAGAAATTATTGCACGAGAAGCCACCCCAAGCCCCCCAAACCTCACAGTGCATAAAATGAGTTATATGTGCACTTGAAACATAGTTTGTATTCTGATTGCATCGCCTCACCCAACAAAATGTGTCGAAATGTTTTAATTCAAGGTTAAATTCATGGCATGTATGCATGTGCACCACACACCATGCTTCGCTCCATGCATCGTGCACGTCGCTCTACAAGTCATGTTATACATGTCACTTCACTGCGAATTGTATACACCTCAACTGTAATCTATGCCAACATGATGTCATGAGCATTCGTGCTTTTGTGTTTGCACGACTTTCAATGCCAAACTTCCTCCAAAAAATGTACTTCAACACCATGTTTGAAGTTGCAAGCATTGGGGCCTAATGTCATCCCAAAACCCTCTATGCATGCACAATAGGAGCTGCATGAGTACCAACACCCTAATTCCTTCACACTCGTCGCACTGCCGAACTTCCTCTGGATCAATGTACAGTGATCAACGACATTCGTGCCTTTGTAGTTCCCAGCTAAGCATATTCAAGAACCCCCTCTTCCTGAGCAATCGTACCCACTTCCAGCACACTCGTTGCATTGACAGTCTTCCCTCCATGTGGTGACATGAAACCCTCACCACTCTCACAAAGTTTCTCATCCAGACAGAATTGATAGAAGGGCACCACTAGAAATGGAACCTATGGCTTAATTTGACTTAACACTGGGAAGCTTACCAGGTCTAGACATCGTAAGGATTGACAGATTGAGAGCTCTTTCTTGATTCTATATGTGGTGTACATGGCCGTTCTATGTTGGTGGAGCAATTTATCTCGTTAATTTTAGTAATGAATGAGACCTTTATTTGTTAACTGGCTATGCAGGGTGCAAGCCCTATGTCCAGCTTCTTAGATGGACTATGGCCACTTAGGTCATAGAAGTTTGATGAAATAATAAGTCTATGATGCCCTTAGATGTTCTCGACCATATGCACACTACACTGATGTATTCAATGAGTTCATTGCCTTGGTCGAAAGATCTAGGTAATGGTTTGAAAATTTCATCATGATGGGGATAGGACATTGCAATTGTTGGTCTTCAACAAGGAATTCCTATTAACCACAAGTCATTAGCTCACTTTAACTATGTCCCTGCCCTTTGTACACACCACCCATTACTCTTTATGATTGAATGGATCAGAGAAGTGTTCGGATCACTGCGTTGTGGATTGTTTGCTGCATGCAACTCTGCAAGAAGTCCACTAAACCTTATCATTTTGAAGAAGGAGAAGTCGTAACAAGGTTTTCGTAGGTGAACCTATGGAAGCATCATTGATGAGAGATATGAATGCTCGAGCAATCTGTCCAACATATGGGTGTGTAATGATTGTTTGATGTCATGTTCTTTCATAGCATGTGTCTTTCTTTCAGATGGAGCTCGATGTAATGCAGGATGAACAATAGCTTGTGGGCATGTTTAGGCAGGAAAAGAGAGCAAATGTCAAGGCGATAAAGTATGCTTTGCATTGTCAGGTTCAGTGAGGCTTGGCAAACCAACATCGAATGCTCCATGGTGTGGAATCGTGACCCCATGTTAGGTGAGGCAACATGCTGAGCTTAAGCATATAAATAAGTAGAGGAGAAGGAGCTTACAATGAATCTCTTAGTAACGGCGAGCAAAATGTGACCAACCTAGTTAGGAAATAGAGCAACCTGAACCTTGAATTATAGTCTAGAGAGGCATCCTCAATGACGGATTGGGATCAAGTCCCCTGGAAAAGGGGCACCAAGGAGGGTGAGAGCCCAGTTAAGCTCGTACCTTACTGTTACTCGAGGCACTATCAACCAGTCAGGTTGTTTGGGAATGCAGCCCAAATTGGGTGGTAAATTCCATCCAAGGTGAAATAATTGCCAGAGACCAATAACAAACAAGTACCACAAGGGAAAGATGAAATGGACCTTGGAAAGAGAGTCAAAGAGTGCTTGAAATTGTCAAAAGGGAAGCACATGGGGGCCAACGGTGCACCTCGGCTAGATGCAAAAAGTTGAGTGACGGTTTGTTTCACAGCTCGAGCAGTGGATCATCTTAGTCCCTCACAATGATTGGAGGCCAGGTGGACAACACCTGAAGAGAAATCATCATGGTGTCCTATCACATTGTTAGCACCATCAAGGCATGATATGGTGGAACCGCATGCATGGGTAACGACAAGTCTAGAAAGCATTTGACATGCTTGCAAATCGATGGATGAGCAAGTCTAGAAAGCATAACGAAGCTGTTGGTGGGATCCTCATTTAACGTTCAAGCCACCAATCGACCCAGATCTTCTGTGAAGCATTCAAGTGAGAGCATGGCTATCAAGACCTAAAAGATGGTGAACTATGCTTGAGCGGGGCAAAGCCATAGGAAATTCTAGTGGAGGCCTACAACGATACTGACGTGCAAATCGTTTGCCCGACTTGGGTGGAGGATTGAAAGACTCATCTAACCATGTAGTGGTTGGTTCCCTTCAAAGTTTACTTTAGGATAGCTGGAGCCATAGTCGGAGTTCTATTAGGTAAATCCAATGATTAGAGGCATCGGGGGCACAATGCCCTTGACCTATTTTCAAACTTTAAACAGGTTGGACAATGGTCATGGAAGTTTAAATTCTACTAAGGAGCATATATCAACTCACCTACAGAATCAACTAGCCCCAAAAATGGATGGCACTTAGGCGTTTAACCCACTTCTAGTTGTCACAACAATGCAAGTCCCCGACGAGTAGGAGGGTGCAACTGTCACTGTAAAACATGGGGCGTCAGCTTATGTGGTGCATCTGCAGGTGTAGATCTTGGTGGAAGTAAAAAATATTAAAATGAAAACTTTGAAGGTTGTAGGGGAAAGGTTCCATGTGAAAGATACTTGCACATGGTTTAGCCGATCGTAAGAGATGGTGGAAACCATCGGAGAGTGCTATTTGTCACTAGCTTTGGAAAAGAGTCGAATTAAAATTCTTGAGTTGGGATGTGGTAGTCGATGAAAACATCAAGTGGTTCAGAGACGTCGGTGGGGTACCCGAGAAGAGTCATCTTTTTCTACTTAACAACATATTGGCCCTAGAAACGGCTAAGTTAGAGGTAGAGCCAAGTAGTTGGAAGAGCACCACATGTTGAGTGGTGTCCAATGCACTTCTAGAGGCCCTTAAATATCCAGATGGCCGAGTGCCTTCCATGCCCAATCATACTAATGATATCATCAGGTCTCTATGGCGAACAACCTCTGGCAATGGAGCAACATAGGCAAAGAAAGTCGGAAAAATAGATCCTTAATTTTTTGAAAAAGATTGGCTCTGAGAGTTGGGCAAGGTGATTTGAACCCTAAATCCATCAATTGTTAGTAAACTGCTCGAGCTAGTTTTTCGGTGAGAGCTGGTCGACACATACCATTTGGGGGACGAATTAGAAGCGGCCTCTATAAGGGTCTTTTCTAGGCATCGAATGTTGGACTCAAAACTGGTACGAAAATAGTGAATCCAGCTATTTAATTAAAACATATTATTGTTATGGTCCTCGACGAAGCTTACTAATTGGATTCCTAACAAGTGCTCTAAATGCCAAAGTAAAGAAATTCAACTAATCACGGGTAAACGATGGGAGTAGTTATGTCTCTTTTAAGGTAGCCAAATGTCTCGTCATCTAATTAGTGACATGCATGAATTCATTAATGAGATTCCCACTATCCCTTTCTCTATCTAATGAAACCACAACCAAAGCAATGAACTTGACAGAATCAGCTGGGAAAGAAGACCCTATTGTGTTTGATTCTAGTCTGACTTTATGAAATGACTTAAGAGGTGTAGCATAAGTGGGAGTCGGCCTACCAACGAAATTTAAATACTGCTACTTTTATTGTTATTTTACTTATTTCTTGAGACAGAGGTAGGGCCCAGCCCCTTCTTTTGGCTCCAAGTCTCATCTCGACGAGTAAATCAGAGATGAAGACATTGTTAGATGGGAACTTTAGCTGGGGAGACACATCTTTTAAATGATAACATAGGTGCTTTAAGATGAGCTTAACGAGAATAAAAATCTTGTATGGAACAAAAGGGTAAAAGCTCATTTGATTTTGATTTCCAGTTGAATACAAACTTTGAAAGTGTGGCCTATCGATCCTTTAGGCTTTCAAAATTAGAAGCTAGAGGTGTCAAAAAAGTTACCAAAGGAACAATTGGCTAGTGGCAGCCAAACATTTATAACGAACTTTCTTTTTGATCCTTTAATTTCATATTGTTCTATCATTGTGAAGCATCATTCACCAAGTGTTGGATTGTTCACCACTAATAGGGAACGTGAGTTGGGCTTAGACCATCATGAGACAAGTTAGTTTTATGCTATTAATGAATGTGTCATGAAAGTAATTCAACATATTATGAAAAAACCATTGATTCACACAATTGGTCATCGTACTTGGTTGAAAAGCCAGTGGCATGAAGCAATCATGCATAAGATTATGATTGAATGCCTCTAAGCTAGAATCCACACAAAGATGTGATGCTTAGGCCTATCTTTTGGCTGTTGGACTCCAGTAGGGGCTTGACACCCCAAGGGCACATGACTACGGGTAGTCTGGTGTCCAAAAGAGTTGGATGGAATTGGCACCACCAAAAATGATAGTTAAGAATGAACGATAGGTAGAATCCATTGTAGAATAAAATTTGTGATGGGGCATTGTAAGTGACAGAGTGCCCTTGTTGTCATGATTCATTAAGATCCACCCCTACGTTGTAGTAGATTCGTCCCTCCCTCTTATGAAACTTTGAAGTCATAGGAGTTTTTAATGAGCAAAAATACTAACTTACTTCGTTGCTTTCTTACTCACTTGCTCTTGATAGCTCGACTTAGCTCTACTTATTATGATACTTATTGTGATACTTATTGCAATTCTTATTACAATAATTTGTGGGAACACTTTTGTGCATGTGCAGTGCAAATGCCATTGCAATGCACCCCTTGATGGCTCTACCTAGGTGCAAGACTTATGCCACACTTTGTCATATCCAATTTGTAGATTCATGGCATGACCTCCATATCTCTTAAAAAGGTTTTGAAAATTTTGCTAACTACATCGTTCACATTTTTTAAGTAATGCATGTTTTAATGTTATGAGCATACCAATTTACTCTAGGGTTTGTGCATATTGTGCTGAAACCCGATTCTAGTGCTACTGGAGTAGTGCGCCTATCTTACACTAAGCATACAGCATCACAGTGCACACATTGAATTCTGTCTGCATGTGCACATGGCCAAAAGTGGGTGCACACATAGGGGCCTTTCTAAGCACACATGAGAGACTGTCTGATCACACACGGGGGCCTTTTTGGGTGCATTTGCATGCCTAGTTCTATCTGAGCATGCCTTGGAACCTGTCTGCATGCCCAATGGGAACGATTCATGTGGGAAACACAAAGTGTAACACTTTTTGGGATTCTATCCACTGTGGGCTGTGGCAGCATGCATAAGGTGACAAACCTCTTGATAGAATTATCACAACTTACAAATCAATGAGTGGGTATGCAAAATGTCGTTCAACCTACAGAAAATGTCTAAGATAATTAGTGAAATGCATAATATGGCTAGAGCAAGTCACATGTTGTCCAAATATGTGTGCATGTAGTGGCCTCTCAGTGTGCATGCATGATGGTCTACCTCTACGCATGCACTGTTGTGTGTCTGGACAGGCCTTGGGGACTTTACATGGTTGCACAGCTGCAACTTATGTCTGCTTTGTGTGGACAAAAGAGTAATATTTTTTGGAGATTTTTATCTTGGTTAGCTATTGTGGCATGAAAATGTGATTACCTATTAGTAGTCTTGCCTCCTTGCTCGACAAAAATTTTGCAATATATAATCTGCAAGTGGGCATGTGTGACACTGTGCAGCTTGTAGCGAAGTAAAAAATGGATGGTGCAACAATTTAACTATTTTGGGTTGTACCCTTTGTAGAGCACTGATGGTGCTATTCCTATGAATGTGCATTATGTGCATGCACATGGTGGCATATCGACACATGTGCGGGTGGGGGCTTCTCAGAGAGTGTGCACATGGGGACTATCGAGGCACGCAAGTCTGAGGTGCAACATGTTCCCATGTCATTTAGTGTTACCCCAAGGATACGATGATTACCTATTGGTAGATTTGCCTCAGAAGTCGATAGATTTGTAACAATATGCAATCTGCTAATGGGAATATGTGGCATTGTGCAGTATGTAGTGAAGTGAAAGACGGATGGTGCAACATGTGCAATCGTTTACATGTTTTGGGTTGTCTCCTTAGTAGAGAACTGATGGTGTTTAGAGTGGGCATGTGCACCACAGGTGCACACGATGGAATATCAGCATGCGTGCATGTGTGGAACTATGAGCGCAAGCAAGTGGAACTATCAGCATGCACCATGTGGGGGGCCGATCCACGTGCACATGCGTGGTGGCCTATCGACATGGGGTGAAGTGCAACATGCTCCCATGCCATTTCTGTATAGAAAAGTTTAATTTTTATCTGGATTTTTAGCTCTGTGGTCTGCTACTATAGTGATACGATGATTATCGATTGGTAGACTTGCCTCGTTCGTCAATAGATTTGTTGCAATATATGATATGTAAGTGGGAATGTGTGACACTATGCGGCCTATAGTGAAGTGAAAGATGGATGTTGCAACATGTGTAATAGTTTACACATTTTGGGTTGTACCCTTTGTAGAGAACTGGTGGTGCTGCACAAAGGTATATGCATTGTGTGCATGCATGATTTCCTATTGGTGCATGCTGAGGTGCAACATGTGCCCATGTCATTTTGGCTTCAGAAAAGTGTAACTTTTGTTAGGATTTGTAGCTCTATGGGCTCCTGCCCTAGGGCTTGGGTGATTATCTATAGGTAGCCTTGCCTTCTTTCGTGATAGAAATTTTGCAAATATACACTTCACAAGTGCAAATATGGGATGTAGTGTGGCATGCATACTTGTGTAAGATTGTTGTTCCAATATTCGGTATTGTTTAATCACATAGTGATAATGCATAGATGGTGCTATGCACAGGCTTGCACATAGCAAGAGCAGAGTGGCCTATTTGCACGTGCTGAGGGGCAACATGTGCCTGCATCATTTGGATGTAGAAAAGTGTAACTTTTATTGGGAGTTTTTGCTTTAGAGCTACTGTTGTAGGGGATACAATGATTAACTATTGGTAGACTTGCCTCATTGGTCGACAAAATTGTCGTAATATACAATAAACAAGTGAGCATATGCGATGATGTGTGGCTTACACCTAAGTAAAAGTTGGATGGTGCAACATGTGCAATGGTTTACATATTTTGGTTTGTATATTTCACATAACACTGTTGGTTCTACACGTAGGCATATGCACCATGCATGTGTGAGTTGGCCTATTGGAGCTTTTTGAGGTGCAACAATATGCCCTTGTCATTTGGCTTCAGAAAAGTGTAATTTTTATTGGGATTTTTAACTCAGTAGGCTACTGCAGCTGGGATATGGCGTTTACTTATTTGTAGAGTTGCCTCATTTGTCGACAGATTTGTCGTAATATACAATCTGCAAGTGGGAATTGGGACGCTATGTGGCATGCAATGAAGTGAAAGATGGATGACGCAACTCATGCAATGGTTTACACATTTTGGTTTGTATCCATCGCAGAGCACTGATGGTCTTGAACGCAGGCATGTGCACCACAAACGTGCGAGTTGGCCTATTGGCACTTTTTGAGGTGAAACGACTTCTCGCATCACTTAGCTTTAGATGAGAGTGACTTTTATCGAGATTTTTAGCTCAACGGGATACTATCATTGGGATAGGGTGATTACTTATTGGTAGAGTTGCCTCATTCATCGATAGATTTATTGCAATATATAATCTGAAAGTGGGAATGTGTGATGCTGTGTCGCCTACAACAAAGTGAAAGATGCATGGTTTTGTAAACAATTTAAGCATATTGGGTAATTTGCTGTGAGGTGCAATGTGTGCTCACGTAATTTGGCCTCAAAAAAATTGTAATTTTATCTACATTTTTAGCTATGTGTACTGCTACCCCATGGATCGAGCAATTACCTACAAAGGGCCTTGCCTTCTTTCATGATGGAAATTTTGCAAATATAAACTTCTCTTGTGGGAATGTGGGACACAGTATAGCCTACAGACTAGTGTAAGATTACTATTTTATTCATTGGTATGGTTTAATCACATAGTGCCTGTGAAAAAATGATATTGTGCCCAGGCATGTGCACTTCACATGAGCACTGTGGCTGGTCTATGTGTGCTCATGGGCAACTTGTGCTCATGTCATTTTGTTGTAGAAAATAATAACTTTTGTTAGGATTTTTAGCTTTGCAAGCTACTGTCGTGTGGATATGGCAATTACTTATTGGTAGGCTTGCCTCATTCGTTAATAGAACTGTTCGAACATACAATCTGCTAGTGGGCATGTGTGATGCCGTGTGATTGATAGCTAAGTGTAAGACGGATGGAGCAACATTTGCAATGGTTTAGTCGTTTTGGGTTGTATCGTTTGCAAAGCATTGATGGTGCATTGCATATGCATGTGCACCGCATGGGTGCACCGAAGCCTATCAATGATCACTGAGGTGCAATGTGCATCCGCATCATTTTGCTGGCAAAAAGTGTAGCGTTTATTAGGATTTTTAGCTCTGTAGGCTACTGTCACTAGGATACGATAATTAGCTATTGGTAGAATTGACTTATTCATTGACATATTTGTCACCAAACATAGTCGAAACATGGGAATGTGGGACACTGTGTGGCCTATAGTGAAGTGAAAGATGGATAGTGTAACGTGTGCAATGATTTGTCCATTTTGGGCTGTATCCTTGGTGGGGCACTAGTGGTGCTGCTTGTAGGCATGTGCACCATGTGAGCAAGATGTGGCATCTCCATGCGGACTGAGGAGTAACATGTGCTCGCATCATTTAGTGGTAGAAAAGTGCAACTTTTATCGAGATTTTTAACTCTGTAGGCTGCTGCCATTGGGATATGACATTTACCTATTGGTAGACTTGTCTTTTTCATTGACAAATTTCTTGCAATATACAATCCACATGTGGGAATATGTGATGTTATGCTGCCTGTGGCGAAGTGAAAGATGGATGGTGCAACATGTGCAACAGTTTAAGCATTTTGCATTGTATCCTTTGTAGAGCACTAGTGGTGCTGCAGGCAGGCTTGTGCATTCACGCATGTAGTGTGTCTAATCGATACTTGTTGAGGTGCAACATGTGCCCACGTCATTTGGCTTCAGAAAAGTAAAATTTTTCTCAGGATATTTGGCTCAGTGGGCTACTACCAAAGGGATATGGTGATTACGTATTGGTAAACTTGCCTCATTGATTGACAGATTTGTCACAATATACTATCTACATGTGAGAATGTGTAACGTTGTGCAGCCTACAATAAAGTGAAAGATGGATGATTCAACAAGTGCAATGGTTTATGCATTTTGTGTTGCATCCTTCATAGAGCATTGGTGGTTTTGTGCACAGTCATGTGCACCGCGCCCTTGTGTAGTGGCCTATCAGTGTGCACTGAGGTGCAACATGCGCCTGCATCATTTGGCTTCAGAAAATTGTAACTTTTATTGGAATTTTTAGATCTACAGTCTAATACCCCAGGGATCAAGTGATTACATATAAGTAGCCTTCCCTTCTTCCATTTTGAAAATTTTGCAAATATACACTTTGTAAGTGGGAATGTGGGATGCATTGCGGCCTACAGACTATTATAAGATAGTTGTTGTATTCTTCGGTATAGTTTAAACATGTAGTACTAATCCACCACATGCACGATTGGTGACTTGCCTACACTTGCATGCGGGATGCCTATCTGCATTCTCTTAGAAACAACATACATACACGGTGTGTGGGACCCTAATTTGTAACCGTTTGGGGTATTTTTACTGCTGTGAGCTATTGACACATGGCTAAGGTGATTACTTATTGGTTGCCTTGCATTCCTCCTTGATAGAGTTAATGTGATGTACAATTCGCAAGCAGGGATGTTGTAGGCTACGTAGCCTGAATCAATATTGGAAGTTGGATGGTGCATTATTCGCAAGGGTTTAAGCATTTTGGGCTGTAAGCCAGTGCCTAGCTCTAATGATGCAACTTGCATTGCCCACTCATGCTAGCATATGTATGCCCCTATTTGGGGGCCTGTCCTTGCATGCACATCGGTAAAAAAAGTGTGCATGTTGAACTCTGTTCAGCTTGAAGAAACGTCTATGAGTTTAGGATCAATATGAGATATGGCTTAATCATACATAGTGTCAACGCACTACAGGCACATGGTGGCATGCATACTCGTATGAGGTGGGTGTCCTGTCTGAGCACCTTTAGGTGTTGCCCTCACGTGCGAAATGTCGGTTCTAGAAGTGTAACTTTTTATGACATGTTTGCCATATGTACTCCGAGTTGATAGATAAGTTTGATTACCTATCGGTAATATTTCCTTGATTAGAATTATGATAATAAATAATTTGCATGTGGGTATGTTGATGTAGTGCTTCCTGTGCCAAGATAGGTGGTGGATGGTTTGATGTGCACAAATTATGTAACCACACTTGGCTATTGCAATAGCCCTGTGCTGATAGAGCAACGTGTATGCCAGTGCACTGCTCACCGCACTCAGTGACAACCTACACAGGAGACTTGTTTGGACCACAAAGAGTAGCTCTTTTCTAGATTTTATAGAGTTGTAAGCTGCTGCCACATGGTTTTGTAATATCTACTAGGGTTTGAGCAAGTAGGGTTGTTGCACAAGTGGTGCACCACTGTGCACAAAGACATGAACAGTCCTAATTGTAACTCTTTGGCTTTTGCTTTGGATATTGTGTCTCAATGAAAGTTCTGTGGTGCCCCTAGTGCTTGGACAAGTCCTTGTCATCCATGCTCAATCCCTTCTTGGGACTACTTGTTGTAGCTTTTCCCATATGGTGGCATTTTCTTCAAGAAATGTGTGACTATTTTTGACTTATCATATCTTGGAAATGCCAATGCAGGAACGAGGGGTTGCTTATGTGCCATCTTTAAGTGGTGTAATTTGTGCATGGCTTTATGTTGGTTCAGCAAGCTATTCCCTTTGCATGTTATGCAAACTTTTGCTTGTTGTGCCATGCCAGAGCTAGCCAAGCCCTTCATCTCTAATAAGACCCTTTGTGCTTCTTTTATGCACATCTTCAAGGCTCTTTGGGCTAACGGAATTGGATTGGCATTAGTTCAATTAGTCTCAAGAGATGTTTTTTGTGGTGTTGCTTCGTATGGCTTGGGTACCTCTTGGTGTGGTCAGCCATTATATTAGTAGGGCTTTGTCACTTGATTGAACCTTATTTTAGAAGAATTTCATATGTTGCTTGCTTATCTACCAGATCAGTAACTCCATTCAATTATTTTTATGATGCTACAGTACTCTAGTGTTGGAACTGTGGTGTTTTGTAATGCTATTGAACGTGCAATCATCCCTACTGTCTTATTAGCATGGACTTGGAAATCACTCATTTTGACCATTTCATTCTCTGCCAAAGAGGGTTGTCCAATTCTTGAGAAGTAATGTTTCGAAACGTTGCAGATGGTATCCGAACATGGGAGCACTCGCTCTTCCTTTGTGTGAGTTATCACTAGACACGATGAACGTGTTAATTTAGACATTGGGTTTTGGCTGGTGCTGTATCATTATAATGCTACCTATTTGATAATACCGGTAGTCATATGTTTGTCTCAGAGATTAAGCCATGCAAGAGTAAATATGAACAATTTTAGACTGTGAAACTGCAAATGGCTAATTAAATCAATTATAGTTTGTTTGATGGTGCTTACTACTTAGATAATTATAGTAATTCTCAAGCTAATACATGCACCAAACCTTGACCTTTGGAATGGGTTCTTTTATTAGGTAAAAGTCAATGTGGGCCTTCACTTGGCACATGGACAATTCATGATAACATGTCAGATCGCACGATGTTTGTGTCTATGTTCCATAATTCAAATTTCTGCCCTATCAACTTTCTATGGTAGGATAGGAATCTACCATGGTGGTGATGGGTGATTGAGAATTAGGGTTCGATTTTGGAGAACGAAATCCCCCTGTTTGGGTCAGTCGATCCAACTTTTTGTGTGCATCGCTTGCTACTATTCTTTTATCGATGGCCTTAGTTGGTTTGTATTGTTTTTTTGAAGAAATTAGAGTGCTCAAAGCAAGCCAATGGTTTGTATATGTTAGTATGGGATAACAACGTAGGATTTCAATCCTATTGTGTTGGCCTTCCATATCAAAGTAATGATTAAGAGGGACAATGGTGGGCATTCATATTTAAGAGTCAAAAGTGAAATTCTTCAATTTATGAAAGACGAACCACTATGAAAGCATTTTCCAAAGATGTTTTCACTAATCAAGAACAAATGTTGGGGGCTCAAAGACGATTGGATGCTGTCTTAGTCTCAACCATAAATGATGATGACCATGGATTGGCAGATGTTGCTCTTTGGACTTCATCAGCACCTTATGAGAAATCAAATTCTTTGGGTTCCAATGATAATTTATTAATGGAAAAAGCCTACAAAACATCCACTATAGAGGATCATACAAAAAGCTTGAAACTAACAACATCAATGGTGGTCTAGGAAGGGCATACCCCAGTCCCAAGTAAAATCAGATGAACATGCATAACGTTCCTCCAAGTATTTGGGTTACATTGATAATCTATGAATGGCCAAAGCCTACAAAATGTCCTCTATGGAGGATCAAACAAAAAGTCGAATACAATAGCATCAAAAGTGGTTTCGGAAGGGGCACACCTCAGTCCCAAGTAAAATTAAATGGACATGCATAATGCATCGCCCAGTCTATTCGAGCATTTTCTTAACCATAGATATGGGTTAACCGAAAGGTATCCATGCCAAAAACATACTAGAGGGAATCTTTGAATCTTCCTCCATGTGAATGGTGTCGTAGAAGATTGTAAACCTTCTGAATAGCCTTAGTAGAACCTGATTGCATCTTAATAAAATGATAAAAAAAATCTAACCTAAGTAATATGAAGGCTTAGAAAATGGCATGCACCTACATAGCTATGCTTGATTGTGAAACAACTCTCCTTCCAACAACCAGCTATGGCTTACCAAGGTGATCTTTGACAAAATATTCCTAGCCCCGTAGCATCATCCCGAATCGTTGTATCATAATTGATTTTTATCCATCCAGTTTGAGGAGCCAAAAATAAAGCTACATTCAACTCATGTGAGTTAAGCAGACTCTTATAGGACATGGATAAGTGAAGTTGTACTTTTTGATTGCAGCCATTCCATCAATTTGAATCTTTCTCTATAGGACAACATTACTCATCATTTGCTCCTTGTGTTTTTTTAAATTCTTATTGGTCCAAATGTAATAAAGACCTATAGCAACAATAGCATCATACAGAAATCATTTCCTCGACACATCAAATCATTGTCATCCAAAATGTTGTACACCTACTGCAACGTAAACTTGCTGTTGCTACTTTTATTGCTGCTTGGAACAAGTGTTATAGTAACATTCTTCATGTGTTGCACATTTCAAACCTCTTTTTCCTTCCAACATTCATGCAGTAGATGTTGTTAAGATTCGAAATGGTTACAACCTCAAATTCAGCTACTACACTCCACCAATCTCTTCTTAAATAGCCATTCAGTAATAGGAATACAATTATTAACCAATCTCCAAATCAATATCCTCACCTTGTGCTGCACCTTGACCTTCAAAATTCAACTATAATTACTTACAGTTGGTCGTGAACTTCCATCATTTTTCACTATTGTAGCTTGAACCATTATTGAGTAGAGCTTAGCATTGTGCACCTCCATGGACTCAGTTTGTAATTACAGCAGTTGGTCCATGCTATTATTCATTGCTCATGGAAGGTGCAGCATCCTATCGAGTAATAATTCATTAGGCTAAGCTTTATGAGTACACACATCCCATTCCCCATGCTCAATAATGAATTCACTAATAAATGTCGACCATTCTACCTCCATATTAATTAATGTAGGCCACGACTTGATTGCAAGAATTGCCAGCCAATTGTTTTCAGCAAAAAATACATGACAACTCTCTCTAATTCACCAAACAAAGTCTGGTACAACCTAAGGTATTGGCTCCTTAATTAGTCTACATGCCTGCAAAGCCTCCTGAGAACACCCCCAATCTTCTCACTCATCAAGTATTTACTCCTAATCACCTCTACCCACTCACAATCTTCTCTTGCCAATATCCTCCTGTATTGCTTCATAATTAAGGCCGATTACCAAACACTAAGATCATGGATACCCAAACCACACTCCTTCTTTTATAATGTGATAGTGTTCTAGTCCACATAATGCATCACATGGTCTTCATTAGTGCCACACCATAAGTATCTTCTAAACAACCTTTCCAATAAATTGATCACCCACTTTGGCACAACATAATGGCTGAAGTAGAAATTAGGAAAAAAGCACAAAGTTAATCATCACAATCCTTCCTATCGAGGAAAGACGTTTGATTCTCCATTTTGCAACTTATTCTTCATCTCTTTAAATGATAAAGTTAAAGTCTCTCTTGTTTAGTAACTTTGTCAAAATAGGTATCCCCTTTGCCAGCCTACATCTTTCTTCTCTTCCCCATCATCCCCTTGCTAAAATAGACTCTTGATTTAGCAAGATTTACCTTCTACCCAAAATACTTCCCATAATTCAACATAATCTATCTTATTGACCTAACAGCAGCACATGTAGTAGGAGCAAATAGAATGACATCATCAGCATATAACAAGTGAGAAATGATTAGAGAAGTTGGCCCATATAGAAATCTCACTAATGTCATAGCTTCATACTTCCTCACCAGCTCAGATACAAATTCAAATGTAATGGTGAATAGATATGGTGACAACGGGAATCCTTGCCTAAATCTTCTCTAGTCCTCAATCCATGGGATTTTGACCCCATTCAATAACACTCCAAACCTCGATGCTGAGATACAAGCATACACCCACTCACACCATATTACTGGGAACTCAAGAATGTCTTCATATTAATGACAAACTACCATCACCTTATCATAAGCTTTCTCCATATCTACCTATATTGCCTTATGGCCCTCTTAAGGAACCAAAGAGTGCATCCTTATTGCTATTTCTTGAGCAATAAATGTATTATCTAAGATAGATCTACCAAGTACAAAAGCACCTTGTTGCTTCAAAATTAGTTTAGGTAAAACCATCTTTAGTCTTGCCACCACGATCCTTGCCACTTTTTTGTATATAACATTGCACAAACCAATGGGCCTAAAATGTTCTGGTTTGTCTGTGCACTGCACTTTAGGAATAAGTACAATAAGAGTATCGTTCCAATCTTTTGGCATCTATTTATCATGAAACAATTGTAGCACAACTCTCAAAATATCCCCTGAGTGATCTCCTAATACCCCTATATGAACTCCATTGTAACCTTATCCATCCCTGGTGTCTTGTTTTTTAATAGATCTAATAGCTCTAATAACTTCTTCCTTAATAACCTATATGGTAAGAATTCCTACATATTCCAATCCAATGCATTTGTAGGTTGGTATTGTAGTGCAAGAAAATCAACATCAGTATTACACCAATTTAACTCAAAATGGTTCACTAACAAGCTCTTAATTTTATCTATGAAACTAACCACCTCCCCTTATCACCTTTTATCTGCAATGTATTCTTATCCCTCCACTTAGAAGTCAAAGTAGCCTAGAAGAAACTAGTATTGTAATCCCCCAGTTAAGGCTTTTAGAGCTTTGCTCTTTGTCACCGCCATCTCTCCTAAAGTGTGCAGGCCTTGTTAAAAGAAGAAATGAGATGTTTGAGCTAGATATGTTCCTGATCATCAAGACCTACCTGAGATTCCTTGAGTTGTAGACCATGGATTTTCTTTTCAAGTTCCCCATTACTGTAAAAAAGATTATGCATCTCAGTCTTGCTCCTCCAACTTAAAGCAATTAGGGATCTGTAGAATTTTGTTGAAGACCTCTCTATGGGATTTCCTCTTGCTAATTTATTCTACACTTTCTATACAACCCTTACAATCAGAGAAAATGCAAGCTAAGAACTCTCAAACTAATTTCTTCTTTCAGTGGCTATCCTCTAACATGTCTCCAACTCAATAAGTAATCATCAGTGATCTAGCCCAATGCATAACAAATACATAACTATAGTTGTGACAAAGTCCTTTATTCTCTAGAGATTCATTAGCACTCTATCCAGCCTTTACAATATTTGAGCACATCCTTTCCTATTGCACCAAGTTTACCTATTACCTACATACCCAAGGTTAGTCAACTACAATTTTAGCACGATTTCAAAAAACTTCTATTGCCCCTACCCACTTCTAAACTTCTTCCCTCCTTTCTTCTCTTATGACATTACAACATTGAAGTCCCCCACCACAATCATTGGTCCTCCACCTCTAGCCTTCTCTCTCAGGATCTACCACACAGCATTCCTCTTACTAGGCTTCTTGGATGCATACAATACACAACATTTTATCAACCTATCCTTCCCTACCCTTACGTACACTACAAGTACTTGGACCAAAATATTCATAACTTTCAAGTTCACTCAGCTCCTCCATAGAACCACATTCCCTAAGGACAAGCAAGCAGATTGTTGCACTACAAACTCCCAATCTTTGCAAAGCAACAAATTTGCATCTCTCCTACTTAATTTCTTCACCCTGGTTTCAACAAAAGCAACTACTATAATACTCCTTGTTCTTAAAAACCATTACAAATAACCCCTCAATTTATTATCCCTTATTCCTCGAATATTCCATACAGTGAACTTAATAATTTTTGGCAATAACAAAGTATAGCAACCTTTATTATCTCCCACCAATAGTAGCTAAGCTTTCAACACACTAGTAACACTTGCACTTGAGGTGTACATCCAACTCCCACTTCCAACAAAGCATTTAAAGAAGCTTTAAACACATAAATCCACACATCATGTCCAACATTTTATAGCCCAAACATCTTAGCATTTAGCAATCCCATTTGGACCTCAGAACCAGCTACAAGAAAAAAACATAGCTTATTTTATCTCTTTGAACTTCCAATTATTTCTTGAGTGCCCACCAACTTCACATCTATAGCATCTCCCTTCATTCTTACACTTATCATTTTTTTAATTCATCATACAACATGCACCCTACCTCAGTAGACTTCACAAATACCAATTTAGTAGCCTCCAATCTCCATAGAAACATGCTGCCTACCTCTGCACATTCATACTGTTTATGATACGCCACCAAGCACATGTTCAGCACCACTCCAGTAGTAATAGACTTCCTAGTTGAATGCCATCATGGTTTAAAGAGTTCATAACAGTGGCCAAATTAACTAACTCTTGCCATTTTACAATGCTACAGCTATCCTCTTGCAGCAACTTCACCTCCACCAATTGCACTAAGCCATCCTCATTTTTATTTCTACATTCAGTATAGCTACATCCAATGCTGCATCCTCATTCATTCCCTACTTCCTCAATTGTATGACCCAAAAAAGAGCATCAGCATTATGCAAAACCAAAGTGTTAATTTCTAGCAAACTTCTCATCTTCATTTCCAACACCTTGTTGAATTCCCCTTAGCCTGCTACCACTTTGTGCCCATCCTTTAACGCATGAAGAGTTGCATAGCCTTCTAATATAGTATTAAGCATGTCTCAAAGCAACTTTTTTTGCTCTTTATCAACCAACTTTCCCAGCAACTATAGCAGTAGTAACTAAGGATAGCATCCACCACTTTTACGCAAATGCATACACACTAATCATCTTGCTTGTAGACGTGAACGTAGTCCCTTCACCTCTTATTATAAGTTGCACCTCTATATTTCATCACCAAACATATTTCATTGAAAATACTATAGCCCACAAACTACACCTAAGTAGTTCCCCTCTCTCTCCATTTAATTTTATGCATCCACCAGTTTTAGCCAAATGAATACACACCAATCACTCTTCTTAGAGACATGAACACATTCCATACACCGCTCACAATAACTTGCACCTCATTACTTCATCACCAAACACATCACATTACAAATGTTGTAGCCTATGAACTGTAGCTAAGAGGTCCCTCTCTCTCTCTCTCTCCATTTAGTTTTATACAGCCATATGGCTTGAACCTCACCCAACCATATCACCACCCTGGTGCAATCTTTTTTTACCATTGATGTCCTCCTCTATTGACTTCTTTCTAAGCTAGTCTCCTTTGAAAAATTTAGACACATGCTTTGTAGCTTCCCTCCCTAATGTATCCATACTTGTTTGAAAGGTCCTTATCCCTTATAATAGAGACACTTCTATGTCTACCTAGGTACTTTCCTTCTCCACCATTATTAACCACCCCTTGGGTCCCTCTGAAGGTTTAGAGTAGCTATGGGATTTTGAAATCTTCCTTGCACATGCATTACAGTCCTCTTTCTTCTCGATTACACAAGTATCCAAGGGCTTAGCTCTTTTCATGCTCCATTATCCCTTTCAGTGCTTAATTGATGAGGTTCTTGATTTGTTTGGGATGTTTTATCAGTCTCCTCCTTCCCATCCACTATATTCCCCTCCACTTCCTCTATCAAATCAACCCTTTTCCCCTTAGTTAAACATTGATATGTGTAGTGGCCAATATGGCCACAAGCGTAACACATCTTAGGAAGGCCCCCATACTAAAAAGATTGGAATGTCTTTCCCAATAGCCCACTCAGCCACATTCTCGACTTGAAAGGTTTTGAGAGGTCCATCCTAACACACACCCTAACATACAAGCATCATTACGAACCAGTGGTCTATCCTTCCAATAAAATTTGTTGTCTAATAGATTTAGCAATACATAAAATATTTTTTGTGTCTAAACATAAAAAAGGAAGCACTGGGAATCTCACTCACACTGAAGAACACATTACAGTCATGCCACTCGACCTGAATTCTAGGGTCCATATATCCAACCCCATGGTTTGTCCTGTTAACTACCAAGGTCCCATAAGCCACATCTCATTCTTATCCTCAATTGAATCAAAATGAAGACAAAAGCAACCTGATGATAGTTCTGATATTCTGAAGTTTTTGAAATGGCCCAACCTAAGCTGTAAAATACTCGCAATAATGCAGAAAGGGAGGGTATTGCTATAGACTCTCTCGACCAAATTGAACTGATGAAACATATACTACACATTAAATCTAACATAACAATCTTATCATGTACTACATAATCAATCATCTTAGCAGTAACCTCTTTTGCATCTATATAAGAAGGCCTCTCAGTGGTTGTTATAGTTATACTATTTGAGTTCATTTTAGCCATCAACCAATCCTTGAAGCTTAGTTTATTTGAATTATCCTATTTACCACCCTCACCATAACCCACTCCATGCATCACATTATTTTGTCCTACTTTATTTTGAACCACATCAGTATGATTTTGAATTTTCCCCTACCCAGTGCTCCATTGTTTATAGAGTTGTCACTAGCCCTACTTGAAGTTCTTTGTTCTTAAAATAAACGAACAAGAGGGGGGGGGGGGTGAATTGTGGTGAATATAGTTTTGAAATTTTCATTTAATTTTTTGGTTTAAATTTAAACTTAAATTTTTAAGCAAGAATAAGGAGTAGTAAAAGAGTACATAGATAATTTTCAAGGTGGTTTGACTCAAAGTCAAGCCTACATCCACCCCAACCGATGTTGGGAAAAAGCCAGAAAAAATCACCAAATTACAAGCGAGGTTTTTTGTACGACTCACCTCAAAGCTACTTGGGATTTTACCTACAACTAATCCCGGACCTACTTGAGTTTTTTCTAGGCTCAACTCAAACCTCGGGCTATTTCACAATTGTTAGGATGCCCTTACCCCAAGGAAACAAATACAAAAATTGGTAATAAATAAAAAACTGATGACAATTTAAAAAAGTATGAGGCACACTCATTGCAAAAAAAATTCCAAAGAAAAATTGAAACGAGGGAGGAATAGAAATTGAAAATAGTTGAAACAAACCCTCCAATTTTTAGGTTCCTTCTTGCAACTTTCACTTTGTGAGTTTGGAAGCACTGTATGCACTTAAAATAACTCAAAATTGTTATTTGAAAGCTTTGAGAACTTAGCAATGGTAACCTGTTAAAGTTCTTCATCATTTCCTATTTATGGATTCAAATTTGACCTCTAAATCTACTCCCAATGGATCTAAAATAAACTAGTCGTTTGTGTAATGGACACATAGCAGTCGCTGTTCGATTTGGATCCTAAAATGGATGTTTCTGATTGAATCTAGATTTTTCCATTCTAGACAAATCTTTTTCGTTGGATATTGGCAGCCTTGATCTGGGCCATTGGATCATGCATAAGTTATCTCGTATGTATTAGTATAATGTGTTCAAAAATTACTTGATTTATAAACTTACTACAGTGGTTTTGCATTATCTCACAAATTTTCCTCAGGTTAGAATCCCTTGCTTGTCATTTTATTATTTACTTACAGCATTTTGTCTTGATTAACCTAAGCCATCAGATTGCGCCTGCCCTTCTACCTTCATTAACCTCAACCACCCGATCGCGTATGACCTTATCCTTCTTTGACAATCGGATAGGAATTTAGCCCCATATCACCAAAATGATGTTGCCATAGCTCTCTACATGGATTCTAATTCGTATGTCTCTCAAGCCATTTGGGGTTGGCTCCCCCTTCCTCGACCAAGATTTGTTTGCTTGGTCTTGGTTGACTTGATTTCACACTATTCTGTTTAATTTTCCCTACAAGCTGATTTTGCACTGTTCTGTTTAGTATTCACTGTGGCCTTCTTCCTTCACCTTCGGGCTACACTCACCCTTTTTAGGTCTATTGAATAATTTTTATTTTATTTTTTAAAATCCCTAAACCTGGATGGACCAGCGGTTTGGTCGGGATGACCCGCCCATTGCTACAGTGAAAAATCCAAAAACTAGAGTGGTTTTATAGTTTTTTGTGAGAATTTTGGTGCCAAAACTTTGAACATAAGTGCACCAAAATAATTGTATATTGTGATAGTGTTACAAGTCTCCAAATTGACTATCAAAAGAAATTTGTGAAAAATAATTCCTAAATAATTTTAAAAAAAATCAAGTACCAATGTCTATACTTTTAATTAATAATGCTTGGCCAAAAAAATCAAAATTCAATAATTATTAAACTTATAATATTTTAAAATATTAATACTACTAGTCTACCACATCATCTCAAAATTTGGACATATCAAATTCAAGAAAAATAAAGAGAAATTCAAGTATAAAAATTTTAGTGCATGTTTTCAATTTCTTGAAGCTTGCCGTGACTCAAAGAACCTTGAACACCACTATTTTAGACATTTAAAGTTTATGACTTGACCTAATTGAATATTAACAATGTCATATAAAGGACGCCCATGTGAGATATAAACATTTATGCTTTACTCGTCAAACACAAAGGTGTAACATTCTCCTCATTTTGATAATGGCATGACATAAATGGTTTTTTTACAAAAATGTGATAAAGAAAATAGAAATAAATTTTTAAGGATGAAATTAAGAATTAACATGCTCTCCCTATCTTGATTCTCCTCTTAACTCCTAATTATTCTCCCCCTTTGACATCATCGAAAGGTAGTGAACCCTAAGCAATGTCTAAAACTCTTAATGGTTCCCTCAATATTTGAAATTGCTTCGATGGTAAGGGTTTGGTACAAATAGTCAGCTAATTCAAGCTTAGTGTGAACATAATCTAATTCTACTAATTCTTTTGCCACTAGGTCTCTAATAAAGTGATATCTAACATCATGTGCTTAGTCTTAGAATGATGAACTTAATTCTTGGCTAATGCTAATGCACTAGTGTTATCAATTCTAATAGGTATATGTGATTTCTAAACCATAGTGTTGAAGTTGTTATCTTATTTGCAATCATAAGAAAAATTTTATCTCACCCATCATGTCAAATTTCTTAGTCATAAGGTCTCCAAATTCTCTACACATTTCTTCTTTGTACTACCAAAACATAAATCTAAACAATTAGTAAATCATCTCTTAATGATCAAATCCTTTTGATGTGAGGTTACAAATTTCCATTCTTTAGGTAAATTGCTTTCTTTTCCTTCTTTTGCTTCTAGATTTTCTTATTTTTCTTCATTCTTATTCAAATCTAAGTTCTTTACTAATTTTATTTCATCTTCTAATGCTTCTCACTAACTAGTTGGATAGACTCATCAAACACAACATATATTGTTTACTCTATCTTATGAGATTCTAGATTAAAGACTCTATATGCTTTTCTAATAGATGAACACTCAAGATTTGGATTTTTAATTTCTTGTTTGTTTTGACTGTATAAGGTGTAAATTCTAAATTAAAAGCATACTACTAAATTAAATCATCAATTTAAATTTTTTAAATGTCCTTGGGCTATCCTAAAATATCTCCAATTATTTTGGAGAAATTGTCTTCTAGTCTTCTAAGTTCTGCTCTTAGGAACCCAAGTAAGTTATGGTTAAGCACTTAATGGAGCTTGCATGTTCTCATTCTTAATAATCCATCTAAAATTTTTTTTGTGCATAAAATTTTTTCTAAAAACAGTCTTTCATATTATGTCTAGGTTTACAATAATAAAAACAAACAATATTTGATGGCTTAGGCTTGCTTTTGTATTTAAGATTTTTAAAATTGAAGACATGTGAAGAACAATAAGCATGTTAAGCATAAAAAGTATGTGAAGTTTTTCTTACTCTAGCATGCTCAAAAAATTGTATTTTTTCCTTTACAACAAAAATATCATGCTTTAAAGAAGTATTCTTAATGATAAAGGAAGCCTTTTCATCACATACATATTGATTTTCTATACTTTTCTTTTCATCTTCTTTGATAACAAAATCAATTAATTCAGCTTTTCTTTGTAAGCCATTTTTAGTTTTTTATGAGTACTCATTAACTAAGTCAATGCATTCATAATTTCATTATAATTATTTTCAAAAATATCTCTTGTCCAAGAGCTTACCTCATTTTCTTCTTCTTCTTCTTCACTGGAAGATATTGAAGATGCATCATTTGCCATAAACAAATCATCCCCTCTTCTTCTCAACTTGATCTTGAAACATCAAAATCTTTAGAAGCACTCCATGTAGCTTGGAAACCTTTCTTTTTCTAAAAGTTCTTCTTCTTTTTCTTCTTCTTCCTTTCCTCCTTTATATGCTTGTCCTTGAGTTTTGGACATTCTTGTT
This sequence comes from Vanilla planifolia, assembly GCA_023846275.1. Taxonomy (NCBI): domain Eukaryota; kingdom Viridiplantae; phylum Streptophyta; class Magnoliopsida; order Asparagales; family Orchidaceae; genus Vanilla; species Vanilla planifolia. The sequence continues at coordinate 662,572 of JAIUJO010000082.1, read as the reverse complement.
TAATATGACTGTTTTGACCACACTTAAATCAAGTTAGTGACCTCTTCCTCTCCTTGTTGGTCTCTTCTTCCATTTCCTATTAAGAAAATATTTTGCCAAATTTTTAACTAAAATGTTAACATGAGAACTTACCTCATCCTCCAAATCCATGGAAGAGGTGGAAGTGGAATCGAAATCACATTTGGTAGCTTTGAAAGCCATGGGTTCTTCTTTCTTCCTTTCATATATTAGCTTGCTTATAGAGCCCTCTTTCGTAAGTCTCCCTTGTCATCTTTATTTTGGTAGTGAGAAGTTCCACAAGGAGTTCATCCAATGAAAGTTTGTTAATATCTTTAGCCACTTTAATAGCCATTGCAAGGGGGTAATATTTGTTTGGAAGGATTCTTAAAATTTTCCTTACTAAGTCACCATTTGAGAATGCCCTCTCAAGATTTGTCAAGCCACTTGTAATGTTATTAAATCTTAAAAATATACTTTTTAATAATCTCATTAGGATTCATTCTAAAAAAGCTCAGTTATGCATGAGGATGTTGATCTTTGTCTCTTTCACTTGTGAGGTGCCCTCATAAGTTACATTGAGTTTTTTCCATACCTCAAATGTCGTATGAAAATTCATAATTTGTGTGAATTCACTAGGAGAAATTCCGTATTGAAGATAGTTTAAGGCCTTGGCATTCAATTGAACAAAATTTTTGTGCTCCATATTAAGCTCACTAAAGGGCTTGACTTTATTAGTAAAAGAATTTCTTGAAAGTTCACAAGGCTTAGTAATAACTTCCCATAACTCTAATTCGATAGATTGAATAAAAATTCTAAAATGAGTTTTCCAGTACAAGTAAAATTCTTCTTTAAACCAGGGAGGCCCATTTGAAGAAAATCTTTCACACAAGGTTACACTCTTATAAACCAAAGAGCAAGCCATAAAACAAAAAATCTCAAAATCACAAAAAATGTGACGAAGCTGTCTCTTAACACAAGCAGATGTCCCACATGATGTTACTCGCACAATTTTTGATTCCTCGCTCTGATAACAATTTATGTTTTTTGTGCTTAAAATAAACCCACAAGTTGGGGGATGAATTGTTGTAAATATTATTTTGAGATTTGCTTTCAATTTATTATTAAATTAAAACATAGATTTTTAGACAAGGACAAGAAAGTGTAGTAAAATGGTACACAGAAGATTTTGAAGGTTATTTGACTCAAAATCGACCATATGTCCACACCCAACTAGTGTTGGGAAAAGCCACAAAAAATCACCAAATTAAAAGTGAGAATTTTCATATGGCTCACCTAAACCTACTTGGAATTTTACCTACAGTTAATCCCAAACTTATTTGAGTTTTTTTTGGGCTCAACTCAAACCCTGAGCTTTTGCACAATTATCGGAATGCCCTTACCCCAAGGAAACAAATACAAACATTGGCAATAAAATATAAACTTAAGACAATTTAGATAAAGTATGAGGTACACTAAATACAATAACAATTCCAAAAAATTCAAAAATAGAGAGGAATAGAAATTAAAAATAGTTGAAGCAAAACCTAAAATTTTTGGGTTCCTTCTTACAACTTTCACTTTGTGAGTTGAAATAACTCAAAATTATGATTTGAAAGCTTTAAAAACTTAGCAATGGTAACCTCTTGGAGTTCTTAATCCTTCCCTACTTATAGAGCTCAATTTTTTAGCCCTAAATTTACTCCCAATTGCTCTAAATGAACTTGTCATTTGGGTAACAGACATATAGCAGTCACCATTCTATTTGGATCCTAAAATGGACATTTCTGATTCAATCCCAATTTTACAATTCGAGATCAATCTTGGTCATTAGATCTAGGTGGCCTTGATCTGGGCCATTGGATTGTGCATAGGTTATCCTGCATGTATTAGTACACTATGTCCAAAAATTACTTGAATTAGAAACTCACTATAGTGATTCTGCATTGTCTCAAAAATCTGCCTCAGGTTCGAATCTCTTGCTTGTCATTTTACTGTTTAAATGCAGCATTTTACCTTGATTAACATAAGCCGTCAGATCGCACCAGTCCTTCTGCCTTCATCAGCCACCCGATCGGGTCTGGCCTTTTCCTTCTTTGATAATCAAATGAGAATTTAGTCCCATATCGCCAAAATGACGTTGTCATTGCTCTCTATAAGGATTTTGGTTGGTATTTCTCTTGAGCCGTTTGGGGTTTGCTCCCCGTTCCTCGACAAAGCTTTGATCACTTGTTTCTTGTTGACTTAATTTCACACTGTTTCATTTAGTTTTCCCTACGAGCTAATTTGTCACTTTTTTTATTCAGCTTTGCTGCAGCCTTCTTCTTTCACCTTCGAGCTACGCTCGCCCCTTCGGGTCTATCGAATAGTTTTTATTTTATTTTATTTTTCAAAATCCCTAAAGCCTCGATGGACTACCGATCAAGTTGGGTCAACCAGCCAAATACTACAGTGAAAAATCCCAAGACTAAAGTGGATTTATAGTATTTTGTAAGATTTTTTGTACCAAAAGTTTTAATATAAGTGTACCAAAATATTTTTATATTATGATAGTGTTACAAATATCTGAAGTGACTATGGAAAGAAATTCTTAAAAAATAATTCTTAAATAATTTTTTAAAATCAAATACCAATGTTTGTTTATACTTTTCATCAATAATGCTTTGCCCAAAAATAAAAATTCAAAAATTATTAAACTTATAACATTTTCAAATACTAATACAACTAGTATATCACATCATTCAAAATTTTAACATATCAAATTCAAGAAAAAAAAAGAGAAATTCAAGTATAAAAATTTTAGTTCATGTCTTCAATTTTCTTGAAGCTTAAAATGACTTCAAGAGTCTTGAGGACCACTATTTTAGACATGTAAGTTCATGGCTTGACTTAATTTCACTTAAAGCAAGCGCATATATGATATAAACATTTATACTTGACTCGTCAAACATAAGGGTGTAGCACTACTAGCACCAGTTTTGCCTTGAACAATGATTATTGTTCCCTCCATCCACATGTAAGAGTTTGTCTCTTCCAAATATCTAGCAAATCCCATGCCAGTGTCACTCTCAGTGGACATAGAGTCTACCTATATTTTGCTATCATTCAAATCCACTCCCACCTGACCATCAGTTATACAAACTTCCAGTACAACTTGTTGATTGAGTTTACAATATAACTCTATTCTCAAACTAGCAATTCAATACATGTTGGGGACACATCTTCACACCTTTTACCCTTCTTGGTGCTCTTCTTTGATTTGGTGCCAGCCATACTTTATGTATCACCCAACACTGCCAATAATTCCAGCACAACAAAAGCAACACAACAAAGCAATTGCAGTAATTTTTTTAACAAGCACTTCTAGTGATTATTTCAACTAGCACAACCTGTGTAATTATTTTTCAAAACTTCCAACACAACACATAACAAAGCAATTGCAAAGAAATTTCATAGCACAACACTGGCAATAATTATTGTAACAACCTCTTGTAGTAGCATAAAGCAATCTAGAAAATATAGCTATATGAAATTTCAAAGTTCTAGGTTTAGAATTCACCTTGACTAGTGAAAATTTGCTCGAATGATATGGCAGAGTACTGTAGAAATTATTGCATGAGAAGCCATCTGAAGCACCCGATCAACCTTGTAATGCCAAAAATGATTATGCGCATGATGAAACGTACAGTTTGTAGCCTAATAGTGTCGCTCCACCTAACTAAATGCATTGAAATGAATTATTTCAAGATTGAATTGCTTGCATGTGTGCATGTGCACCACACATCATGTGCTTTGCTCTGCATGTCACAGTGTTCACGTCACCGTGCCACCTTCTGCAAACACGTCAAACTCCTTCAGTGCCAATTTGAAGTCAAGAGTGTTCATGCCTTTGTGCGTGCTTCCCCTTTAGTGCACATTTAAAACCCCATGCATGTGCATTGCAGGAGCCATGTAATTACCCTCTACACCATTGACCTTTCGCTACAAAATGTACTTCAATGCCAAGTTTGAAGTCACAGGCATTAGCACCTTCGTAATATAGTCCCCAAAACCCACATGCGCAAGCACCCACACCCTGATTCCTTCACACCCACAACCTTATCGAGCTTTCCCCACCTTAGCATATAGTGATCGATGTCATTTGTGCCTTTGTAGATCCTAACTGAGTGTCTTCAAGAGCCCACTCTACACATATAGTGAGCACCCACATGAGCACCCACACCCAAATTCCTACACACCCGCTGCACCGACGGTCTTCCCTCCATGATGTGACGTGAAACCCTCACCACTCTCACAAAGTCTCTCCAAAGTCTTTGGCTTCCATTGATAAAATAATAATAGATAAAGCCTACAAAAATTTCTCTATGGAGGATCAAACAAAAAATTTAAAAAACAACAACATCAAAAGCAGTTTGGGAAGGGCATACCCCAGTCCCAAGTAAAATCAATTGAGCATGAAAAAGGTGTCACCTAGTCTGTTAAGGAATTTCCTTGCCTATAAGTATGCATTAACCAAAGGGTATCCAAGCCTCTAACATATTGATGAGAGTCTTTGAATCTTCCTCCGTGTGAAGGGTGTCATTGAAGATTTCCTACCTTCTGAATAGCAATAGTAGAGTCTATCTGAATCTCAACAACATGATACATGAAGAACTTAGACTTGAGTAATGTCACGGCCTCCCGAATGGTGTGAACCTCCATAGTTATTCATGATCGTAAAAAAACCTTCCTTCCAGCAACTAGCAATGGCTTCTCAAGGTGATCTCTAATAATAATTTCTAGTCCTACAGCATCATCTCGAACTGCCACATCACAATTGATTTTGATCCATCAGTTGGAGGAGACAAGAATAAAGCTACAATCAACTTATGGGAGTCGTATGGATTCCCACTAGACATGGATGAACCAAAGTTGTTTTTTTATTGTAGCATGCTTAATCATGTCCCCACACTTCAACTTGTTTGCCTCCAAATAGCTGTAAAGCTGCTATAATGTAAAATTGTCGTAACTTCCACTGTTGCATGGAATAGGAGCTACAACAGCATCCTGCATGTGCTGAACATTCTAAACCTCTTTCATTTTCCAACAATGACACATGAGATGTTGTGAAGTCTCTGCCTGATTACAACCCCAAACATAGCTATTGTACTCTACCAATCTCCACTTCAACAACCATTCAGCGGTAGGAATATAATTTTTCACCAATCTCCAAACGAAAATCCTCACTTTGCATAACACTTTGAGCTTCCAAATCTAGCTCTAATTACTTACAGCAACACATTAACTTCCAACATTTTCTAGAATTCTAGCTTGCACCATAGTTTAGTAGAACCTAGAATTATTCACCTCCATGGATACAATTTTTAATTACAATAGCTTGTCCATGCTATCATTCAATTCCCAAGGAAGATGCAGCACCCTATCAAGTAATAATTAATTAGCCCAAGCTCTAAGACTACATAAATCCCATTCCCCATGCTTAATAATGCATTTACTAACATATTTTTGGCCATTCTACCCACATCAGTAAGTAAGCCACCACTTGATTGGAAGAAACTACAGCCAATTGTCTTCAGCAAAAGGTACATCCTTACCCTCTCTAATTCTCCAAACAAAGTTTGGTACAACCCGTGGCATTACCTCCTTGATTAATCTGAATGCATGTGAAGCTCCTTATGGAAAACTCCAAATCTTTTCTCTCATCAAGTATTTACACCTCATCACATCCACACACACACAAACAATCTTCTCTTGCTAAGATTCTCCTACATTGTTTCATAATCAAGGCTTATTGCCAAATGCCAAATATGAAAATCATGGATACCCAAACCACCCTCCGCCTTCGATAAAATGACTGTGCTCCAGTCCACATAATGCATTGCTTGTCCTTCATTAGCACCACACAATAAGTATCTTCCAAACATCCTTTTCAATACATTGATCACCCCCTTTGGCACCACACAATGGCTCAACTAGAAAGTAGTAATCGCTTTTAGCACAGACTTGACATAAAAATCCTACCAACCAAGGAAAGAGGCCTTATTCTCAATTTTTCAACTTGTTCTTCCATTCTTTGAATGATAAAGATAAAGACTCCCTTTCTTAGCAACTTTATCAAAACAAGTATTCCCAAATAATTAAGAATTATTTCTTGGTCTTATGAACTATGCCAATCACCATTTTCCTTCTCTTTCCCACCATGCCATTGCTAAATAGACTCTTGATTTAGCAAGATTTGTCTTCTGCTCAGAATACTTCTCGTAATCCTCCATAATCTATCTTATAACCCTAACAACAACACATGTAGTAGGAGTATATAAAAATGACATAATGAGCACATAAGAAATTAGAAATGATTGGAGAAGGTTGCAAACAAATAAATCATACCAATGTCATAGCTTCAAACTTCCTAACCAGCCCAGATAAAATTTCAAAAGTAATGGTGAATAGATATTGTTACCATGGGCATCCTTGCCTAACTTCCCTCTTGGAATCAATCCATGGGACTCTCACCCCTTTCAATAGCACCCCAAACTCCAATGCTGCGATAAAAGCATTCACCCGCTCATATACGCTATTGGGAATCCCAAGAATGACATCATATCAATGACAAATTACCATCTATCCTTATCATATACTTGTTTTACATCCACTTTTATTGTCATAAGACCCTCTCTGGAGATTGAAGATGCATCTTGGTTACCATTTCTTAAGCAATAAATATATTATTTGAGAAAAATTTGCCAATACAAAAGCAATTTATTCCTTCACAATTAGGTTAGGTAAAACCATCTTCAATCTTGCCACCAAGATTCTTGTCATTATTTTGTATATAACATTGAACAAACTTGTGGGTATAAATTATTCCAGTCTATCTATGTCGTACACTTCTTGAATAAGTATAACAAGAGTATCCTTAGACTCTTTTGGCATCTATCTATCATTACAAAATTATAGCACAGCTCTAATAATATTCCCTTAAGTAATCTACTGATACCACTTATATGAACTCTGCTGTAACCCTATCCATCCTTGATACCTTATTCTTCCATATAGATTTGATAGTTCTAATAACTTCTTCCTTGATAACCTGCATGGTCAGCATTCCTTCCTACTTAAACTATAGTATATGCTTATCCCTCTACTTACAAGTCATAGTAGCTTGGAAGAAACTAGTATTGCAATCCCCTAGTTAAGCCCATTGGAGCTTTGCTCTTTACAACCATCATTTCTCCTCAAGTCCACTGTCCGTGCGAAAAGAAATGAGATTTTCAAGCTAGATATGTCACTGATCATTAAGACCCACCTCAGATTCCTTGACTTGTAGACATTGGATTTCCTTTTCAAGTTCATAATTCCTGTTAATAACACTACACATCTTAGTCTTGCTCCACCAGCTAAAAGAAACTAAGGATCTATAGAATTTTGCAGAAAGCCTCTCCATGGGATTCCCTCTTTACTAATCTATTCTGCACTTTCTATACAACCCCTACAGTCTGAGGAAATGTAAGCCAAGCTCTCTCAAATTGATTTCTTCTTTCAGTGGCCATCCTAGATAGGTCCCAACCTCAATCTGCAATAGGCAATGATCTAATCCAATGTGTGGTAGATGAGTAACTATAGTTGTAGGAATTGTATTCTCTAGAGATTAATTAGCACTCAGTCCAACCTCTCCAATATTATAGCACCTCCTTCCTTCCTATTACACTAATAATACTTATTGCCCACATATCGCAAGTCGAACAACTCTACTTCCTACATTATTTTTAGAAAACTCTTGCTGTCCACACACACTCCTGAACCTCTTCCCTCCTCTTTCCAGGTCCTACGACATAATAATATTGAAGTCCCCCACCACAATCATGGGTCCCCCACCTTTAGCCTACTCCCTTAGAATATCCCACACAACATTCCTCTTTATAGGCTCCTTTGAAGAATATAGCACACAACATTTTATTAGCCTTTCATCTCTCACCCTTGCCTGCATTATAAGTACTTGCAACAAAATCTTCATAAGTTTATAATTCACCAAGAACCACAATCCCTCTAGACAATATAGCTGATAGTTTTACTATAAACTCTTAATCTTTGTCAAGCAATAAATCTGCATCTCTCTTACTAAAATTCTTCACCCTTGTTTTAACAAGAGAGCTGCTGCAATACCCCTTGTTCATACAAATGACTATAAGAAACCCATCAATTTTTTATCCCTTATTCCTTGAATATTCCATATAGTGACCTTAAACATTTTTAGCAATAGTAAAGCATAGCAACCTCCAATATCTCATACTAATAGTAGCTAGTCTTCTAATATACTAGCAGCACATCCATATGAAGTGTTTCTCCAATTCCCATTTCCAGCAAAGCATTTGAAAAAGTTGTAACCACATAACTCCACACACTGTGCTCAAAATTTCATAGCCAAAACATCTTAGCATTTCAAGGAATTTAGCAATCCCATTTGGACCACAAAGCTAGCTGTAGGGAAAGATCACAGCTTGTCTTGTCTCCAAGACCTTCCACTTGTTTCTAATATGCCTTCCAACTTCATATCTATAGTGTCCCCCTTACTCTTGCACTTATCATTTTTTTAAGTCATCATATAGCAAGCTTCCTGCCTCAGTAGACTCCGCCAGCACCATTTCAGTAGTTGCCTATCACCATGCAAAACTGCATCCTACCTCAAATTCGTACTGCTTATGATATGCCACAAAGCACATCTCCAACACTACTCCAGTAGCAATCAACCTCCCAGTAGAATTCCAACATGGCTTAAGGAATTAATAATAGTAGCAAAATTCCCTACCTCTTGCCATGTTCCAATGCTCCAATAGTCCAACAACAACTTCACCTCCACTAATTGGCCCATGCCATCCTCATTTCTATTCTTGCATTCAGCATAGCTACATCCATGCTAGAACCCCATTAATTCTCTGCTTCCTCAAGTGCATTGCCCCATTAAATGGAGCATCAGCACTTTACAAAACCACACTATTGATTTCTAGCAAACTTCTCACCTTCATTTTTAGCACCTTGTTGGATTCCCCCTTAGCCTATTGTCCACTTTGTGCCCAGTCCATAGTGCATGAAGAGTTTCGTGGCCTTCTAATACAATAATGAGGATGTCTTGAAGCAAATTTCCAGCTTCCCATCAACCAAATCTCCCAACAACTATAAAAATAGTAACCAAGGAGAGCATCCACCATTTTTAGCCAAAAGCATACATAGTAATTGCCCTACTTGGAGACATGAATGTAGTCACTACACCTCTCACTATAACTTGCACCTCTATACTTCATCACCAAACACATTCAATTGTAAATGCTATAACCCATGAACTGTAGCTAAGAGTTTCCTCTCTTTCTCTCTCTCCACTTAGTATTGTACAACTACATGGCTTAAAACTTCCACAATCATATCACCATCCTATTGCAATCTTCTCTACCTATTATTGTCCTCTTTTGACCAATTCCCAAGTTTACCTGCTTCGATAGATTGGGTCACCCGCTTTCTAGTTTCCTTCCATAATATATCCTTTGGGTTCCATAGTTACCTGAAAGATTCCTTACCTCTTGTAATAGAGACACTTCTATGCCTGCCTGGGAACCTCCCTTTTCCATCATTGTTAACCACCTCACTTGGGTCCCTCTAAAAGTTTGAAGTAGTTGTATGATTTTGAAATCTTCCTTGCATAGGCATGACAACCCTCCCTCTTGATTGTGCTAGCATCCAAGGGCCTAGCTCTTTCCCTACTTCCTCATCCTCAACCCATAGAGTGCTTAGTTGTAGGGGTTCGTAGTTTCTTTTTGATGTTTCAACAGTCTCCTCCTTGCTGGCTGCTACATTCCCCTCCACATCCCTATTGAATGAACCTATTTCCCCTAGTTGAACATTGATCGATGTAGTGGCTAACGTGGTACAATTGTTTATGCATTTTTTATTATATGCTTTGTAAATCATTGGTGGTGTTGCGCATAGGCATATGCACCATGCATGCACAATTGTTGCCTATCTATGTTAGTTGAGGTACAATCTATGCCTGTGTCATTTGGCTTCAGAAAAGTGTAATTTTTATATGGATTTTTAACTCAGTGGATAGCTGTCACAGGTATACAATGATTACCTATTGGTAGACATGTCTTATTCATTAACAGATCTGTCACAATATAAAATCTGCATGTGGGAATGTGTGACGTTGTCACAGGTATACAATGAGTGTGTGTATGTGTGTGTATATGTGTATGCATGCATCTTTGTGTTTATGTTCATATGTGCTGGTGTGTCTGCTTGCATGTTGGCATGCATCCATATTTGTGCGTGTGTGTCTCTTTGTGTATATGTGTCTATGGATGTGCATATGTATATGTATTTGGGTGTGCATATTAGTGTGTGGGTGTGTGTGTGTATGTGTCTATGGTCATGTGTGTGTGTATATATGTTTATGTGCATGTGTGTCTGTGTGTTCATGTGCACATGTGAGTGCATGTGCATGTGTGTAGGTCTATGCATGTCTATAAGACTAGATGTGTGCTATCTACAATACTATGTGTGTGCATGAATGTGCATGTGCTTGAGTGTGCACATGTGCACTCTCGATTGTACAATTGCGCATGTGTGTGTGCATGTATACATTTGTATATGTGTGTACTTGTGTCGATGTGTGTGTGCACCTATGTGTGTTTGTTTTCTTACAAGTGTGTGAGTGTGGGTGCATGTGAGTCCACAAGCATATGTGCATGTGCATGTGTGCTTAGGTGTCTATGTGTGCATGTGTTCATATGTTAACACATGCGTGTGTGCATGTGTGTACCTATATGTATGTTTGGGTGCAAATGCATGCGTGTGTGTTCATTTATGTGTGTTTACGTGTGTATGTTTGCGTGTGTGTACCTGTGATTGCGTGCATGTCTACATGCATTTGTGTTTGTCTGTTGTGTGTGCACTTGTACTTTTGTATGGGTTTATAAGTGTGTTTGTGTGTGTGTATAGGCGTGGGTATATGTTTATGCATGTGCCTTTATGTGTGTGTATACATGTATATGTGTGTGCATGTTTGTGTGTCTATGTGTGTGTGTTCTTGTGATTATGCTTATATGAGCGTTTGCATGAGCATGAACATGTGCATTTGTATGTTTGTGTGTGTGTATGTGTACATCTATGTTCATATGTGTTCTTGTGTGTGTGCTAGTGTAGGTGCATGTGATGGTGAAAGTAAGTGCATGTGTGTATGTGTGTGTGTTTATGTGCTTGCATGTATGTGTGCATTTACAAGTGCAAGTTATATATGCATGTGCATAAATATGTATGCTTGGTAGCCTGTGCACATGTGTGTGTAGATGTGTGTGCATTTGTGTTTGTGTACGTGTGCGTGCATACAAGTTTGTGCTTATATGTGTTTGCGTGCTATCATCCATGTGGACACCTATGTGCAACCATTGTTATGTTTGCATGACTAGATAGTGCATGTGTGTGTGTTTGTGTACGTGTGCGTGCATGTGTGTATGTATGCGTAAGTGCACGTGTGTGTGGTTGTGTGTGCATACATTTGGGTGCATGTGGGTGCTTGTAAGTACGTGTGGTTATATGTTTGCTTTTATGTGTGTGTATTTGTGTGCATATCTATGTGTGTGTGTGTGTAAGTGTGTATGCACTTTAATGTGCACGTGTGTATAAGCTTGAGTGTGTGAGTATTCATGTCGACAATGTGTGTATGTATTGGTATGTATGAGTGCATGCGTGCGTGCACGTGTGTGCACGTGTGTGTGCACAAGCATGTGCATATCTTTGTGCATGTGTGTGTGGGTGCATGCAAGTGTGTGTGCTTGTTTGTGAGCCTTTGTGTATGTGTGTATTGATGTGCATGTGAGTGTGCATGTATATTTGTGTTGATGCAAGAACATTTGTGTTCTTATGCATGTGGATGTGTGCATGTGTATGTACCAATGCATGTTCATGCTAGTTTGTGCAAGCATGCATCTTTGTGTATGTGTGAATGTATGCATATGTTTATGTGAGTGTGTGCATGTCAGTGTCTATGCATTAGCATCTATGCCTTCTTATGCATGGGTTGTGTGTGTGTGTGCATGCATACATCTATGGTGTGTGAGTGTGTGCATGTATGTGTGCATATTTGAGTGCATGTGTGTAAGTGTATGCATATAGGTGTGTGTATTTGTGTATGTGTGCCTATGTGAATGTTTGTAAATGTTTGTGTGCATGTGTGTACAAGTCTATGAGCTTCTGTGTGTATGCTTGTATGTGTGTGTTTGTGCGCATATGTGTGCATATGTGTGCATGTGTGTGTTTGTGTATGTTTGTGTAGTTATGTTTTCATGCAATTGTGTGCATATAGGTGTGTGCAAGTGTGTGTCCCGAAAGCATTACATTACAGTCAAGGTCAGGGTAAGTGTGCATTTATTTGCATGTACATGTGCTTTCATGCATTTCTATCAATGCACGGTTGTTTGGGCAAGTGTTTTATGTGTGCATGTGTGTGCATGCATTTGAGTATGTGGTTCACGTATGTGTGTGTGTGTGTGCTTGTGTTTGTGCCTGGGCGCATACAAGTGTGCGAGTGTGTTTGCGTGAGTGAGCGGCTGTGTGTGTGGGAGTGTACTTGTGCATGTGTATGGGTATGTGTGTGCGCTCGCATGATTTGCTTATATGCCTGTGCGAGTGAGCATGTGTATGCATGCTCTTGTATGTGAGTGTTTATGATTTCTTGTTCACATGTGTGTTTAGGAGCATTTGTGTACTTGTTTTTGTCTATGCGTAAATTATATAGCAAAAAAGCATTCCATTTTATTAAGGAGATCATTAGTACTATCTATTGCTATCAAGCTAAGTACAAATTGAAATAACTTATAAAGTGTGTTAAACCTTAAAAAGTAAACTATTGAAAAATATATGAAAAATGAAAGACTAATTTTATAAAGCTCTGTGAGATGAGTCAAATGACATTTGTTTCATCTTGATGAGACATTGCTTAGATTTATCATGAATTAACTAAGCAATTTAGAATGAATGGTAATATTTTATTTTTTTAATATTAATTACGTATCTATTAAAGATAAAATGACATAAATTAACATTGGAAAGATTTTCTCCAGGATACTAAGAAGATGCAATTGAATATCCTTAATCTTCAAATCAGATATGAACTAAATTTTTTTGTAAACTATTCGAAGTCTTAGAAAATAAAATATGTATAATTATAAAAAAAAATTTACTTCAAAAAACTCATCGAGATAAATCCAACAACATTACTTCATCATAGACGGACCTCATTAAAAATTATTGCAAATTACCAAAAGTACTAAGCATTAACAAAAATCATTGTTATAAGAGGGAGATTTAGAGTAACATAAAGATATAGAAAAATTAAAGAGAAAAATTCAAAGAAATGGGATAAATTTCATGGGAGTAGCATTCCAAGTCCATAAAAGGTCAAGGGTAGTAATCTCAATCGTTAATTCTCATACAAAACAATTGCTTATAATGCATGCCAAACCCCAAGAAAATAACTTATTAAAAATGAAAAAATGATATTAATCTAATAAAAGTCATTGAGATGAGTACAATAAAATTTTCTTCATCTAAATTGGACCTTATTTTTAATTATAACAAATTTATAAAATAGATAAGAATTAATAATAAGAAACTATTTTTTTAATATTAATTAAATGTATATTAAAACTTAAAAGAGATGAATTTCCATATGTAATATAAAAAATCAAAGTAATATTGAGGTGACATGAGAGTGGAAATAGAGTTACATAACAATATAACCAAATTAATGCAAAACATTTGATGAAATTACTTAAATTTTACGAGAAAGTTGCACTCTAAAATCTTGAGTAGATTTAATGCAACATCCTCGATCATCATGCCAAGTATAAAATGACAAGAAAAGTGTGAAACCTTAGGAAATAAATATTTAAAAAATATAAAGTGGAATAATAGTTAGATTCAGCTTTCTAAGATGTGTCCAATGATTTTTGTTTGATCTTAATGTGATATTATTTGTAAATAGCATAAATTAACAAACAAATTAGATATTAAAAATATTAAATTAAAACTTTGAAGTTAAGTAAACATATATTAAAGATGAAAAGAGCTAAATTGAAGCAATATAATATAGACAAGTTAAAGCACTATAAATATCACATGATGAGAGATTTAGAGTTGTGTCGTAGTATAAAAGAATCATCTAGAAAAGTTGAAGAAATTACATAAATTATATGAGAAGGTTGTTGGTTTCCACTCGATTAGACCTCCTCATTTGTGTTTACTTTGAAATTCTATAATAAATAAGTATAAAAAAAGATAACATATTAGTTTAATAATATGTGAACATAGTTTAAACTTAAAACTTAAATTAAAGTTATATAATATAAAAAACTTAAGGGATGTAAATCTCATATAAGAGGAGAATTAGAGTTTCATTATAATATAACCAAATGAAAGTGAAACATATAATGAAATGAGATAAATTATATGATAAAGTTACATTTCAAGATACTAATTGATCAATTGCAACTTTTGTTGATTATTAAATGAGTTATAAATCAAAATGTCTAACAAATCATGCAAAAATCTAAAAAAGAAATTATATATATATATATATTGATATATAGATATATATATATATATATATATAACTGGATAGATATCATCGATAATTGTTCAATATTTTTTATTTCATATGAATCAATCCTCATTTGGAATTACAATGAAAAATCTAAGTAATTAAGCATAAATGATAGTTAAAGAGATCTAGTGTGGCATCCCTGATTACTAATGTGTAAATTTAAATGCCTCATAAAACTTCTAAACAATTCAAAAAAAATTTAAAAATAAGAAAACAGATATTTAATTTTATTGAGTTTGATGAGACAAGTGAACCAATGTTTGTTTGGTTTCCATCACACCTATTTTAGACATACACTAAATTATAAAAATAATTAAACTTAAATAATAATGAACAATTATTTTTATGTTAATTAAGTATTAATATTATAGTTTCAATTATATATATTTAAGTATTATAATATATAAAAAAGAAATCTACGTAAAAGACACACCAAAAGATATTTATATTTGAAAAGTAAATTAATAAAATAAAATAAAAAATTGAAGAAATAAGAAAAATTTGGTAGAAAGTATGCTTCCATGATGAGGAGAATGAGTGTGATATCCTCGATGGTCAAATCATCTAACAATCAAAATGACTCATAAAGTGAGCTAAAAACCTAGGAAAATAAAATATTTAATAATATAAAAATAAAATTTTAATTCATTGGAAATCATTAAGATGAGTCCAATAATATTTATTTTAGCTTGATTCAAACTCATTTGGAATTACTATGAAATATGAAAATAAATTAGCACAAATAATAATAACTTATTACTTCAACGTTAAGGAAATATAATTTAAAGCAAAATTGAGATAAATTGAAGCAATATAACATATCTAATGCAAAATGAATGATGTGAAGATATCGGATAAATTTTATTGGAATGTTGAATTTCAAGATACTCTGGAGTTCTAGTTCAACATTTGAGAACACAAAATTAATTACAAGTCAAAATATTTTGTAAAGTGTGCAAAATTGTAAAAAATTAAAAACATTAAAATTATAAAAAGGGATTTTTTGATTTTATTGAGCTTGTCTATATGATTTGATTGAAGTTTGCTTTCTCTTATTTGAAACTCAATTGGAATTACTAAGGGTGTACAAAGAAAATGAACACAAAAATTATAAAATATTATTTTAATATTAGGATAATATATAATAAATCTAAAATGATGTAAATAAAAATGGAAATGAGAAATACCTAAATATGAATGTGGAAATGCTACACAAGTTACGATGTAGGATTTCTTAACAAAATAACAAAATCAAAGAGAAAATATTTAAAAAGAATGTTCAATAAGATTGTTACATTCTAAGATACTATGTAGATAAAGTGTGATATTCTCCATTGACAATAAGGTTACAAATAAAAATGAGTTGCAAAGCATAGCAAAACTCATGAAAAGTTGTCTTAAAAAGTAGAAATGAATATTTTTTGACAACATTAGTCAAGATGACTCCAATGACAATTATTTTCTCTGTTTGACCTCTTTTGGAAATACTATATATTGCAAAAATAAATAAGCATAAATAATAATGACCTATTATTTTAATATTAAATAAATATATATTACAACTAAAATGTGATAAATTTATAAGAAACATATATGAAAAAAATGAAGCCAAATAAATTTCACATTAGAGAAATTTAGAGCTTCATAATAATAAAAACAATTGAATGAGAAATATTTAAAGAAATAAGAGAAATAGAATAGGAAGTTGAATTCCAAGATACCAGGAGATTAAGTATAAGATCATTTATCAATAAAACATATATGGATCAAAATGTCTCATAAAGCCTACAAATACCTATATATATATAATAAAGAAAAATAGTAAATTATTATTTTCATACTTGGTTAATGTATACTAAACCTTATGTTAGATAATTGAAGTAATGCAATATGACTAAATCATCGTGATTTAAAGGTCAAATAAGAGGAGAAAGTCATATTCTAAGATAGTTAGTAGTTTGAGGTAAATATCCTTGTTCAACAAATTAGGTATGAGTTAAAAAATCTCATATAGCATACAAAAACAAAGAATATAAAATATTCATAATTTTTAAAAAATGAATTTTTAATTAATTGGAACTCATCGACATGAGCCCAATCGTGTTTGCCTCTTCTCTACACAAAAACTGTTAACAAATGTGATCAATTATCCGAGACGATTGCATTCCACGATACTAAAGATATCAAGCATAACAAATGCAATCATCAAATAAGTTATGAATTAAAATGTCTCATAAAACAAGAAAAAATTATTGAAAATAATACATTTAAATAATATCAAGATATGTATTTAATTAGATAGAGCTCATGAAGTTGTGTCTAATATAATTTGTTTTTTTTATTACATCTCATTTGGAATAAACATTTCTATATTTAATAAGCATAACAAATAATAAAGCAAAGTTTTAACGTTGGCTAAATATATGTATTGAAGCTAAAATAGGATAAATTAAAGTAATTTAATATAGGTAAATCAAATTGTTATAAAAGTCACACAATAGAGACTTAGAGGTACAAAGTAATACAATCAAATCAAAGTTCAACTTTTTAAAATATGAGATAAATTATAATAGAAATTTGTGTTGCATGATACTAAACAAATCAAGTGTAGCATCCCCAATAATCAAATAAGATATAAATACAATGTCTCAATATTGATGTAAAGGATAAAAATAAGACCCTACTTCTTTCATTTCAATTAAACCATGTTTTGTTTATCAAATAAGGTAAGCATTCAATGACATTTGTTTTGTTTCAATCAAACCATATTTGGAACTATTGTTATAATGCTAACTAAATATATGTTGAAGGTAAAATAAAATATGTTGAATGAATTTAATATATATTAATCAAAATGATGTGAAGGACACTCATGAGGAAATTTACATTTACATAGTAATACAGTCAAATCAAAGCACAAAAATTGAAAAAAATGTGAAAAATTGTAAAGAAAAGTAGCATTCCATGATTGCAAGGAGATCAAGATTAAAAAAAAAAAAAAAAAAAAGGAGATCAAGAGTAACATCTATGATCATCAAACCTTGTATGAATTAAAATAGCTTAAAAACCTTTGAGAAGTTGATAAAATAAATAATTTAAATACATAAAAATCAGTAATTAAACTGATAGATCTTGTTAACACGTGTCCAACAAAGTTACGTAAAACAATGTTTGCAAACATGATAAACTAAGTGGGGGTTTCACATTGCAAGGATATAAGGGGAATGAGTCTATCATCATAGATAATGAAATCAAGTAGAAATGATAGTGTCTCATTAAACATACCAAAACCATGAAAAAGAAAATATTTTAAAATATAAAAATAAATCCTGTAACAAATTGAGCTTGACGAGTTGACAATATTTATTTCATCATACTTGCACTTAATTCAGAATTGTTATAAATTAAAGAAATTACTATAAATGAATATCAATAATTATCATTTTTTACATTGCATATATCTATATTAAAGTTAAAATGAGATTAATTAAAGTAGTAAAATGTAAGAAAATCATGAAGATGCAAAAGTCACTACTAATGAAATGTAGAGTTTCATAAATAAAGAAAAAATTCAATGAGAAAACATTTAGGAGAATGAGTTAAAAAGTATGGGAAAATTACATTGCATGATACGAAGTAGATTGTGGGTAACAGCCTCTATCATCAAATAAGATACAAATTATTATGTTTGATAAAGCATGATAATATTCTATAAAAAATTGTTAAAAAATAAAAATTAATATTTGATTAGATAGAGCATGATGAAACAAGTCCAACAACATCTAATTCATCTTAATTAGACCTCATTTTGATTTATTATGACTAACAAAAAAGCAAATGTAATAATAGATAATTATTTTAATATTAAGAAAGTATTTATGGAGCTAAAATATGAAAACTTGAAATAAAGTAATAAGACTAAATCAAAGGGAAACAATTTATGAAATGATAAAAATTTCATGGTAAAATCGACATTCAAATATTTAAAAATATAAAATTTATTATATAGCATGATAAATCACATTAAGATGAGTCCAATGACACTTACTTCCTCTTAACTAGACATGATTTAGAATCACTGCGACTTACCAAACTAAATGAGTAGAAATCGCAAAAGAATTTTTATATTAATTATATATTAAAGATAAAAATAGACAAATTGAAGTAATGTAATAAAACAAAATTAAAGTCATCAAAAGGTCTCAAAATGGTGATTTAGAATTAAATTGTAATATAACTAATTCAAAGCAAAAAAGTTGAGAAAATAAAAATATTTTAAGTGTGTAAAATTCAGGCCACCTAGTAGATTGGGCGTAATATCTTTGATCATCAAATAATAAATTGATAGAAATTTCCTATTAATTGTCAAAAAAATTTAAACAGGGTAATATTTAAAAATGTAGAAATGAATATTTTGTTAGGTAGGCCTCATTTAGTGCAGTTTAATGAAATTTTTTCATGTCGACGGAAAGTTTTTTGGAATTACCAACAATAATAAAAGTAACCATGCATAAATATAATAAATTTTTACCTATAAATAAATATATTTTAAAGTCAAACGAGATAAATTTAAGGAATATGGTATAATTATATGAAAGTTATATAAAGGTTGTGCTAGAGCAGAATTAGAGTTTCATAATCATATAACAAAATGAATGCAAAACATTTATGGAAACGGGACAAATTATATATCAAATTTGCATCACAATATACTAAGGAAATCAAGTGCAACATTTTTTTTATTGATCAATCACGAACAAATAAAAATAATTCATAAAGCATGACAAAGAAATAAAAAAATATTAAAATTATAAAAAATTATTTAAATGGAGCTCATTGAGACCAATAAAATGATGTTTTCTTCATCTAAATTAGGGCAAGTTTGGAATTACTGTGATTTACAAAATTTAGAAAAAAAACATAACAAATAATAAACTATTATTTTAATATTAAGTATAAATATAATAAAGTTGATATTTGAAAAATTAAAGTAATATAATAAAAACAATTTAGAGCCATGTAAAGTTCATAAGGGAGAGGATTTAAGGTTACTTAGTGATATATTGAAACCAAAGAAAAATTTTGAAGAAATGAGATATATTCTAAGGGATTCTTGCATTCCAAGATACAAATGTGATTGATTTAAATATCCTCAATCATCAAATTAGGTACTAATAAAAATATCTGACAAAATACGTAGAAACTTTATGAAATCAAATATTTACAAATCTGAAAAAGATATTTTTAAATGGATAGAGTTCATCAAGATAAGCCCCAAAAATTTGTTTTGTCTCTATCATGTTTTCTTATTAACTAAATGGATGGTGCCTTGTCTGAAGATAACAAACCCTAAGTTCATTTAGTGATTTTGTTTAAACAAATTTTTAAATTTGAGATAGTCAATGCTCATGTTCATGGGAGGTCTTAAGAAAAAAGTTGTGTAAAGATCAATTCTCATTAAGTTCATATTTAATTGGGTAGAAAATCACCAAAAGATATGTTATAAATTTAATTTTAGGTATTTCAAATTTTTTGTTGTTTTAAAGTTACCTTACCAATATTTATTATTTGTTGAAAAAATTAAATTTCAATTAAATTAATCATCTTAGTCAAATATCAGGTTACTAAAACATAATCCATTGTCCTTGACTATCTTCAGAAACATTTTATGTTGTATCATATCTTTTGTTTGCTTAATAACTTTTGTAAAGAGAACATTATAATTGTAAAAATTAATTGGTAAAAAGTAATTCAAATTAAAATAATTATGATATAAGAATTAACTTAATAAGAATGGAGGTAAAAACTTTTGGTAGCACCTAAAACCTTTTGGCTATTATTAATGGGTGAGGAACATTGGTCACTAAACTCATTGGCCAATTTAGGAAACTCCAAGCAAGGTTTAATTAGTTGGTAGATCTTGTTTTTACTCCTGTATAAACATATGAAGTATATAAAATTAGAACATCGTTTGGTGTAGCAACTTGATCATCAAATCAGATACGAATGAAAATGTTTTCTAAATTGTGTAAATGCTTTCGAAAATAAAATACAAAAAAAATGTAGAAGTAAATATTTAAGTGGACAAAGGTTGTCAATAAGAGCCTAAAAATAATTATTTCTCCTTGATTCGACCTTTTTTGGAATTCCTATATATTACTTTATTAAAAAGCACATATAATAGTAAATTATTCTTATAATATTTATTAAATTTGAGTTCAAAGTTGAATGAGATAAATTAAATATTTATAACATAAGCATATTAAAGCATTGTAATAGTGAAACGAGAATAGATTTATAGTCATAAAGTGAATAATGTAAATAATGTAAATAATGCAAATAATCTTAAATTATCATATAAATTATCACAAGTAATAATAAAGAATTCTTTTAATATTAAATAAACATATATCATTATTGAAATATGTTAAAGTCAATCAATGTAATATAACCAAATCAATATAGATAACTTGAAGAAATGAGATAAATTTTATTCAAAAGTTCCTTTCCATGATACTAAATAGATTGAGTATAACTTTCTGAATTGTGAAACTATGCTATTTCTTACCCATCCAATGTTGTTTATTTCATCTCAATTGGACCTAACATTGAATTTCCCTAATAAAAAATGGTTATTAATAAAAAATTGTTATTTGAATGAAAATAAATATTTATTAAAGTTGAAATGAGATGAATTGAAATAATTTAGTACAATAATATAAAGTTGATATAAATGTAACATGATATAAAATATTTAGCATGGAAGTAAAATAAGGAATCCAATGCATAAAATTTGAAAAATTGATATAAATTATTTGCAAAAGTTCATTTTCAAGATTCTTAAAAGATAAAGATTAACAACTATAACCATCAAATAAAGTAAAAATTGAAATGTCTAGTAAAATGATCAAAACTTTAAAATATATTAAAACATAAAAAATAACTATTTATTTGTATTTATTTCATTGAGACAAGTCCAATGAAGTTATTTTTTCCTTAATTAGACTTTGTTTAAAAATACTACAAATGACCAAATTAAATAAGCATTGATAAAAATAAAGTACTACATTAATGTTAAGTAGATATATATTAAAGTTTAAAGAAGATGAATTATATCAATGTAATATAGCATAACTAATGTGATGTATAGATCACACAATGCAAGATTTAGAGTTGCATCACAATGTAGGCAAATGAAAAAAATTTGAACAAATGAGATAAATTGTATAGGAAAGTTATATTTGAATATACTAAAGAGATAAAGTGTAATAAGGTTGACCATCAAATTAGGTATAAATAAAATTGTGCCATAAAATTGTAATAAATCATAGAAATAAAATATTAAATTTATAAAAAAATTAAATTGGATGTATGTTGCTGAGTTTATTTTAATGGCCATTTATTTAGTCTCATATTGACCTCATTTGGAATTTGTACGAATTATAGAAGTAAATAAGCATAAATAACAAAAAACACTTATTTTAACAATAAATAAATATATATTAAAGCAAAAAGTGAAAAACTTTCAACAACGTAAAATAACAAAATCATGCCAACATAAGCATCACCATAAAAGAGATTTAAAGTTACAAACTAATATAACCGATTCCAAGATAAAAACCATAGAAAAGAAATAACTTTCAAAATAAAGTTCCATTCGAAGAGACGAAGTATATTGAGTTTTACATTCTCCTTCATTAAATTGTGTACAAATTAGAATGTATTGCAAAGTGCACTAAATCCTTTAATAATAAAATAGTTATAAATATAAAAATTAATATTAAAGGTGAAAGAGTGCATCAAAAAAAAGTCCAATGACATTTTTTGATCTCGATCTGACCATGTTTTGAATTACAATGAACTAGAAATGTGAAAAGGCATAAAAATTAAAATACAATTCAATATTGTTAATTCTTATATATATATAAGGATATACAAATTAGTAAGTAATATAAAAATTAACAATATTAAATTATATTTTTAATTTTGAGTATAAGTATATATATATATTAAAATTTAAAATGGTAAATCAACTAAAAAAATGTCAATAAATAAGATTATTTTTACAAGAAAAGTAAGTTCTAATATACTAAGGAGATGGAGGGTGACATTCTCAATCATCAAATAAGGTATGAATCAAAATGCTTCAAAAAGCATACCAAACAGATAATTTTTTTAAAAAAGTATAGTATTTAGTATTTAATTAGATATAACTCACCAGGATGACACCAACTGTGGTTGTTGCATTACGATCAAACCTCGTTTAGAATTACTATAAAATATCTGAGTTGAAAGCAAAACTAATAATAATGTATTATTTTAATATTAAATAATTGTATATTGAATAAAAAATCTAACAAATTGTAGCAACTTAAAATATAAAAATCAAAGGATTGAAAAGGTCACATGAGAGAAGAATTAGAGTTTAATAATAATATAAACAAGGGTGAAATTTTTTAGGGAATTAGATGAATTATACAAAAAAGTTATATTTGAAGGAGCAAAAGAGCTTGAGAAAACATCCAAGATAAGTTACTTAAGGTACAATTTCAAATGTCTCATAAAAAGTGTTGAAATACTAGAGGATAAAACTCTTAAAAATGTAAAAATGAATAGTTAATTTAGTAGAACTAATTGAGATGACTCCAAGGATGTTTCTTTCATCTAAATGAGACATCATTTGGAGTTATTATGAATTACCAAGGTAAATAAAAATTAATAAATAAATTTATTTTATTGCAATGTTAAATAAATAAATTTTAATGCTTAAATGAGATAAATAAAAGAAAAATGTGTTAAGGTCAATTCAAAATTGTATAATTATCACATGAGAAAAGCTTTTGAGTTACATGGAAATATAGTAAAATTAAAGCAAGAATTTCCATGCTACAATGGAGATCAAATTAACATTATCGATCATCTAATCAGGTTTAAATAAAAATGTCTCCTAAAGGAAGTTTAAATCCTAAAAATAGGACATTAAAACTTGAAGAAAAGGAATACTTAATTGTATATAGCTTCTCGTGTCGAGTCCAACGAATGTTTCGTCTTGATCTAACAACATTGGTATTACAATGATTTTTTAAATTAAATGAACATATAATAACAACTTAATATTTTAATATTAAGAAAATATACATTATTACATGAATGCAATCACTTGAGTAAATGGAAGATAACTAAATAAAAGTAATGTAAAGGTCACACAAGTTGAGATTTGAGTTAAATAGTAAAATAATCAAATAAAAGAGAAAATTTTGAATAGTTTAAATTATATCAAAATATTTTATTCCAAAATACTAAGGAGATCAAGTATAATATCAATAACAACCAATTATGAAATGAATCCAAATGTCTATCAAAACATAAAAAACCATAGAAAGTAAAATATTCAAAAATATAGAAATTAATATTTTTTGGATAGAGCTTTATAGTGCGAGTCCAATGATATTTTTTTGTCTTGAAAAAAATCTAATATAACAAAATGAAAGTGATGTAAAGGTCACATGAATTAAGATTTATAGTTACATAGTAATAAAACAAAATGACAAAAAACATTTTAAGCAAATAAAATAACATAAGAAAATTGAATACTTAAATATAAAGGAAATCAAGCATAAAATACTAAATGACCAAATTAGGAATGAATCAAATGTCTAATAAAGCATATGAAAACCATAGTAAGATGTTTTTTCAAAAATATAAAACTGATTGTTTAATTGGATAGAGCAAGTTAAAAATTGTCCAACAACTTTTGTTTCATGGCAACAAAAACTTATTTTGATTTATTAAGATTAATGAATGTAAAAAGGTACAAAAATAATAAATTATAGTATTAGTATTAACCTAATGCATATTAAAGCTAAAACGAGATGAATCAAAGATATATAATCTAACCAAATGAAGGCTACGTAGATGTCACACAAAAAAAGATTTGGACTTACACATAGTAACATAACAAAATCAAAAAGAACAATTTGTAAAAATGAAAAATTATACCTAATCCGAGATTTTAAGAAGATCGAGTAGAGCATCCATGATCATTAAATTAGGTATGAAAAGAAATGTCATGTAAAACATACCAATCCTTTGAAAGAGATATTATTAAAAATATAGAAACGAATATTTTTTGGATAGATTTTGCCAACATGAGTGCAATGAAATTTTCTTCCTCTTAATCTAACCTTTTTTGTAATTATTAATGATTACCAAACTAAATAACCTCAAATAATGATAAATTATTTATTTTATTTTAAATAAATATATACTAAAGTTTAATGTGACAAATTAAAGCAATGTAATATTATGAAATAAAAAAGAAAAAATTTTTAAATTAGATAAATTTTATGAGAACTTGCATTCCAAGATACAAAAGAGCTCAACTTATCCCCAATCGTTAAATCTATTAGAAATTGAAATGCCTTGTAGAATAAGCAAAATCATAAAGAATGAAATATTTGAAAATATAGAAATGAAAATTTAGCTGGAGACATCTAGTAAAGTAGAATCCAATGACACTTTTTTTAATCTCGACTAGACTACATTTGAAATTTCAATTATTACAAAAGTAAATACCGTATAA
The DNA here is from genome assembly GCA_023846275.1 of Vanilla planifolia. NCBI lineage: Eukaryota > Viridiplantae > Streptophyta > Magnoliopsida > Asparagales > Orchidaceae > Vanilla > Vanilla planifolia. The sequence goes on along the minus strand of JAIUJO010000082.1, from coordinate 637,343 downwards.
ATAATAATAAACTATTATTTTATTACTAAGTAATTGTATATTGAAATAAAAAAGAGAATATTTGGTCAACTTTAATATAAGAAACTCAATGTGATGTAAGGGTCACATGAGAGTAGAATTAGAAATAAATGATAACATTATCAAATCGTAGTGGAAAAGTTTTAGAAATCAGATAAATTATATAGGTGCTATGTCACAAGGTGATATGGAGATCAAGTGTAACATTTCAGATCATCAAATCAAGGATACAAATGTCTATTAAAGAATATAAAAACCCTAAAAAATATAATATTTTAAAATATGGAAATAAATATTTATTCAAATAGATCTTAATGATAATACTCGAACAACATTTGACTTGTCACAATCATTTAGAATTACTGCAAAGTATTAAAATAAATCAACATAAATAATGAATTATTATTTTAGTATTAAGTAAATTATGAAAGTTGAAATGAAATTAATTAAAGCAATGTAATATAAGTAAATCATGATGATGTAAAGGTCACAAAAGAGAAAATTAAGTGATGCCTAGCAAAATTATGAACTCATATAAAATGCTTTGAAACTATTGGACAAATTGTTTGAGAAATTGGCATTCTAAGATACTAAAGTGATCGAATAAAAACTTCTAGGTCATCAAATAATTTTTCTATTTAATGACATTTATTTGAACTCAATTAATCCATCTTTTGAATTATTACTAATTATAAAAATAGTAACATGAATAATAAAAAAAGATATATTAATACTAAGTATTTGTTAAAGTTGAATTGAAATTAATTAAAACAAAATAATATAAAAAATAAAGAAAAGTATTCAAAAAGTGATATATTATGTAAGAAACTCATATTTAGAGATAATAAGGAGGTCATGTGTGAAACAAATGATAGTCAACCTAGGTGTGAATAAAATTTCCTTATAAAAATGCCAAAATCATTCTAAATAAAAAATAAAAAAAATATTAAAAAAAAATAGTTAATTGCATTAATGTGGTTGAGATTTGTCTAATGATTATTGTTTAGTCTTACTCGAACATCATCATAATTGCTATGATTTACTAAAATAAATCAGAATAAATAATTATAATTTCTTTATACTATGTAAATATATATTAATGTTAAAAATGTTTAAATTGAAGCAATATAATGCAAACAAATCAGAGCGATGTAAAGGTGACATAAGAAGTGATTTTGAGTTAAATAATGTTATAAATAAATCAAAGAAAAAACTTTTAAGGAATGAGATAAACTATATAAGTAGTAATTCTTCTAAACACTATAGAGTTTTAGTACAATATCTTTGATTTTCAGCTAAGGTATGAATTGAAATCACTCATAAAACATGCAAAAAAAATTAAGAAAATGAAAAATAAAAAATTATTAATATAAATATTTTATTGGAGAGAGCTTGGTGAGATGAGTCTAATGATATTTGTTTCTTGTCAATCCGACCTTGCTAGTAATTACTATTTATTACTAAAAAAATAGGTACAAATAATAAATTAAAGTAAATTTGAAATAAAATAAGTAGTCAATTTGAAATAAAATAAATTATTGTAATAAAATATATCAAACGAAAGTGATATAAAGTCAACATGGGAGGTGAAATAGTGTTTTATTGTAATATAATAAAAACTAAAGCAAGCATTTTGATGAAATAAGATAAATTATATGAGAAAGTCGTAGTACTAGATATTATGGAGTGAAGTACAATATCTTTTATAAACTAATAATGTACAAATATCAATATCTTGTAAAACATGCCAAAATTGAAAAAAATAAAATTTTTAGAAATATAGCAATGAATTGTACTTGGATGGAGCTAAATGAGATGAGTCTAATGACAATTTTTTCATCTTGATCATTTCTCATTTGGAATTACAATAATTTATAAAAATAAATAATCATAGCCAATAATAAATGATCATTTTAACATTAAATAAAATAATATTAAATGTGAACTAATATAAAATGAAATGATATAATAAATCCAATTAAAAGTGTTCTAAAGGTCACATGAGAGGAGATTTAGAGTTACAATGTAATATAATGGAATAAAAGCAAAATGTTTGAAAAACTAAGATAAATTTAAGTGATAGTTTTATTCAAAGGTACTAAGGAGATCAAGTATAATATCCTCAATTCTAAAATCAAGTAAGATTAAAAAGATCCCATAAAAATGTGTGAAACATTTAGAAAATGAAATTTTCAAAAAAAAAAATTAATATTCAATTAGATAGAGCTAGTTAGACAAGGCCAATGAAGATTGTTTTATCTTAATAATGTTGTATTAACCTCTAGCCATGGTGCATTATTTGATTATAAGACACCTTAAGTATTTTTAGTGATTTTTCTTGAGAAAATTTTTTTTTATGATAGTAAATGCTTGTTTTCATGGGAGAAAATAGAGAAGAAGTGAGTTAATAGGAAATCTCATGAAGATCATCTTTGTTAGAGTAAAAATGCACAATGAGATACATTTTCAAATTAATGTTAAGTATTTCAATTTTTCATTGATCAGAATGCTAAGGTTGATATAATATTTAATACAAGGGATATAAAGTAAATTTCATTTAAACTGATCATCTTAAAACATAATTGGTTCCCAAAAGAATAATTTGTTCTTCTTGAATATCTTAAGAATCATATCATTTTTTCATGAAATCATGGTATTGTCTGAACAATGTTTTCAAAAAGTATGTTATAATTATAAACTATATTTGTATTAATAGTACTAAATAAAATAATATTAAAAAAATTAATTAATTTTGAGTATGAATCAAAATTATCATGGGCACCTCAAACATGTTAGTTGTCATTAAAGATGTTATGTCACTCATTTGTTTGATGAGTCAAATGTTGAATGTTAAACATTTTATTTTAATGGGATTATTTAAAGTGAAATACATTATTTGTAAAGAAAAGCCATGCACTATGGAAGAGGATGAATTAGGGGTCACCAAAGAACTTTGGAGTTTTTGGCAAGATTTAAGGATTGAAGACATGTAGAATAGCTATGATAAGATTTTCTATTTTACTATGAATTAGAATATTAACTTGTTGTTATAAGGTACTCTTCATTTGTATCAATTTGAAATATTATTAAAACTTCTAATTGTTTAAACATCTACCTAATTTAGTAAAGGAGTGGGATTCTCTCTTTTAATCCATCAATCTTTTCTTAATTAAATCCTACTTACATATCTTTGCCAAAATCTATTATGAATTTTAGTTAAATTAGAAAAAATAAATTTTGTTAAAATTATCATCTCTAAAAGAAGAAAATATATATCTTTAGCCACAACCCAAGCATGCTCAAGTGCAATGTTGTCCAATCGAGTAAGCTTGAATGGGCATTTCCAAATCATAGGATAGAAGATAGCTAGAATGAAATTGGGTTGAGCCCAACCTTCATGAATGTACAACATGAACCTATATAGGGTAAGACAAGACTAGAACTAGGTCCATCTAGAATCAAATATGGAAATAAGTCATGTTAGAGCCACAATAATTATCTAAACTTACAAGTACATAAATGGCCTAGTGTATGTATTCCTAAACATGTAAAGGTGCAACCTATCCTTGGTATTGGCTCCTTTTACATGTACAAAGGGATCCTTGTAAAAAGGGAATGCTTTAGCAATTAGACCAAGCAGGACAAAGATTTTGGAAGTTATTACCTCCATAGTTAGAGTGTCTTAATGCTATCAAATCACATGTTTTTGTGATCTAACAGCATAAATTACATCTAATTATTTAAATAGTGGTCTTGATCTATCATAACATCAATTCAATAAGCTAGTTCTAATGGCCATGATTGATTTTACCTTTTCTTAATTCTTGATCTAATTGTCAGAGTTTCTCTCATTTTATTCCAACAATTGAGATCTAATCTACCATTATTAATAATCATTTGAATATTCTGAATCACATCTAACATGATTGCATTGTCCATATTTAATCCACATTAACCCAAATTTTTATTGCTCTTCTACTTTTATAGCTTTAACATGATGGTTTATATCTTCTTCAACATGACCCAAAGGCTCAACTAGATCTTGTCTGATAGCTAATTAACTAGTTATTATGTGTCATTGTAGACAACCATTTTAGAATAAATTTTAAGCAATTTGAAAAAGTTTCTCAAGCAAGTTTGTAACACCTTTTCAAAGAGCTTTTGCTTGAGCTTCTAAATGCTTTAACAAAATTTTTGCAATAAATACTAAATCGTTATGAATGCATTAATAATGAGCATGATCAAGGGATTAGCACCTTAAAGTTTGGCTGCATCAAATCCTACTAACATAAGTTTCTCCTTAAATCACCTACAACATATGACTACTAAAACATAAAAATTCTTCTAGCAATGCATAATTCCTCTAAGTATTCATTTTCTTAATTCTCTTCAAAATTTTGAAATTTTTGTGCCTTTCTATATTCATTAACAAGCATAAAAAATTTTGTATATTTTTATAAGAAATTTATTTCTTGTTGCATTTTTCTTTTTCCTTTGAGTTGGACAATTTTCCATTTATCAAAGCTCGAGTTTAGTTTCATCTCACAAAAAACCAACTTGTTGTTAAGGTGATAAAAGCTTTAGTTATAGTTGAACCCATTAAAACTAAGGTTGGAGGTGACCTACAAGAAAAACTCTCAACTAGATTGCACTTGAAGCATAAGAAAAGATTGATAAATTTAACTCTTTTTGTTTTGGAGTTTTTTTGAACTACAATTGGGTTTGGATGTAGGTTCTATTTTAAACAAAACCACACAAAAAGTTCGTGGTATCCTTTCAACTTTTATTTCATTTTATTAACATCAATGTTACAAATTAATATATTTATAAATGGAAGTTTTCAAAAACATTAAACTACTTTTATAAAGAATTTTGGAAAAATGAATATTTTACTAGAATAAGCAAATACATTTCTAAACTCATAATTCACCCCCCTCTTGTGGGATTCAAAAACTCATTTTAACTTTAATTGGTATCAGTGCGGTTCCCTACATAGATTGTGTAAAGTCAATTGGGTGGTTATTTATTTGAGTATGTAAATTAAATGTGATATTAATTATAATTATTTACTTATTTTTTCTTTATTAATAACAATAAAAAACTTTAAATTTTACTTTATTATCAGTCACTTGATTTTGCTTTTGTATTTATTTCGTTTTAGTGTTTAAAGATTGCTTGAACAACGATTAATATTTTTATAACATCATGGGAAGGATTTTTATCATGTCCTCCACCATTATCAATGGGTGAAAATTTTCTTATTTGGAAAAATACTTTTTAAAGTTTTATTCAAAAGATTGACAAAGATTTGAGGGGGCTCTTTATTCATTTTTGTATTGCTAAATGGAGAAGTAATAAATAAAGAATGATAATTCAATTATAAACTAAAAAATGAATTACTTATTTGGTGCATTGTCTCAAGAAATTTATGTGTCTATTTGGCTACAATTTGTTTTGGGATGTTATTGGGATTTGATATGTTGCACAATGAGAATGAAACTCAAGATATTGATGATGGCATGAAAGGGATGAACCATAGAAAAAAATACAGAAGAAGCAGAGGAAGTGGGAGAAACTGAATTTAGAGATGAAACATTGAGGAGAACGTGTGTCAATTACTTCTAATTCTAGCCATGAGTCTACTTTTGAATCCTATGAAGAAAAATGAAATTCTTTTAGTAAATTAGTTGTTGAGAAAAAAAAATTAATTAACATGCATGGTGATCTTAAGATATTTTGTGCAAAACATGAATGAAGAATAGTTGAATTGAATGAACAATGTCATGCACTTAAACAAGAAAAAATGTCTTTAACTAATCAAGTTCATGCATATATTTCTAATGTTTCATGTATGATCTTCAAATAAAGAATTTCAATATGAAGTATCCAAATATATTACATGCAATTATGCTTTGAAGTTAGAGAATGATAATTTAATAATGAAAAAAATCTTTGCTTAAAAAAGCAAGAAAGATTCACTTGAAAAAACAATACGTGATCTAAAGTTAATGTACACTCAATTATTTGTCATGTATATACTTGTAATTTTTAACATATACCTTAACATGGTACTTCAGTCATTGATGCAAAAAAGAGAAATGGCTACTTTAATGCTTTAGTGTTATTGAAGCATGATTCATCATACATATATGTGGCAAGAAACAAAGTACTTTTACATGATAATTGTAGAATATAAAAACATATCTTGATGTGTTGAAGGATTTACATATTCCTTCTCAACATACATCCAATTGTTAAGTTAAATCTCATGTTTTATGATATTATTGTTCTAAATTTGAAAAACTTACACATGATTACCCAATTAAAAAAATACATGAATTGAATGCATAAAAGATATGAATGGATTCTTAAAGGGACAAACTTTAAAAATTTATGTTGAAAAATAAGAAAAACCACACCATAGCACTGTAATACCCAAGATACTTTGGGTTACAAAATTTAAAGCATATGTAGTTTTTTAGGTGCACCTCATTATTTTAGGACCTATAAAGACATACCTTGTTTTGTAGGTTTGTGTGACTCAAATTAAAAATTTTTTTAGTCCTTAGCTTATTGAACTTAGATTAGAAGATCAAATCATTGTAGACTTACTTGTTATTGATCAATATTAATAATTTAGAATTGTTTAGTCAATGTATAAAATTATTGCATTTTGATTTCAAATATTATGAAAAAGTCTATTCCATGGTACTTTCATGAGAATTTTTCAAGAATTCTTATTAGATGCTCCTACGATTTATAATTGAGAATCAAAATATTGCATAATTTGAGATAAACTATTATAGAAAGTTGTATTTAGTGATTATAAGGAGGTTTATTATAATATTCTTGATTATTAAATTAGGTATAAATATAAATATATTGAAAAAAATTAAAAAACAAATGACATAAGAATTTATAGATGTTTATAGATAATTTATCTTAATTTTTTTCACACAAACAACATGAGTCTAAGTTGAAAGAAACAAGAATTTATGATTTGAATTAACTTTTTCATAATTTATCTAACTTATGCTTCATCAAAAAATTACATATTCATTGTTTTTTAAATTGTTTAGAGATATATAATAATTATTATTAAATGGTAATAAATTTCCAAAATGTATTTATATGATTTTTGCAATAAATAAGCAAAACAATATAAATTTACATTTCTTACTTAAGAAAGCATGTAGAAGAGTGAAGGAGAAAATATCAAACATTCATGTAAGATATTGAGAAAAAAATTACATGATAATCTACATATATTTGATTTTTAAGAACTAATATAAAGTGGAGATTTTTAATGATTTTCTTAGATTTATATTAGTTATTTTCTTTTAAGTAGAAAATTGATAATTAAACATTTTGGTAATTGTATTTAAGAATGAGAAAGACAAAAATATATAATTGAGTCAATTAGTAAAGTGTTAAAATAATTAATGAAAAATTCAATGATTAGATGGACCCATTGATAAACCTAGTACTACGAAAAGAAGAAAGTAAATTATACATGAAAGAAAATTAAAGGAAAATAGCAACTAACTACCTTGAGTTTGTTGTACCAAAATCCATAGGAATAAAATAATTTATATTATTAAAAGTTTAGAACTAGAGCTTCTATCAGAGAAATTGATGAAGTATATTTGTATCTTTCATAGAACCAATATTTGTTTGAGGTGCAACTTCATGCAACGAATTCATATTTAATTAGTCTTGAGAAAATTTCCATATATGAATTAGGTCTTATTCTTAGTGATCAACAATTGATTGGAGCTAAATGGGAATTCATGAACAAAAAAACAAAAAAGAACAAACTATTACAAATAGTATTTGGCTTGTTCTTAAGCATATATAATCAACATCATCAACATAGAGAAAAATCACAAAGATATAAGATATAACTTTTTTAGACAAAGGTCACATGGGGGATTTTTTGACTTAAGTAGTAATGCAACAAAATCAAAGTGAAACTATAGAAATTAGATAAACTATTATAGGAAGTTGCATTTAGTAATTATAAGGAGATTTATTATAATATTCTTGATTATTAAATTAGGTATAAATATCAATATACTGAAAATTTTAAAAACAAAAAATTTAAAAGCATCTAAAATATAGAAATAAATATTTATTTAGAGAATTTCCATTAAGGTGAATCCAATGATGTTCTTTTTGTCATGGTTGGAACTCACTTAGAATTACTATGAATTACTAAAAAAAACATACATAAATAATTTTAAAATTTTTATATTAATTGTAAGTAAATATATATTAATGTTCAAATGAGATCTATTGAAATAATGTGATATAATGAAATGAAGCTGTCATAAAGGTTTAGCAATAGAAAATCAGATTACAAATTAATATAACTAAATCAAAATAAAAATATTGAAAAATAAGTTAAATTGCAGAGATTTTTTTTCATGATAATTAAAAGATTTCCTCTAACATGTTTGATTATCAAATCTAGTATGAATTAAAATGTCTAATAAAACATTAAAAAGCACTTAGAGAAAATGCATAAAAATATATAAAAGAATATTTAATTGGATAGATTCTTTAAAGATAAGTACCACGATGGTTATTTCATTTTGATTAGAAATCATTTTGAATTAGTGTGAGACACCAAAGATATACTTATTTTACGAAGCATAAATTTATCTCATTTTAGGTTTATTATATATACACCTAAAATTAAAATAATATATTGTTATTTATTTTATATTTCTTAGTAATTTCTAACAAGGTTGAATGGAGATTAAAGAAATTTCATCGGAGTCATCTTCACGTTCCATAACAAACTAAATATTCATTTCTATATTTTTAAATTTTTTATTTTCCATGATTTTTGCTTGTTGTATAAGACATTCAATTCGTAGCTGATTTGGTTATCGATGATATTTCGTGCAAACTCCATAGTATTTTGGCGTTCAACTTTCCAGCACAATTTTTCTCAATTAAGCCTTTTACTTTGATTTGATTATATTCCTATGTAACTCTAAATTTACTATCATGTGTTTGTTACGTCACATTGATTAGGTTTTATTACTTCAATTTTTGTCATTTGAACTTTACAACATTTTAGCTTAATATTCAAGGGCATATTTTTTATTATTTATATTTATTTAAATTTATAAATTATAATAATTCTAAACTATGATTATGATAAATTAAATGTGGATGGACTCATCTCAAAGGCACTATTATATTAAATAATCATTTTTATGCATTTAATGTTTTTTTGTATGGTTCTAACATGTTTAATAAAGCATTTTAATTTGTACCTCATTTTATGATCTAGAATTTAAAGCTTGATCTTCTTTGCATTTTGGAATGTAACCTTGACGTGCAATTTATCTTAGTTTTTAAAATTTTTCGAATGGATTTGATTATATTACTATGTAACTCTAAATCTCCTCTAGTTTGACAATCATATTATGTTGATTTGGTTATATTATATTACTTGAATTGATATCATTTTAGCTTTATTGTAGTTTTTCTTAATATTAAAATAATATTTTGTTATATTTATACATATTTACAACGATAAATCTTTGTAATTTCAATTGAGGTATGTTAAAAAAAAATACAATTGTCATCATACTCATCTTGTTGAGTTCTATCAAAGTAAATATTAATTTTAATATTTTAAAATATTTTATTTTTGGGATTTTTTCATTCTATATGTGATATTTTTATTGTACCAAATTTTGTGATCAAAGATTTTACATTAGATACTCATGGAATCTTGAAACGTAATTTTGTCCTAAAATTCTATGCATTTAATGAAAATTTCCACTTCATTTTGTTTTACATATCTAAATATCTTCTTGTCTAATTTTTACATTGCTTGTAATTGGTTATACTACATTGTTTCAATTTATCTTATTTGAACTTTATTATATATCTACTTAATATTCAAATACCAATTTATTATTATTTATTTTTAATTACTTTTATAATTCAAAGTAATTGGGTGTGTAGTTCATTTCAGGCTAAATTAACATCGTTGGAGTGATCCTTACAATTTCTATCCAATGAAATATTATTTTTTTCTTGTTTTAGTATATTTTTTAGTGTTTTTCATGCTTTTTGAGGCATTTCAAATCATACACTGTGACAATTGAGGTAGTTCCAATCGTTCTTTTTAATCGTAGAATGTAGGTTCTTTGCACAATTTTTCTCAATTTTACAAATTTTTTACTTTGTTTTGATTATATTTCTATGAATGTGAAATTGTACTTACATGTGAATTTAAAACCTGTAATTTTCTTATATTTCTATGTTTCAATTTTTTCATTTTAACTAAAATATATATTTTTTTAATGAAATAACACACTATTTTAATTTTTGTTTAATTATTTTTGTAATTCATAGTAAATTAGCATTGTAGGACTCATGCTGGTGAGGTTTATCAAATTAAAAATTAATTTTTATATTTTAAATATTTTTTCTGATGATTTTCACATGTTTTGTGAGACATTTTTCTTCATAGTTGATTTGATGATCTTGTAACTCACACTAGTATATTTGAATGCAAATTTCCTATGCTTTTTACCTCATTTCCTCAAAGTTTTGTCCTTAATTTTGTTATATTACAATGTTACACTATTTCTCATCTCATGTGGGCTTTATCTTACTTTGATTTTGTTATATTAAATTGCTTTTAAGTATCTAATTTAGCTCCCTTTTAAAATTATTTAGTATTAAAAAATAAATATATTCTTATTTATGATTATTTATTTTGTTAATTTGTAGCAATTCATAAGAAGGTCTGATCCACACAAATTTTGTTGCTAGTCTCTCCTAGACAAACTCCATCTAATTAAATATTTATTTAACATAATTATGTATTTAATTTTCAATGATTTTTAGATAAGTCTTATGTCATTTTGATTCATAAAAAATTTGATGATCGATGATGTTACTCTTGAACTTCTTATCATCTTGGAATGAAATTTTCCTATACAATTAATCTTATTTCTTAAAGTTTTAATGATCATTTTTTTGTATTACTATGAAACTCAAAATCTCCTCTCTTATCACCTTTATATCATTTTGATTTTTTTACATTGCTTCAATATATATTATTTTTAGCTTTAATATATATTTATTTTATATTAAAATAAGTATTTATTTTTATTAATCATTTATTTTTTTAATTTCAAATAACCTAAAAATGATTTCTCATATAGAGTAAACAAACATCATTAGACTCATCTCAATGAGTTTTAAATGTTTAAATTTTTGTGTTCTCCATTAATTCATTTTTTATGGTCTGAGGACAATTTACCAGACATTTTTCTTTTACCAAATTTGATGTTTATAGTTGATCTCACTAATATCATAGAATATAAATTTCTCCTATGATTTATGTCTTTTCTTAAAGCTTTTGGCTTTAACAAGATCATTTTATGTTGTAATTCTAAATCTACTCTTCTATGACCTTTACATCTTATTGTTTTTTAATTATTACTTTGCTTCAAATTATTTAAAATTTAATATGTATTTTTTAATATTGAAATAATGGTTTATTATTATTTATGCTTATTCTTTTTAATTTTTTGTAGTAATTCATATTGAGGCACAATCAAGTTGAAATAAATGTCATTAGACTCATCTTGATGAACGTTATCATTTGAAAATAATCATTTTTATATTTTTTGGAGTTTATTTTTCTTTTAGTTTTTTGCATCTTCATGAGACATTTTTATTATTAATATTGAAAGAATTTGTCCCAATAAGGAATATCTAATGAAATATTCATATTAATAATTTTTTATTTTATTATTTTCAAGGGATTTTTCTTATTTTACTAGACATTTAGATTTATAACCAATTTGATGATCAAGAAAGTTATATTTGATCTCCTTTGATTTGATTATATTAATAGGTAGTTCTAAATCTCCTCATATTTGACGTCTACAATGCTTTTATTTAGTTTTATTATATTTCTTCAAATTATGTAATTTATGATTTAATATTTTTCTTTGATATTTAATAATATCATAATATTTTCTATATTTATTAAATTTTATAATTTATAGTAATTCTAAACTAGGTAAAATTAGGGACAACCTTAGGTTGATGTCAATCAGCTCAATCTTAATAAATATTTCTATTCTTAATTTTCAAAAAAATATTTTCTATTGTTTGTACATGATTTATAAGATATTTTGATTTGTACATCATTTTTTGATTGAGGATGATATGTTAGATCTCCAAAGTATCTTGGAGATCATTTTTTTTTAAATTAACCTCAGTGTTTTTCTTTGATTTGTTCAAATTATTTTGAAACTATTATTCTAGGCTGATGTGACCCTTACAACACTTTGATCTTTTTAAACAACATAACTTCAATTTATCTAATTTTAGTGTTATTATATATTTACTTATAATAAAATTATACTTTTTTATTATTTATGTATATTTAATTTTGTACTTCATAGTAATTACAAATAAGGTACAATTTAAACATAAAAGAGGTTGTTTGACTCATCTTGATATGCTTTATCCAATGAAATAATTTTTTTTGTAATTTTAAATATTTAATTTTGTAAGGTTTTAACACACATTATGTGACATTTTGATTCACAAATAATTTTATAATCAATAATGTTGCACTTGATATTCTTAGTGTCATAAAATGTCACTTTTTCATGCAATTTATATCATTTCATTAAATTTCTTATTTTTTTTGTTTATCTAACTCTAAATCTCTTGTCATGTGACCTCTACATCAATGTTTTTTTGTTACATTTTATATTGCTTCAATTTATCTCTTTTGAGAATTAATATATGTATCTATTTAGTTTTAAAATGATATTTATTTTTTTATTTTAACTTTTGTAATGTGTAAAAGATCAAAAGAAGATTTGATTGAGATATATCTAATTAAATAATCTTTAAAATATCTTTTAAAATTTTTTTATATCAATTTCATATTCGTTACTAGTCATTTTGATTCATACCCAATTTAATGATCAAGGATCTTAGACTTGCTCTCATTATTATCTTGTTATACACCTTTTCACACAATTTATCTCACTTCTATAAACACTTTTCTTTATTTTGGTAATATTACTATAAAACTATAATTTTCTATACATGTAGTTAAATCACAATGAACTTTTTATATTAAAATTATTTAGCTTTTGTCATTTTATATTTTCTATATATTTACTTTATATTCAAATGATAATTTAATATTATTCATGTTTTTTTGTTTTGATAGTTCATTATAATTCTAAATGAGGTCCAATGGAGATGAAAGAAATGCAGTTAAACTCCTCTCGATGGGCCTTATAAAGTTAAATATTTATTAATATATTATTAAATATTTACTATTAATAACGTTTAGGACATTTTACAAGAAATTTTGGATTGAACATAATTTGGCATTCAAGGGAATTGCACTTGATCTCCTTTGTATCTTACATTAGAACTTTCCTATATAATTTTTCCTATTTATTCAAATGTTTTCTTTGATTAGGTTACTTTACTATGTAACTTTAAGTCTGTTCTCTTGTGACCTTTACATCACTTCCATTGAGTTGGATCATATTTCTATGATTTATCTAATTTCTCATGGTGTATATGTCCACTTAAAATTTAAAAATATTATATTATTAATTATGACTAGTTACTTTGGTAAATCACAGTATCTCCAAACTAGGTCCAATCATATCAAAATAAATATCATTAGACTTTTGAAACAAGATTTATGCAATTAAATATTTTATTATAATATTTAAATTTTAAATATATTAGTTTCTAGCATTTAAGCATACTTTAAGAGGCATTTTGACTTGTACATGGTATTTCAATAGAGGATCTTACACCGATCTCCTTAGTATAATGGAGTGCAAGTTTCTTAGACAATTTTTCTAATTTACACCTAATTTTTTTGTTTAAATTTCTTATGATACTACGTAACTCTATATACCATCTTATTTTACCTTTATATCATATTGATCTGGATTTATTGTATTATTTAATTTATCGAATTTTAGCTTTGATATATATTTTCTAAACATTAAACAAGATGTATGCAATCAAATATTCAACCTTTTAATTTTAGATATTGTATCTTTTATGTTTTTAGTATGTCTTATGAGTAATTTTAGAACATACCTAAATTATTGATTGATGGTTTTACACTCAATCCCCTTATTACTTAAAATGCTACTTTCTTTGGCAATTTATCATGTTTCCTCAAATGTTCTATTCTTATTTTATTATGCTAGCATTTAACTCAACATTTCCTCTAGTGTGACTTTTACGTTATTTTGATCTAGTTATTTAGTTTTAAATCAATTTATCTTATTTTTGTATTAATATTTATTTACTTATAATTAAAAATAATTATTTTTTATGATTTATGATTATTTATATTGGTAATTTATAGTAATTTGAATGGAGGATCAATCATCTTAGTATCTGGAATTGTAATTTTTCTTTGTAGTTTATTTCATTTTATTTTGAAGTTTTCCATTTCATTTTGTTATATTATATGAAGCTTTAATTTTCATCTCATGCGACTATTACATCTTTTTTATTTGTTCACATTCTTTGTTTCAGTTTATCTCATTTCAACATTAATATATGTTTTAAGTTACTGAAATAATAGTTTATAAGTATTTATACTTATTATTATTATTTAGTAGTAATTCCATTCGAGGTTAGATGGATTGAAGTAAACATCAATGGACTCATCTCAATAAGCTTGATCCCATAAAATATTCGTACTTTTATTTTTAGTTAATTTATTTTCTATGGTTTCTATAAGCCTCACAACAGATTTTGATTCATAGTTGACTTGATCATTGAGGAGGTCATCTACGATAGCCTTAGTATCTTAGAATGCAAATTTCATACATAATTCATCTCCAATTTTAAATTTTTTTCATTTGATTTTGTTATGTTTCCATAAAACTCTAACTCTCTAGTAATATGAATTTTACATTTTTTTTATTTAATTTTATTAAATTTATTTTTATTTCATTTCAACTTTAATAAATATTTTCTCAACATTCAAAAATTTATTATTTATTATTCTTATTTTCATTAATAATTCATAGTAATTCTAATGTACTCCCACGCAAATGAAAGATATGTCATCCGATTTGTCTCGACAAGACATATTAAATTTAATAAATTTTTAATGTATTTGAATATTTGATTTTATAAAATTTTAGCTTTTTATAAGAGACATTTTACCTTATACTTGACTTAACTATGGATGACAATACTCTCAACTTATTTAGTTTTAGCGAACACAACCTACACAATTTATCTTATTTATTCAAAAATTTGTCTTTGATTTTATTATAATGATTTTTAGTATAAATTATATTTTTAAGTGACCTCTACATCAATTTGATTTATTTTTCACATTGCTTAAACTTATCCCATTTTAGTTTTAACTAATGTTTACTTAAAGTTAATGTAATAATTAATTTTTATTTAATTTGGTAATTCACAATAATTTCAAACGTGGCCTGAACAATAAAAAATTAATGATGTTTGACTCATCTCATCGAGGTCTTTTCAAATAAATGTTTATTCTATATTTTTGTATATTTTATTTTTTAATAGTTAAGTGATAAACCTTTATTATTTATCATTAATTAATTTTATTAATTTGTAATGACTTGAAGTAAGGTTCAACTGAGACAAAATAGGTTTCATTAGACTCTTTTCCACCAGCTCAATTTGTTTAAATATTTATTTTTATCTTTTCAAATATTTTATTTTCCAGGTTTTTAGCATGCATTATGAGATATTTAAATTTTTACTACATTAAACCATGAAGGTTGTTGCACTCAATCTTATAAGTATCTTGGAAGGCTATTTTTTGTTATTTAATTTCATTTATGCCTATTCACAATAATAGTTCATAATAATTCAGTTTGAGATCAGATCTAGACAAAATAAGTGTTGTTGGTGTTCTCTTAACAAGCTATATCAAAACTTATTCATTTTTATGATTGTATAAAATCTTTTATTTTCTTTTTTATTGCATGCCTTATATGACATTTTAATTCAAGAATATCACAAAGATTGAATGTGATATAGTATATCCTTCATATCATGGAAAGTAACTAACTTAAAGTGTTTAATTTATTCAAAATTTTCACATTGATTTTGGATTTTTTACAAATTATGTTTAAATCTATTCTATTGTGACCTCAACTTTGCTAAAATTTAGTATATTACTTGGCCTCAATTTATCAAATTATGCTAATAATATCTATTATATATTTAAATAATAATTTATTATTATTTATGCTTACTTTTTTATATTATTTGAAAATTCTAATGAGGTCCAATCAAGAAGATGAAATCATAGATGGGCTCATATGTATTAGATCAATCTAATTAAATAACCCTTTTAGTATTTCAAAACATTTAATTTTTAGAGTTTTATTATGTTTTACAAGATATTTTGTTTCGAACCTAATTTGATGATCAGGAATGTTACACTCAATCTTTGTAATATCTACAAATTTAGATTTCCTATAAGTTTTATTTTAGTTCCTTAAAGTATCAGTTTTATATCTATAAAACTCTAAATCAACTTTCATGTGATAGTTACGTTCTTTTGATTTGGTTATATTTATTTTTTATGTTATCAAATTTTTATTTTTAATATATATTTAGTTAGTATTTCATGAATAATTCATTATTATTTATGGTTATCAAATTATGAAATTTATAGTAATACCAAAAGAGGTCTAATTTAAATAAAACAAGCATCATTGGACTTGTCTTTGTAATGTATATTAAATTACTTATACATTGATATATTTTGAAGTTTTTTATTTTCCTTAGATTTGCATTTTCGTAGAGACATTTTGATTCATAAAAAATTTGATGATCAGGGATGTTGTGCTTAATCTCCTTAGTATGTTTTTTAGAAATATTTTACTTTTAAGGGTCTTTGTATGTTTTATGATATATTTTGATTTGTACTTGATTTGATAATTGAGATTGTTACACTTAAACCTTTTAGTTTGTTATAATGCAACATCTCCATGAAATTTATCTCATTTTCTTAAGTAATTTTCTTTTATTTGGATGTGTCACTATGAAACTCAAGTTCTTTTGTCACATGATCATTACATCTTCTTTATTTTGGTTATATTATAGTGAGTCAACTAATCTTATTAAAGTATTTTATATTTCTTTAAACATATAAATAAAATTATTATTATATATTCTTAGTTTGGTAATAAGTAAAAATTTTAGGTATAGTATGAATAAGAGAAAACAAAGTCATCTAATTTGCCTCCATAATTAGTAATAGATTTTCTAATTTTTAGTTAATTTTTTTTCTATAATTTTGGAATACTTTATAAGATATTTTACGTCATACTTCATTTATAAATTGATGATGTTACACTTAATGACTGTAATATCTTGGAAAGTAACTTTCCTAAACAAATTATCTATTTTTTGCAAATGTTTTACTTTTTTTTTTGTTATATTACTATGAAACTCTAATTGTCATCTCATGTGAATTTTATCTCAGTTTCATTTATTATATAACATTACTTTAATATGTATTTGATTAATAATAAAATAATAATATTTTAATATTTATAGCTTTTTTAACTCTTTAATTATAATAATTCCAAATGAGGTCTCATCAAGGAGAAATAATTAAATATTTGATTAGACATACCCTATTAGCTCTATCTAATAAAATTTTAAGTTTTATTCTTCAATATTTTTATTTCTTTATTTTTTTCCATGATTTGTGAGGAATTCTAATTCACATGTAATTTAATAATTGATGACGCTAAACAAATCTTCTTAGTATCTTGGAATAAAAACTTTATTTATAGTTTATCTCACTTTCCACATTTTTTTATTAAATTTGGTTATTTTGTTATAATACTTTGACTCTATCTTATTTTGAACTTTTTATCACTTTGATTTGTTTATATTACATTGCTTTAGATTGTCTTATCTAATTGAAAATATATATTGCATGATAACAAAATAATAATTTAATATTTCTCTCTACGATTTTAAAAATTTTATTCTCTAGTGTTCTGGTACCAATTCATAAGATATTTCAATTTTTAGCTTATTTGATATTCATGGATGTTATACCCAATCTCCTTGGTATATTAGAATGCAACATTCTTGTTCAATTAATCTAATTTATTCAAAATTTTATCCTTGAGTTGGATATATTATTATGTAAGTCATAATATCTGCTAGTGAACTTAACAACGTTGTGCTTTTAGTGTAATACATTACTTGAATGTTTTGTATTTCAACTTTTATATATATATTTACTTAAAACTATAACAATAATAATAATTTATTTTTATATATGCTTGTTTAGTTTTACAATCCATAGTAATTCCAAAAAAGATGTATTCGAGCTCAAAAAAACATTGTTTCACTCACCTTGGTGAGCTCTATATAAGTAAAAATTTATTTATGCATTTTAAGATATTTTATTTTATTGGGTTTAGCAAGTTTTATGAGTCTTTTTAATTTATACCTAACTTGGTAATGAAGAATATTATGCTCAATCTCTTTAATATGTTTGAATGAAATTTTTGCTAAAAAATTATCCCATTTGTTTAAATTTTTCTTTTACTAAGTCGTCGAAAATTAAAAACCTGATTCTCTTATCATGTGACCATTACATACTTTTAACTTGGTTATATTATATTATATCATTTAATCACATTTTATCATTAATACATGTTTATTGATCTTTAAAATTGGTTTAGATTATTTATTTTTCTTATTTAATCAAGTAGTTCACAAAAATTACAATTGTTGTCCAATTGAGACTAAACAAAAGTCTTCAGAATCACATCGATAAGTTATATACAATCAAAGATCAATTTTCATATTTTGAAAAAAATTATTTTCTAAGTTTTTGGAATGCATTATAATATAATTACTATCATAAATAATTTGATAATTGTGAATGTTGAACTTGATCTTCATATTATCTTGGTGGTTAACCTTCTCATGCAAATTATGTCATTTCTTTAATGTTTATTACATTGATATATAATTGCTCATTATTAAAATAAAAACTTATTACTATTTATGCTTATTTTCTTTGATAACTCGCAATAATTCAAAATTAAGATTGATGAACACAAAATATTTATCATTTGACTCATCTTGTTGCATTATATTTAATTAACTATTTTTTTTATATTTTTTAGTTATATTAAATTTTTAGAATTTTTTCTTGCATTACAAGTCATTGTAATTTTTACATAATTTGACTATCTAAGATGTTATACTCAATCTCCTTAGTATGATAGAAATCAATTTTCCATAGCTTATTTCCTTAGTATCTGATCTCATCTCCTCCCATGTGACGTTTTTATTTCTTTGATTATTTTATATTATAGTGCTTCACTTTGTCTGATTTTAGTGGTAATATATATTACTTCATTTTAAAATAATAAATTACTATTTTTATGATTATTTAATATGGTAATTTATAGTAATTTCATTCAATGTCAGATTGAGAGAAAGGAATGGTTATTACCCTTATCTCAACCTTCTTGATTGTTTTAGTTACTTATATTTTTATTTTTTGGCATTATATTTGTTATAATGTATGCCCATTTTATAAATATTTTTAATTTCTATCTTATTTTATGATCAAAGTTGTTACACTT
This sequence comes from Vanilla planifolia, assembly GCA_023846275.1. Taxonomy (NCBI): domain Eukaryota; kingdom Viridiplantae; phylum Streptophyta; class Magnoliopsida; order Asparagales; family Orchidaceae; genus Vanilla; species Vanilla planifolia. The sequence goes on along the minus strand of JAIUJO010000082.1, from coordinate 617,652 downwards.
GAACTTATTAATATCTTGGAATACAACTATCCCTCAAATTTTATCTTATTTCTTAAAAGATTTCATTTTCATTAGGTTATATAACAATATAAATCAAAATCTCATCTTTTATGTCATTTACATTGCTTTTTTATTTTGTTATATTGTATTTCATTCATTTATCTTATTTCATTTTAATATTTATTTACTTGTTGTTAAAGTAATAATATATTATTATTTATGCTTATTTATTTGATAATTTTATAGTATTTTCAATAGTGGATCAAAGCGAGAAAAGAAATGTCATTAGTCTCAACTTAATGAGTTTATAAAAATTAATTTATTTTTAAAATTTGTAAATATTTTTTATTTTTTATAATTTTTGCATTTCGAATGAGACAGATATCTCATTACTAATTTGGTAATTAAGGATGTTACACTTGATCTTCCTGGGGAAATGTAACATTCATATAAATTTTAATTGATTTTTTCAAATTTTTTTGTTTAACTTCGTTATATTTTTTTGGAACTATAATTTTTATGTCGTGTGAGCTCTACATCACTTTGATTTGTTTATATTATATGATCATACTTTCACTTTTTTATGTTAACATATTTATATATATTTTTATAATTAAATAATACATTTTTTATTTATGTTCATTCAGTTTAGTAATTTGTAGTAATTTAAATCGAGGTTCGATCAAGTGAAACAAAGTTCGTTGAACCAATTTCAATGACCTCCATCCAATTAAATATTGAAATTTATAATATTATGTGTTTTTATGGTTTTTGCATAATTTATGTGGGATTCTGATTTGAAGGTCATTTTATAATTAAGGATTTTACCACTCACCACTTAGTTTGTTTGTGTAGCAACTTATACAATTAATCTCTTTTCAATAAGCCTTTTTTATGTTCCTTTTTAATTACAAAAATGTAATTCTCATCTTATGTGACCTTTACTGTGCCTTGAATTGATTATGTTACACTATTTCAATTTTTTATATTTTAGCTCTAATATTTGTTTGCTCAATTAACTTAGTACCTTTGAAAGAAACTTTCTCACATAGTTTCTCATTTTTTCAAAGTTTTCACCTTTTATATTATATTACTATGAAGCTGAATTTTTCTCACATATAACCTTTGCATTTCTAAGATTTGGTTAGACAACATTGCTTTAATTTATCTTATTTTAGCTTTAATATATTTTTAACGTACATAAAAATAACTATTTATTGATTCCCATATAATATGACAAATGAGAATGTTACACAAGATCTCCTTAATTGAAAATAACATTTCCACACAATTTATCTCCTTTATTTTTTGTAGCATTTGCTATGATTTAGTTATATTTAATTGTAGCTTTATATCTCATTTCTTTTCTACATAATTATGACTTACGTCTGGTGTTAATTACATTAGCTCAATTTATTATATTTTAACCTTAATATGCACTTAATTACTAAAAAATAATAATTTGTATTGTTTATTCTTATTTTTTCTTATTTCATAAAAGTTTAAACAAGGCTTGATTGAGAAAGAAAAAATGTCATTGGAATGTAATTTTCTCAAAAATCTAGCTAAGTTTTTTAAACTTTTTGATTTTGTTTTGTTATATTTCTTTGTAAATCTAAACATCTTATCATAGAATGCTTACATTACTTTGTCAAATTATAATGTTTTAATTTTCTTCTTATTTTAAATTTATATATATTTACTTAATATTAAAATAATAATTTATTATTATTTATGCTTATTTAGTTTGGTAAATTAAAGTAATTACAAATGAAGCCTAATAAAGGTGAAACAAAGGCCACCATACATAACTTAATGAGATTTATCCAATAAAATATACATTTATATGATGTGAAATATTTTTTATCAAGAGTTTTGGCATGCTTTATGAGATATTTTAGTTTGTTCCTTATTTGACAATCGAAGATATTACATTTGATCCCCTTAATTTCTTGGAATGTCACTTTTCCACATTCATTTTCTCAAATTCCTTTGTTTTATTTTGTTGTATTACAAAGAAACACTAATTTTCTAATCATGCACCCATTACATCACTTTTGTTAGTTATATTATATTGCCTCAATTAATTCAAGCTTAGTTGTATTAAATGTTATTGAATATTACAAAAATAACTTATTTTTATTTATGTTTAATTAAATAGGTAATTCATAACAATTCTAAATTTGATCGAATCAAGAATAAACAAAAGTTATTAGAGTTACCTTGATGAGCTTTATTTACTTAAATATTAATTTTTGTTTATTTAAAAAATTATTAATTTTTGGGGGTTTCACATGCTTTATAAGAAATTATGACATTAACTTTATTTAAAATTGAGAGTTTTACACTTAATTACCATTATTTTTTGAATGGAACTCTATTGTGTGAATTATACTATTTTTTGAATTTTTTATTTGATTTATCTATATGACAATGGAACACTAGTTGTCTACATAGGTGTTCTTTACATTGCCTTAATTTTGTTATATTATGTTGGCTAAATTTATCTTATTTAAGCATTAATACATATTTACATAATATGAAAGTAATAATTTATTATTTTTTATGTTTATTGAACTTGGTAATCCACTATAATTCCAAACGATGTCAACTCAAGATGGAACAATTTTTGTTTGACTCATCACAATGAACTTAATTAAATTAAATAATCTTTTATAAATATTTAAATGTCTTACTTTCTAAGGATATTTTAAAAGGTGTTTTGATTCGTGCTTTTTTTGATGATTAAGAATATTACACTTAGTCTCTTAAGTATCATAATATGCAACTCCCACAAATAATGTATCTCAAATTTTTAATATTTTTTTATTAAATTTGGATTTAATGCTATGAAACTCTCATCCTCCTCTTATATGACCTTTTCATCTATTTGATTTATTTATGTTATTGTGCTTTTTTTTATCTCTTTTTAGTGGTAATAAATACTACTTGATAATAAAATAATAATTTATTATCCAATTAAATATTCATTGTAATTACAATTGAGGTCACATTGAGACTAAACAAAGGGCCTTGGACTAATATCAACAGGCATTACCCAATTAAATATTCATATTAACAATTGTAGGTATTGCATTTTTTTTGAGATTTTGTCATGTTTTATGAGTCATTTAGATTTGTACTTCAATTAATAAACAAGGATGTTACACTATATATCATTTATATTCTAGAATGCAAACATTTTTTTATAATTTATCTTATTTCATCAAATTGTTCATTTTGTTTGGTTATATTACTATATAACTCAAAATTATCTCTTTTGTGGTATTTGCATCATTTTGATTTGGTTGTAATACATTACTTTATTTTAACTATTTTTTTAAAAATTTATTTTCTTATTATTAAATATTTTTTTTACTTTTATTTACTTTGGTAATTCATAGTAACTCCAAATGAAGATAGATGAGGGAGAAAGAAGTGTCATTGGACAAGTCAAAACGAGGTCTATAAAATTAAACATTCCCTTTTATATTTTTTTAAAATATTTTTATTTTTTAAGGGCTTTAGCTTATTTTAAAACTAATTTTGATTCACTTATTGGATAATTCAGGTTGTTACACTCGATCTTGTTTATATCTTGATTCTACATTCTCATTTAATTTACCTCATTTTTTAAAATGTTTTTGATTTTATTTTGTTATATTACTATGCAACCCTTATTTTCATGTAATATGGGCCTTGTACTATTTTGAACTTTTTTTTTATAGTGCCACAGATTATCCCATTTATCTTTAATATTTATTGATTAATATTAAAGAAATAATTTGTTATTATTCATGATTATTTACTTTGGTAATTAACTATTTTTCCGTTTGAGGTTTAATGGAGCAAAACAAAGATTGTTGAACTCATATCAAAGTCTTTATCTAGCTAAATGTTAATATTTATAATTTTAACTATTTTATTTTTTACGGCTTTTACATACCTTACATTACTTTTGATTGATACCTAATTTAGGAATTATGGGTATTACTCTCGGTCTCCTTAGCATTTTAGAATTTAAGTTTCTTATACAATTTATGTCATTTACCAAACGTTTTTTCCTTGTTCTTTTTATATTACCATGAAAATCAAATTCTTGTCTCATGTGACATTTACTTCCCTTGTATTTAGTTACATTACATTGTGTTAATTTATATCAAGTATTAAAAAAATAAAATTTCTATTATTTATGCATGTTTAGTTTGCCAATGGAAAGCACTTCCAAATGAAGTTCAATCGAGACAAAATAAATGTTATTAAACTCGTCCTAATTAGCTGTATTAATATAAATAATTATTTTAATATTTTTGAAAATTTAATTTTCTTGATTTTTATTACATTTTACAAGTCATTTTGATTCATGGTTAATTTTATTATTAGGAATGTTACACTTCTTCATCTTGCTATCTTTGAGTCCAACATTCTCATAATACTTAACATATTTCTTAAAATATTTTCTTTTGACTTTTTCATATTACTATTTAACACTAAATATCCTATTGGAGGCCTTTACATCGCTTTAAATTTGACATTACTGAAATTTTGCTAATTGTTTTATTTGTTTATATTTAATTTAAAAATAACCATTTTTAATATTTATTATTTTTTCTTTCGCAACTTGCTATAATTCCAAAACTTTTATTATCGAGATGAAACATATTTCATTGGACTAATCTTGATGAGCTTCACCCAAAATAAATGTTAATTTGTATTTTTTTAAAAAAAATTATTTCTTAAGTTTCAAGCATGTATTAAAAGTCATTTTGATTGGAAACTTATTCGATTATCAAGGATGTTATACTTCGCTTTAGAATATTTAAATGCAACTTTCTAAAAAAAAATTATCTAATTTCCTAAAATCATTCACTTCGATATTGTAATGTTTCTTTTTAGCATTAAATGACCTCTCAGGTTTCATTTACATCGCTTTCATTTAGTTGCATTACAGTACTTTATTTTAACTTTATTCAACCTTAAAATATATTTGTTGAGTAATAAAATAACAAGTTATTATTATTTATGTGTATTTTTAATTTGCAATTAATAAAAAGTCTAAACGAGATGTGATCGAGATGAAACAAATGTTGTTGAAGTTATCTTGGCAAGCTCTATCCATTCAAAGATTCATTTATAAATTTTTGTACATATTTTTTTTCTTTGGTTTCTGTAGAATTCACAAGGCAAACAATTCATGCCTGATTTTGAAAATCGACGATTTTACACATTCTCCTTAGAATCTTTGAATGTAACTTTCTTGCACCATTTTTTGTTTTTTAAGAAGTTTTTTCTTTAATTTTATTATATTATTTTGAGGTTCTTTTTCTCCTCTCTTGTAGCCTATAATTTTTTTTGATTTCATTAGACTACATTTCCTTAATTTGTCAAATTTTTGCTTTATCATATACTAGCATAAAATTAAAATTATCTTAATTGTACTTTATGCTTATTTCATTTATGAATTTGTAGTAAATCATATACTAGCATGAATTTTTTCTCCTCTCTTTACTCTTGCTTAAAGGTTTTTAAGTTTAATTTCGAAATTCATAAAATTTTAAATACACAATTCACCCCCCCTCTTGTGGGATTTCCTTAGCACAAATCACTTCAGTTACTTGACTTCAATTTATAAATTTTAGCTTTATTATATATTGACTTAATATTAAAATAATAACCTGTCAGTGCTTATGTTTGATATTTTGATAATTTGTAGTACTAAAAACAAGATTTTATCGATTTGTAACAAAGCTTATTGGACTTATCTTAGTGAGCGTTATCCAACTAAACATTCATTTTTATGTCTCAATTATTTTATTTAATAGTGTTTCTTCACTCTTTATGGGACATTTCTATATGTATTTGATTTTATGATATATGATAGTACACTTTATTTCTATAACATCTTGGAATGCAACTTTCTCAGACAATATATCTAATGTTTTAAATTCTTACTTTAGATTTAGCTATATTACTATGTAACCTTAAATACCACACTAAATGACCTTTACATTGCTTTCACTTGGTTATTGTACAATGTTTTAAATAATATTATTTTATCTTTAATATATATTTGTTTAATATTAAATAATAATTTCTCAATGTGCAATATCTAATAAAGAAATCTTTTTTATTATTTTTTTGCATTATTTTTTAATATTTTTGAAATATTTATAAGGAATTTTTTGTAGTACCTAATTTGATGATTGAAAATGTCACGCTTAATTTCTTTAGTATATTAGAAAACACTTTCTTACACAATGGTTTTGATTTCACTCCATTTTTTAATTTGAAAATATCACTATATAATTCTAAATCTCTTCTCGCATGGTATTTAAATTATTATGTTATAGTTATATTAATTTACTCTAATTTCTCTTGTTATAAATTTTATATATATTTAGTTAATATTTTAAAAAAAAATTATTATTATTTATTATTATTTTTTATGATTTAAACTATTAATACACATTTACTCCAAGGAAGTCTTGATCAATATGGAAGAAAAATCATTAAACTATTCTTGATGAGCTCCATCCAAGTAAAGATTCACTTTTATATTTTCAACAATTTTATTTTTTAAATTTTTTTTATGCATTATTGGATATTTTGAGTAAACTCAATTCAAAATAAAGGGTGTTATTCTTGATGTTTTAAGTATCATGGAATATAACTTTACAATATAATTTATTTTTGACTTTTCAATTTTTTTTTATATTAATATGTAACTCTAATTCTTCTTTTGTGCAACTTCTATATGACTTTGACGTTGCATCAGTATCTTGCTTTAATGTTTCTCATTTAAACTTTAATAAGTACTTAATATTAAAACGATAATTTATTTATTTAATAATAATTACTTTGTTAATTAATAAACATTCCATTAGAGGTTTGATCGAGGTCAAACAAACATTTAAGGACTTACCTTGACAATTTTTTATCTAATTAATTATTCAATTTATTTTTTTAAAAATATTTTTTCATATTTTTTGATTGTTTTATGAGATATTTTGATTCTATCAAGATTGGATGACTAATGATTTTACACTCAATATATTATCTCTAAATGTTACTTTTTCAAACATTTAGCCAATTTCTTAAAATGTTTAGCCTTCACTAGAATATATTACTATGTAACATTAGATCTCCCATCGTGTGACATTTGTATAGGTCGGGTTTAGATATACTACATTGCTTTCATTTATTATTCATCAACATAAATATATATTTTATTAATATTAAAATTTTAATTAATTTATATTAATATCTATTTATTTTGAAAATACAAAAAAATTCCAAATAAGGTTCAATTAAGATAAAAAACATCTTTGTTGTCATTTCTTTTAGCTCTATCAAATTAAATATTAATTTTTATTTTTTAATATTTCATTATTGAGATTTTGTGTTGATTTTTAACATATTTGATTTTTACATGATTTGATGATGAAGAATGCTACACTTATTCTCCTAAGTATCATGTAGTACAAACTTTCCATACAAATTACCTTATTTCTTCAAATTTCTTTCTATGATTTTGTTATATTAATATGAAAATGTAGTTCCCTAATTGTTTGATATTTGCATCACTTTCAATTTGTTATGTTACTTTAATTTATCTCATTTTGAAGTTATAATTTTTTATTATTTAAAAATAATTTTGTCATAATTTTAAGCAATTCCAAATAAGATTTGTTGGAAAAAGATACAAATGTTATTAAACTGATCTTAATGAGCACTATCCATTTAAATTTTCATTTTTTTCTCTTTTTATACAATTTATTCTCTAGGACTTTTTCACACTTCATGGTACATTTAAATTTTTACCATATTTGATAAAATAAAAGATGTAGCCTCAATCTCCTTAGTATGTTGGAATGCACATTTCTTGTATAACAAATCACTTCATTAAAGTTTTTTCTTAGATTTGATAATTTTCATATGTAACACAAAGTGTTATCTCTACGGCCTCTGTATCAATTTGATTTATTTATAACACATTTCTTCACTATATGTTATTTCAACTTTGATATAGAATTTCTTTAAATTAAATTTAAAAGCTTTTATTATTTTTGTTTTTTTACTTTTGTAATTTGTTGTGAATCACTAAGAGGCCCATTCAACTAGAAGCAAATATTATTAAACCCTTCTTAAAGAGCTCAATAAAATTAAATATTCATTTTAGTACTTCTAAATATTTTATATTTAGGAATTTAAGATTATAGAAGAAGCTTTTTTGTTTGTATTTTGTTTTGATGATTGAGAATTACAGTCAATTTAAAAAAAATATATTTTTATTTTTTTAATTAAAGTGTTTTTGGACTTTCCATGAGTTATGTCCAACTAATTATTTATTTTTATATTTTATAAATATTTCCTTATCATTTTCGTACATTTTATTAGACAATTTGAATCATACTTTATTTGATGGTTAAAGATGTCATATTTAATCTTCCTCATATTTTTGAATGGCCCTTGAACATTTTATTTATCACATTAATTTGAATAGTTTGTTTAGAGTTAATTATATTGCTATCAAACACTAATTATTCTTTTATGTGACCAATAAATCACATTGTTTTGGTTATGTTATGCCATTTAAATTTATCACATTTCAGATTTATCATATTTATCTACCCATTGTCAAAATAAGATTTTTTTTGTTATTTATTTTTAATTAATTTGTTAAGTCATAGTAATTCCAAACAAAGTTTTTTACAAAATAAATAAACATAGTTTCACTCATCTTAAGGAGCTTGATCTAATTAAATAACCCATTTTTTTTTAAAATATTTTATTTTATAGTGTTTTTATAAACTTGGTGGGCTAATTTGTTTCATAGACCATTTGATGGTTAGGACTATCACTCTTGAGATTTTATTTTCTAGTATAAATTAATTCAGTCCTTTAAGTTTTTTGATTGGTTTAGTTATGATCTTATGAAATAGCAACTCTTTTATCACATGACTTTTACATTGCCTTGATTATTTTATATTACAATTCTTTGATTTATCACATTTCAATTATATTATATATTTTATTAATTTAAATATAATAATTTTTTAATTATTTATCAATTCTTAATTTTGTTATTTATAAAATTTAAACATTACAATCGATCATGATGAGACAAATGTCAAGAGGCTCAACTCTTGGAGCTCCATCAAATTAAATATTCCTTGTTAAATTTTTTAAAATTTAATTTTTTTAAATTGAGCACTCCTTTTAAAAAAAATTATTTTTATTTAATTTCATAATTGTGGATCTCACACTTGATTTAATTAATATATTTTAATGTAAGATTCCTACACAATTTTTCTTATTTGTTCAAATGTTTTTTTTATTTGCGTATGTTGCTACATAACATTTATTGTTTTATAATGCGACCTTTATAAATCTTTTGTTTTTTATATTATATTGTCTCAATTTATCATATTTTAATTTAAATATAGATTTACTTAATTTGAAATAATAATTAATTATTATTTTTTTGCCTATTTACTTTGTTAATTTCTTATAATTCCAATCGAGACCTGATGAAGATGTAACAAATTTAAAATTTGTTTTATTATATTTCCATGTTTTTTACTTTCTATAATTTTATCATGCTTTATGAACCATTTCAATTCATAACAAATTTGATAATCTAGCAAGTCTATTCGATCTCCTAGTAACATGGAAAATAATTTTCTTAAATAATTCAATTCATTTCTACAAAATTTTTATTTTTTTTGGATATATAATTATGGATTACTAAATCATTTATAGTGTGTGCATTACATTGATTTTATTTGAAAATATTATGTTTCTTTATTTTATCTCATTTTAACTTTAATCTATATTCTTTTAATAATAATATAGCAATTTGTTAGTTTTTTTATTTCCTTTGATACTTTTCTATAATTTCAATGGTTGTCTGATGGAGATGAAACAAATGTGCTTGGACTAGTTTCTTTGGTCTCTATGATGTTAATTGTTTTTATATTTTTAAATATTTAATTTTCTATATATTTTGAACACTTTATGAATTATTATGTTTTTATCTAATTTGATTTTTGAAGATTTTAAACTTGATCTCCTTAGTACCTTTTCATTACAACCTTCACTCACAAATTATCTTATTTTAAGAAAATTTCTACAATCATTTGATTATATTACTAAGAAACTCTAGTTCTCCTCTAGTGCGATTTTTACATCACTTTGTGCACTTTATATTATATTTAATGAATTTTTACCTTTCTAATTGTTGTATATATTTAATTAATATAATTATTATTGATATTTATTATTATTTATTTGTTAATAAATGAGAATTCTAAATAAGGTTCTATCAAGATCCAACAAACATTGTTAGACTTGAATCATCAAGCTCTACTTAATTAAATATATAATTTTATATTTTTATTTATTTATTTTTCTAAGATTTTGAATAATTGATGAGTTATTTTGATTCATACTTGATCTAATGACTAGAGAAGTTACACTTGAAGTTGCAAATATCTTGAAATTTAAATTTCTTGCACAATTTATTTTATCTTTTCAAGATTTTTTCTTCCAATTTTGACATTTATATTATTTTTATTTGGTTATATTGCATTGTGTAGTTTACCTCTTTTTAGCATTAAAATATATTTGTTTGTAACTAGAATAATGATCTATCAATTTTTATAATAATTTATATTGGTAATTCATGCTAATTATAGACAAAGTCCAATAAAGAGGAAAAAAAACTTCATTGGACTTATGTCAACTAACCCTATACATTAAAACTTGATTTTTATATTTTTAAAATATTTGATCTTTTTAAGATTTTGGCTTGCTTTATATGTTATTTTGATTTGTACTAGTTTTACGATCTAGGATGTTGTGAAAGATTTCTTTACTGTCTTTAAATGGAGCTTTCTCATTCTGTTTATTACATTTTATCCAATTGTTTACTTTAATTTGAGTATATGCCTACAAAACTCTAATCCTACTGTTGTGCAAGATTGACATTGATTTGGTTATATTGCACTTTTTCATTTGTCTCATTTCAACATTAGCATACTTTTCCAAAATATTAAAATAATAATTTATTATTATTTTTTTGTTTATTTTTTTAGTTGTAGTTATTCAAAATAAGATTTGATGATGTGAAACAAGCATCATTGGACACAACTTTATTAGCTAAAATAATTTAAATATTAATTTTTATTCTCTAGGATTTTTACAAACTTCTTAAGAAAAATTATTACTTTTAAAGTTATTTTAATATGTCATTGGACTCACTATGGTAGGCTCTACCAAATTAATTTTTTTCACATTTTTAATATGTTATTTTTTATAGCCTTGGCATGCTTTATGATATATTTTAATTTTGACCTAATTCAATGATTAAAAATACTGCGGATATCTTTGATTGCAACCTTTCTCCATAATTTTTTGACTCTTTTTTTATATGGTTATATTACTAAGTATTTCTAATTCTTTTTCCATGTGACCATTATGGCCAAAGGATTTGGATTTATCTATCAAGTTAAATATAAATTAAATAATAATTTTTTATCTTATAAATATTTTATTTTAGAAGATATTTTCATGCTTTACGAAATATTTTGATTTGTACCAGATTTGATGATCAAAGATGTTACACACAAACTCTTCAGTATCTTAGAATTAAACTTTCCCATATGATTAATCAAAATTTTTCTAATTTTCCCCTAAAGCTTAGTTTTAACACTATAAGACTCTAAATGTTTTATTGTGTGATACTTACACCACTTTTGTTTGGTGTTATTATATTATTTTAATTTATCGCATTCAAGCTTATATATATATATATATATAAATACATACATACATACATACATCTACATAATAATAAAATAATGATGCATTATTATTTACATTTATCTAAGTTTGTAAATTATACTAATTTCGAAATGAGGACAAAAGAAATAACATAAATGTCATTCGACCCATATTGATTTGTTACATCTAATAAAATATACACATTTATATTTTGAAATATTTAGTTTTTTAAGGATTTATAATGCCTTATAATGCTTTTTTGTTCCTACATAATTTCTTAGAATAATTCATTTTGATTTGGTTATATTATTATGAAACTCTAAATCTCCTCTCATGTATCTTTTATAATACGTTGATTATAATATATCACAATGCATCAATTTAAGTTATTTCAAATTTAAAATATATTTAGTTTTTTAAAAATTACAATTTAATTTTTTTTGTAATTGTTATCTTTGGTAAATTAGATTATTTCAAAATGATTTTAATGAACAAAAAATAATTGTGGTTAGACTCATCGTGATTAGCTATTTTTAAGCAAATATTTTTATAATTTAAAATATTTTATTTTGTAATGATTTTAAATATTTTATGATATTTTTTAGTTAAAGTTTATTTAATGATAGAAGATGTTGCACTTGATCATCCTCATGTCTTCAAATGTTTTACTTTTATTTATTTATCTTACAATGTAATTTAAAATTTTATCTTGTAATAAATTTAGATCACATTGATTTAATTATATTGCATTACTAAAAATAATCTTATTTTGTGTTTATTATATTTTTAATTAATAATAAAATAATAATTTTTTATTATTCATGACCATTTATTTTTTTGATTAATAGTAGCTCCAAAGATTGTCTAATCGATTAAAAAAATTGTTGGAACTTTTTGATGAGCTTTATCTAACAAAATATTAATTTAATATTTTAATTATTATAGTTTCTAGGGTTTTTGCAAGTTTTATGATGTAACACAATTGATACCAATTTTGATATATGTGGACATTATGCTTGATCTCTTTAGAATTTTTAATATCTTGGAAGACAACTTTACTGTATAATACGTCTTATTTGATTGAACTTTTCACTTTAATTTTTTATTATATCATAATGTAACATAATTCTTCACTTAAAAACTTTTATACGCTTTCATTTATTCGATTATGTTACTTCATTTTATTTTATTAAAAGTTGAATACATAGTTGCTTTTAATAAAATAACAATTTATTGATTTCTTTGTTTATTTACTTCAATAATTCGTTGAAATTCAAAATGAGGTTCAATCAAGAATATAGAAAGTGTCATTAGACTAGTCACAATAAGCGCTACCTAATGAAATATTTATTTCTATATTTTGATGTATTTTACTTTCTATTGTTTTGGCATGCTTTATGAGAAATTTTTATTCATACTTGATTTGATGATCGAGATATTACTCTTGATCTGCCTAGTAACTTGGTGTGCAACTTTTATGTATTATTTATCTCTTCTCTTCTAAATTTTGCTTTGAGTATCTTTATTACTATGCAACTATCATGTCTTCTAAAATTAAATATATATTTTTAAATGTTATTAGAATAATTATATTTTATTTAAGCATATTTAAATTTTTGATTTGTAGTAATTCCAAAGGAGGTCTTATCGAGATGAAACAAATGTTGATAGACTCATCTTAAAGAGCTTTATCCAATTAATTTTTTCAATATTTTTAAATATTTTATATTCTAAAGTTTTCAAAGCTTTTACAACACATTACAATTCGTAGAAGTTTTTTAAAATTGAAGATGTTATACTTGATAACCTTAGTGTCTTCGAGTGCAACTTTCTATAAAATTTATTTCATTTCTTCAAATGTTTTGCTTTAGTTTAGCTGTTTTACTACGTAACTTTAAATCTCATTAATTACGACTTTTACATTGCTCTATTGTTGTTCTATTATGTTTTAAAAATTTTCATAAATTTTCATTCATTTATATTTACTTACAATTAAAATAATAACAAATTATTATTTCTACACATTTAAATTCATAATTCATAGTATTCCAAATGCGGTCCAATTCAAGCAAAAGAAATGTAGTTGACACATCCCAATGAACACTATTCAGTTAAATTTTTCATTCAAAATTTTTAAAATTTTTTATTTTTCAATATTTTTTCTTGCTTAATGAGTCATTTCAATTCATATATTTTTTAATAAATGAGAAAGTTTAATAGCTCTATCTAATTAAATATAAATTTTAAAATATTTTATTTTCAATTATTCTGACCTGCTTTTTAATACATTTATAACCATACATGATTTGAGGTTCAATGATTTCAGGATTTATTTATCTAACACAAAAAAAAATTCTTATTATTTATGCTTAGTTACATTGATAATTAGTAGTATTTCAAAAATAAGACTAATCAAGATAGAACAATCATTGTTTGAGTTCTCTCTGAGCTCCATCACATTAAATATTGATTCTTATAATCCTAAATAATTTGTTTCAATGAGTTTGGGAACTTTTTGAGGTACCTTAATTTGTACTTTATTTAAATGATTTGGGATGTTATATTTGATCCTATTATTAACATTAACACAACTTTCTCATATAATATGTTCCATTAACAAAATAATTCTTTTATTTTGTTACATTACTACTTACTCTAAGTCCACCAACATGTGAATTTTATATTACTTAGATTTAGTTATATTAAATTGTTTTAATTTCTCTTATTTTAGTCTTATTACATATTTTAGTAATATTTAAATAATAATTTTTTATTATTTTACCTTATTTATATTTTTGAAATTCATTATAATTCTAAATGAGAACTAATAATGGTGAAAAAAAGCTATTTGAATTGTCATAATGAGCTCTAACTAAAAAATATTCATTCTTATAGTTTTCAAATATTTTATTTTATAGGACTTTTGATTTGATGACCAAGGATGTTAAACAAGATCTCATTAACCAAACATGTCTTATTGAGGATGCTACTATTTATCTTCAAATGCCTTCCATGTGACACAACAATTTTATTTCATTATATTACATTGCTTTAGTATATCTAATTTGAACTTTAATTTATATATATATATATATATTTACATAGTATTAAAATAATGTGTTAATATCACTTTTTGTGTTATTTAGAGTAATGTCAAATTGGGCCCAATCTAGATGAAACAAACATCGTTGGACTTATCCAAATGAGATTTATTTTTAAAAAATTAATTATTTATTTTTTAATTATTTAATTTTCAAATTTTTGCTCGATTTATGAGATATTTTTGTTAGTACTTGAGTTGATTAATTAGGTCGTTACACTTGATTACCTTAGTGGCTTGAAAAGCAACTTTCTTGTATAAGTAAAGTCATTTTTTTTCAAAGTTTTCTCTTTTATTTTTTTTATATTACTATGACACTCAAAATCTTCTCTCATGTGATGTTTATAGCACTTTCATTTGGAATTATTACATTGCTTCAACTTGTAATATTTCATAATTAATATATATTTACATTCTTATTAAAATAATAATATATTTTTATTTGTTCTTTTTTATTTTTGTAATTCATAATAATTCAAAATGATGTCTAATTGAGATGAAATAAATGATGATGTAACTCGACTAGCTTTATCAAATTAAATATTTATTTTATTTCTTTTTCTTTGGTTTGGTTACACTAATATTTAACATAAAATCTTCTCTGGCACAAACATTTCATTGCTCTAAATTTTTTATATCATATTATTTTGAATTTATCATATTTTAGCTTTACTACATAATTACCTAATATTTAAAAGTTTTTTGTTATTTATGATAACTTTATAATGTATAAGAATTATAAAGGATGCATGATCGAGATGAAACAAGCATCATTAGATTCATCTCGATGGGCTCTAAACAACTAAGTATTTAATTATATATTTTAAAAAATATTATTTTCTAGTGTTCTTACATTCTCTACGAGACATTCAATTCCTGACTTATATGATAATTTGGGATGTTACATTGAATCTCCTTATTCCTTAAAATTTAAAGATTTTATAAAATTATGTTATTTTGAAAAAGTTTCACTTTGGTTTGTAGATATAATTATATAGCTCTAAATCTTATTTCGTGTGACATTAATACCACTTTTATTTAGTTATAATATTGTACTTCATTTATTCTCATTTTATTTTTAATATATATTTTTTTAATATTAAAACAATAAATTATTATTATTTATCCTTATTTCTATTTTATTAAAATTTATTCTAAACGTTCTCTAATTGACATGAAGCAATTGTTCTTAGAAAAGTTTTGAAGAACTCTACCTAATTACATATTCATTTCTATATTTTATTAAAAATTTTATTTTCTATTTTTCCCATGGTTTATGAGATATTTAAATTCATACTTATTTTAATAATTGAGGATTTTACACATAATCTCCTTAATATCTTTTCGTGCAAAATCCTTATGAAATATTTCCCATTTCTTAAAATTTTTTTCTTCAATTTGGTCATATTTTTATATGATAATAAAACTCTTCCCATGTGAACTTCATATTGCCTTAATTTTGTTATATTACATTGCTTCATTTTTTTAGCTTTATTATATATTAACTTAGTATTAAAATAATAAATTCCTACTATTTATGTTATTTTTAAATAATTCATAATCATTTAAATGATCTCTAATCAATATGGAACAAATATCATTGGACTTGCCTTTAGAAGCACTATCAAACTAAAAAGTTATTTTTTAAATTTTAAATTTTAAAATTGTAGTGATTATTATTTTTTTCATGCTTTAATAGATATTTCTATTTATATGTGATTTGACAATCGAGGATGGTACACTTGACCCTTTAATAACTTGAAATGCAACTTTCAAACATAATATATCTCATTTTTAAAATTTTTCATTTCAATTTTACCATATTATTATATAACTTGAAATACCCTCCTAAATGACCTTTCCATTTATGTAACTTGGCATATTACAACATTTTAAATTGTATGATTTCAACTTTAATATATATTTACCTTATATAAAGAAAATATTCTATTATTATTTATGCTTATTTACTTTGGTAATTCATAATATTTCAAATGAGGTCTAATTGAAATAAAAAAATTATTCTTAGACACATCTCAATAGACTCTATTAAATTGTATATTCCATTTTATATATTTAATATTTTAATTTTACATAATGTTTGTATGTTTTATGAGACATTTCAATTTATATCTTATCTGATAAACGAGAATGTAGCACTCGAACCCTTATGTATCTTAAAATACAACTTTCCCATACAATTTGTCACATTACTTCAAAATGTTAATTTTTATTTTGTTATGCTACTATGAAGTTCTAAATCTCCTCTATTGTGACCTTGATATCACATTTATTTTATGATATTAAATTACGTTTATAAAATTTTAGTTTTAACATATATTTGCATTACATTAAAATATTATTTTTTTAAATGTTCACTTATTGCAAAATCTATAATAATTCAAAGAGAAATATCAATTAAGTATTTATTTATTTTTATTTTTTAAAATAATTTATTTTTAATTTTTTCACATTTTATGTAGCATTAACATCTTTTTCTTATTTAGAAATTATGGATGGTGTGTTGATTCTCCTTGATATATTAGTATGCAATTTTCCTATACAACATATTTAATTTTTTCAAACTTTTTTGCTTTGAATTTTATATAATAATAGTAACTTTAAATTTAACCTTTACAACACTTTGATTTGATTCTATTACATTTCATTTATTTTTTTAATTTATAATTTAATCTATATTTACTTAATACTAAAATAAGAATGTATCATAACTTACTGTTATCTCAGTAGAAATTCATAGTATTCCAAATAAGGTCCAATAGAGATATAACTAAACATCATTGGGCTTAGGTTGATGAATTGTATTAAGTTAATATTAGTTAGATAGGGATATATCTGTATGTATTATTTTTTAAGATTTTAACATTATTTACGAGAAATGTCATTTTGCAATATTTTTTTACTATTGAGGAACATAGTATATCTCCTTAATATATTGGAAAGAATCTTCACTTGCAATTTATCTTATTTCTTGATATGTTTTGCTCTGAAATTTTTACCTTCGCATTACTCTAATTTTGTGTTACATTACATTGATTTATCTTATTCTTGCTTCAATAAAAATTCACTAAAGATTAAAAGAAGAATTCATTATTAGTAACGTTTTTTAGTTAGATTTCTCAAGATAATTCAAAATAAGGTCAAATTTAGATGAAACAAAAATTGTTGGATTCATCTCGATAGGTCATATCAAATATTAATTTTAATAATTTTTTTCTCAAAATTTTCAATTGTTAAATGACACTTTGATTTATATCTAATTTCATAATGGAGGACATTACAATTGACTTTGTTAATATGTTAAAAGAAAACTTTCTAATACAATTTAGCTAACTTATTCAAATATTTTTCCTTGACATAGTAATATTACTATGAATCTTCAAATCACCTCTTGTGTGACGTTTACATCCGAATGATTTGGTAATATTAAAATTCTTCAATTTACTATATTTCACCATTAATATTTGTTTTCTTTGAATTAAAATAATTTTTTTTTCTTAATCCTTATATATTTATGTAATTTATAATAATTAAAAATAGCTCTGACTGGGACCATACAAAGATTTTGTAATTTACTATAAATACATAAAAGGCCCATTTAATAGGAAACAAATGACTTTGAACTCTTCTCAAAGAGTTCCATCAAATTAAGTATTTATTTTAATACTTTTAGAAGTGGTATATTAAGGATTTTTAGAGCTAGAAAGAGGTTCTTTTATTCATGCATGATTTGATGATTTGGAATATTACACTTGAACGCCTTAGTATTTGAAAAGATTTTTTTTAAAATAATTTAACTAATTTTTCAAATTTTATTTTTTGATTTTGTGATATACTTTGTGCTCTAAATCTCCCCTCGTGTAAGATATACATTGCCTTGATTTTATTTTATTATATTGGTTTAATTTATCTCATTTAATTGTAAATATTAATTTAATTGTCATTAAAATAACGAATTATTATTATTTCTACTTGTTTATAATGAAAATTCAATGTAATTCCAATTGAGACTGCATCAAGATAAAATAAATGTTGTTAAATTTATCTTGATATGTTATATCTAACATAGAATTTAGTTTTATATTTTATGAATATTGTTTTGTGGTTTTGGCATTTTTTATAAGAAATTTTGATTCATACCTTATTTAATGATCGAGGTTGTTAAACTCAAGCTTGATAGTATCTTGGTAAGCAACTTTCATATACGATTTATCCCATTTGATTATTAAATTTTTTATTTGATTATTTTATTATATAATTCTAAATCTTCTTTTGTGTGACTTTTTAATTGCTTTAACTCGCTTGTATTTTTTTGGTCTAGCTCACCACATTTTGTCCTCAATGTATATTTACTAAATATTAAAATAATAATTTATTATTATTGATGCTCATTTAATTTGATATTTTCTAGTAGTTCAAAAGAAGCTCTCATTAAGATAAAATAAATATTATTGGAGTTGTCTAGAAGAGCTCCAACAAGTTAAAATTTATATGGTTTTGTATCTTTTATGAGGTACGTAGTTTAATTTGTTATTTAATGATTTAATATATTACACTTGATCTCAGTAGTATCCACAAATCCATCATTCGTGAATAATAATTCTAAATTCTTTAATTTTTTATGTTAATTTTGTTATTTTTTTTATTGTCGAATCTCTTCTCAGTTTTTGCTTCATTTTTGTTATATTGCAAAGAAACAAAAAAATTTTACTCATATTCCTTTTGCATTGCTTTGACTGCACAATGTTACATTGCTTCAATTTAGTTATTTTAGCTTTTAATATATATTTACTTCATAGTAAATTAAATAATTTATTATTATCAATTCTTTTTTACTTTGATAATTTATAGTAATAATAAACTAAGTTTGATCCAAACAAAATAAAGTTGGTTAGAGTGAATTTGTTGAGGATTGTCTAGTTAAATTTTTTCTATCATTTTATTCTTAGTGCTTTGAAAAAGTTTATAAGGCATTTTTATTCATACCTGATTTAGGAATCAAGGATGGTGTACTCAATCTACTTTTTAATTTAGAATGTATTTTTTCCTATAGAGTAAATGTCATGTCTTAAAATATTTGTTCTAGATTTTGTTATATTACTATTTAACTCTAAATATCCTTTTGTGATCCGTAGATCGACTTCAATTGGACAAATTACATTGCTTAAATTTATCTTTTTTTAGATTTGATTTTTATTAAATTAATTTTTAAAAAACTTTATTTTTGTAATTTAATTTGAAAATTCACAATAATTCAAAATGATGTCCGATTAGGAGAGAACAAATGTCGTCGAACTCATATTGGTTAGCCCCATTAAATTTTATATTCATTTTCAATTTTAAATGTTTAAGCTGATTTTATAATGCATTTGATTCTTGTATGATTGAATAGTCAGTGATGTTACACTCGATCTTTTTAGCATCATGCAATCCAATGTCCCTACACAATTTGTCTTTCTTTTAAATCATTCACTTCAAATTTTTTATGCAACTATGTAACTCTAAATTGTCATTTGTGTCACCTTTGCATCGCTCTCATTTAGTTATATTACAATGTTTTAAATTATCTCATTTAAATTTTAATATATATTTTGTGTAATAGAAAAATAATAACAAAAGTTTTATGTTAATTTCTTGTGATATTTCTCAGTAATTTCAAACAAGACCTATTCGAGATGACACAAACATTGTTGAAACCAACCCGACCACCTCTATCTAATTAAATATTAATTTTGATATTTTTTTAATATGTATGTTATTTGATGATCAAGGATATTACACTCGTTCCCCTTAATATCTTTTAACGCTATTAAATTTAACTAATTTCTCCAAATATTTTTTTTACTTTGTTATAATAATATCTATCTCTAAATCATCTCTCATGTGATGTTAAAATGGTTTTGATTTTGTTAAATTACATCGCTTTAACTTATCTTATTTTGCCTTTAATTTATATTTACTTACTAGTAAAATAAAATCTATTACAAATTATGTTTATTTATTTCAATGATTTTTAGTAATTAAAAAATATTGTGTGATGAAGATGAAATAAATATCATTGGACATGTCTTCATGAGATTTATTTTATTAAATATTCATTACATATTTTCATATATTTCATCCTTTAGTGGTTTTGTTTGCATGCTTTCTAAGATATCTAATTTCATATTTAATTTGACAATTGAGGATGATAAGACTTAACTTTCTTTTTATCTTCGAATTAAACTTTCCCAATAATTTATCTCATGCCTACAATTTTTTTTGTTTTCTTTACCTATTCTACAATGAAACTCTAAACTTATAGCTCACTTTCATTTTTTAATATTACATGCAATCAATTTATCTCATTTAAGCTTTGATATATTATTTTTTAATAATAAAAAATTATTATTTTATTATTTATGCTTAATCTCTTTTGTAATTTCCAATAATTCTAAATCAAGTTTTATTTGTAGGCTTTACAAGACATTTTCAATCATTCCTAATTTGATGATCGAGGATGTTACACTTGACCTCTTTAGTATCATGGAATGCAACTTTGCCATAAAATATATTTCTTATTTTTTATTTTGTCATTTTGATTTTATTATATTATATGGTAAAGTAAAAATTTCTTAGTTTAAAATTTACATAACATTTCTTTGGTTATATTACTTTGCTTCAAATCTTTCTTCGTGAGGCCTTCACATCATCATAGTTTGGCTATTTTGCATACCTTTCATGCATCTTATTTCTCATATAAAATACATTTAATTAGTATTAAAATAATAATTTATTATTATCGATATTTATTTACATTAGAAATTCTTAGAAATTTCAAGCAAGATTCGATCCAGATGAAACAAACTTCTTAGGACTAGTATTTATTTACATTAAATTTTGATGTTTTTTATTTTTTAATTATTTTTTTTTGAGTATTTTGATGTGGTTTACAAGGCCTTCAATTTGTATATTATTGTTTGACAGTGGTTTTTACACTCCACCTCATAAGCATATTGGAGTGGAACATTATCATACATTATGTCTTATTTCTTCAAATATGTTTGCTTTGATTTTTTATATTAGTATGAAACTATAATTTTTCTCTCAAGTAATTTTACATTAATTTGATTTAGTTTTATAATGTTGCCTCAATTAATCTCATATGTGCTTTAACATAGATTATTTTATAATTTAAAATAATATTTTATTATTTTGATTACTTAATTTTACCAATATATTTTGAAATAGATATTATTGGACACTTCTTAATGGGTACTATCCAATTAATTTTTTTTAACATAATTTTTTATGACTTTTCATGCTTTTCAAAAGATTTTTAATCATACCATATTTCACAAAATCAAGTGTTACACTTTATCTCCATAGTATCTTGGAAGGAAACTTTCTCACATAATTTATGTAATTTCTTCAAATGTTTTCCTTATTGCTTATATTCTTATATAACTTTGAATCTCATTTCTCATGGCCTTTGAATTACTTTCCAATGGCTATATTGCTTTACTTAAATTTAACTCAATGTAGATTTAATATATATTTTCTTAATATGAAAATAATAATTTTATATAATTTATGTGTATTTCCTATTAAGATGAAAAAAAAGTTGTTCAACTCATCTTAACGAGATCTATCAAGTTAAATATTTATGATTATAATTTTCAATATTTTATCTCTTGGATTTTAAGGTACTTTATAAGTCATTTCAATTTGAATCAAAGTTGATGAAAAATGATGTTACACTCGACACCTTTACCTTCTTGTAATGTCATTTTCTCATATAATTTATCTTATCTTTTTCAACATTTTGCTATGTTCAATTATATTATGATATAAATCTTAATCTCCATTCATGTGACTTTTAAATAACTTTGATTTTTTGCATTATATTATGTAAATTTATTTTATTTCAGCATTAATATATGTTCAATTAATATAAAAATAATAATTTATTAATATTTGTGCCTACTTACTTTTGAATTTTTTTAATTACAAATGAGGTTTTATTAAGTCAAATGAAATGCTATTGGTCTTGACTCGATGGACTTTATCTAATTACATATTAAGTGTTATGACTTATAACCATATTTTTTGAAAACTTTTGCATGCTTTTTAAGTTATTTTGCATCGTACTTTACTTGATAAGTAAGGATGTTTCACTTGATTCCCTTTGTATTTGGGATGTAAAATTTCTCACACCATTGATCTCATTTCTTCAAATTTTTTCCTTATATTTGATCTGTTTAATCAACTCTAAATAACAACTCATGTGACATTTGCATAGCTTTCATTTGATCGTATTACATTACTTCAATGTTTCTAATTTCATTTTTGATTTATATTTACTTAAAAATATAAACATTAATTTCTTATTATTTTTCTTATTTATTTTGATAATGCAAGCTAATTCCAAACAAGGTGCAATTCAATTGGAACAAAAATCATCAAATTCATCTTGATAAGTTTAACCAAATTAATTATTCATCTTTATAATTTTAAATATCTTTTTCCTAAAATTTTAGAACATTTTAAGGATTAAGGTTGCTACATATGATCTCATTAGAATCTTAGATTACAACTTCCTAGTATAATTTATTTTATTTCAATGAAACTTTTTGTTTTATTTTGTTAAATTACTATGTAACTCGAAATCACTACTTCTATGATCTTTAGAATTCTTAGAATTTGTTATATTACATTGCTATAAATTATCACATTTTAAGTATAATTTATATTTACCTATGTTTAATCTTATAGTTTATTATCATTTATGTTTATATTATTTGATAAGTCACAAAAATTGCAAATGAGTTTCCATTGGGATGAACCTAATGTCATTGGACTTGACTTAATGAGCATCATCAAAAAAATATTTTTTATGTTTTTTGATATTTTTTTCCTGGGTACTCTCATGCATTATGAAATTATCATTTGTAATGGATTTTATAAGTTAAGAACTAACGATTGATCTCTTTAATATTTTGGAATTCTACTTTTTATAAAGTCTCCCTTTTCTTAAAATGCTTCAATTTTATTTGGTTATATTACTCTATAATGCAAAATCTCTTTTAGTATGACCATTATATAAGTTTGATTTGGTTAGATTTTATTGCCTTCATTTATCTTTTTTTATGTTTTGTATATATTTACTTTTTAAAAAAATTAATTTATTATTTTTAGTGCTTACTTAATTTGGAAATTCATAATAATTACTAACATAGTTTCATTAAGATGAAATAAATGATTTTGGTATTAACATAATGTGCTTTATCAAAAGAAATTTTTTAATTATTTATTTTAATACTTATTTTAGTATTTTTAAATTCTTTACTTGACATTGATTTGTATATGATTTACAGTCAAGAATGTTATGCTAAATCTCCTAGGTAACTTGGAATAAACCTTTCCTTATATTTTATCTCATTTCTTCAAATTCTTGTTTATAACTGGTTATATTACTATAAAACTAAAATTTTACTATGATGACATTTCTTTGATGTTGTTATATTAGATCACTTAAATTTTTCTCATTTTTGGCTTTAATATATAATTAATTAATTTTAAGATAATAATTTATTAGTATTTATGCTTAACTAATTTCATAATTTCAGGTAATCCTAAATCAGGTCCAAAAGAGATGAAGTAAATGTTGTTCGACACTTCTCAAAAGGAAATTCCAATTCACTACAAATTTATATATTTTTAAATATTATATTTGTATTGTGACTGCATAATATATGAAACATTTTTTAATTATATCTTACTTGATTATCGAAATTGATACACTTAATCTACTTAGTATGTTGGAAATCAACTTGTACAATTTATGTGACTTCTTTAAATATTTTCTTTTATTTAGTTATATTACAATGTAATTATAAATCTTATCATATTTAGCATTAACATCACTTCACTTATATTATTTTTCTTTAATTTATCCCTTTTATTCTTTTATAAATATTTTGTTGATGCTAAGAAAAACTTTATTATCATTTATTCTTATTTAATTTGATGTTTATTTGCAATTTGAAGTTAGTTTTGATTGAGAAAAGGCAAACCATGGACTCCCATCAAGAAGCTTCATTCAAATAACTATACATTTTTATTTTTAAAATGAAATACAATCTAGTATTTAGGCACACTTTATGAAAAAATTTTGTGCGTACTGGATCAGATGATCGAGAATGTCAACCTAAATCTCCTTAACATCTTTGAATGCAAGTTTCTCATTCAATTTATCTCATTTTTTGAACATTTTCAATATAATATTTTTGTATTCATATGTAACTCTAAATTTCCTCTCTTGTCAACATTTATGTCACTTAAATTTTGAAATATAGCTTTGTCTTAATTTTTTTCATTTCAACTGAAATATATATTTAAATTGAAACAAAAATTTATTGTTATTCTTATTTATTCAATTTGAAAATTCTTGAAAATTCTAAATGATTTTCAGTCATTATAAACAAAACTTTGTTGGACCAATCTTAACAAGATTTTTTCAATTAAATATTTATTTTTATATTCTTCAACATTTTATTTTTAGTGACATTAGCATGCTTGATGAAAGCTTTTATTAGTACCACATTTCATGATTGATAATGTTGTACTTGAACTTTTTGTATTCACAAAACCCTTAGTTTTCTTATAGTTTATTTAATTATTCCAAAATTCTAACTTTGATTGGGCTATATTACTATGAAGCTCCTAATATTCTCTTATACAACCTTTACATCACTTTGATTTGGTTATATTAAATTGTTTCAATATATCTTATTTTAGATTTAATATAAACTTACATAATATTCAAAAAATAGTTTGTTATTATTGATGATTATTTAGTTTTGTAGTTTGCATTAATTCCAAAAGGGGCCCAATTAAGAGAAAATAAATGTTATGCATCTTGTCTTGTTCTATATCCAATTAAATATTTTGTTTTTCAAAACTTTAGTAAACTTCTCGAGACACCTATAATATCTTTGATTGATGACGTTTCTCTTGATGTCCGTAATATATTTGATCACAACTTTTTTGCATAACATATCTCATATTTTTCATTTTTTCTTTTATTTGGTTATAGTACTTCATAAATTTAAATTTTAACTAGTGTGACCTTATATATGTTTTGTGTTTGGTTATGTTACATTACTTTAACAAATATCAATTAGCTTTAATATATACATTTAATTACTATTTAAATACTAATTTACATTTTTTATGTTCAATTAAAATAGTAACTAAAAATAATTCGAAATGCTGTCTGATTAAGATAGAATAAATGTTGTTGAGCTCATCTCAAAGTGCTCTATGTAACTAAATATTTATTTCATATTTTTAAATATTTTATTTTCTATGTTTTCTAGATGCAATATAAAAATGTATGTTTCATACTTACTTTTATGATAACATATATTATGATCCATTCACTAGTATCTTAGAAAGTAATTTGTCTCATCTTTATCAAACCTTTATTTTAATAACTATGAATTGCAAAAATAAATAAGCATAAAAGATATTAAATAACTATTTTATCATTAAGTAAATATATATTAAATAAAAAATGTGATAAATTGAAGTAATGTGCTTTAAACAAAATAAAGCAATGTAAAGGAGACACAAAAGTTAATTTATAGTTATATAGCAATATAACCAAATCAGAGTAAAACAAAAGCTTGGATTCAAGTTCCATTATAGCATGCTAAAGTGAGTGATTGTAACAATCTAGTTCATCAAATCTAGAGTGAAATAAATTGTCCAAAAAATAAGTTAAAAATTAGAGAAAATATAATAATTAATTAATATATAAAGGAATATTTAATTACATAGAGCTCATCGATATCAGTTGAACAATATTTATTTTTTCATGTCATGAACTTGTTTGGAATTGCTCTAAATTAAAATAGTAAATAAGTTTAAATAATATTAAGCAACTATCTTAGTATTTTGTAAATAAATAAATGAGAGAAACTGATATAATATAGTTTGACAAAATCAAGGCAATACAATTGTCACACCAGAGAAGTTTTAATGTTTTCATGTGACATAACAAGCTAAAACATATAAATTTTAAGAGAATTTTATATTACAAGATACTAAGAATTTTTAGTGTAACATCTTTGATCATCAAATGTAGTATGACTTGAAATATCCTAAAAAACAACCTACAAATCATGAAACTAAAATTTTTAAAATTATATAATGAATTTTTTAATTAGATAAAGCTTCCCAAGAGGAGTGAAATGATGTTTGCTTCATGTTGATTCAACTTCCCATTTAGTTATTAGATTGTTTTTACAAAAGAAGATTGGCACAAATAGTAACATATTATACATGTTAAATTTAGTAAATTATGTTGAGAAAATGTGACAAATATAAGCAATGTAATATATCCTGATCAAAAGAAAAAAAATTATCAATCGAGAGAAGATCTCGAGCTATATTATTATATAATTAAATGTAAACAAGACTTTCAATAAATGACATAAATCATAAAAGAAAGTTGAATTTTAGGTTATTGTGGAGATCGAATGAAACATGTTTGAAAGAAAAGTTAGATACAAGCAAAAATATTTCATAAAGAATGTCAAAATCTTAAATAATTTTTTTTTCAAGAAATTTAGAAATATATATATAATTCCATATTGCTGATCGATACTAGTTCATCGATGTTTGTTTTGTCATGAACAAAACAAGTTTGAAATTACAATGAATAACCAAAGTAAATATGCATAAAAATAATAAATTATTACTTTGGTATTGAAAAATTTTATATTAAAGTTGTAATTAACTAACTTAAACTAACATTATACAAACAAATCAAAGCTATGTAAAGGTGACATGAGAGGAGATTTATAATTACATAGTAGTATTTCCAAAAAAGAGCAAAAAATCTTAAATGAGAAAAATTATATTTGAAAGTTTCATTCTATGATATTAAAAAGTTTGAGTGCAACATCCTACATTATCAAATCAGGCATGAATTGAAATGTCACTCAATGCATGCTAAAGCCATAGAAATGAAATATTTAAAAACTAAAATATAGGTGTGTATGTGTGTGTGTATATACATATATATAAATATATTAAATTAAATAAAGGTCATTGAGATAACTCTAATAATGTTTGTTTCATCATGATCAAACCTCATCTGCAATAATTATGAGTTATCAAAGTAAATAACCATAAAGAATAATAAATAATTATTTTAATTTTACTTAAATATATATTAAAGTTCAAATGACAAACATTGAACCAATAAAAATTTGTTACACTAGTGGAAAATCATAGAAACATAGAATTATATAAAAATAAAATAAAACATTTTGAGAATGAGATAAATAATACAAGAAAAGTTATAACCAAGATACTAAGGATATTGTCTATAGCATTTTTTATTGTTAGATAAGAAAAAATTAAAAATATCTCATATGGTAAAAAAAATCATAAAAAATAAAAAATATTTAAAAATATAAAATTGAATACTTAATTAGATATATCTCTTCCAGACTAGTCTCACAAAAGTTTGCTTCATCTCGATTTGAACTTGTTTGGAATTACTATGAATTACAAAAATAAATGGTCATAAATAATAATAAAAAATATTTTTAAATTTCATGTTAATATATATTAAGACAAAATGAGATAAATTGAAATAAAATAATGTAACATATTAAAAGCAATGTAAAGCTTGTGGGAGAGTAGAATTAGGGTTTTATAATAATATAGCTAAATTAAAAACAACATGATAAAAAAATAAGATAAATTTCATGTGAAAGTAGTACTCAAAGATATGAAAGTGCTAAAGTATGATATCCTCTTTCAACAAATCTAGAATGATTAAAAATGTCGTGCAAAATCTGTCAAAACAAAAGAAAATTAAATATTAAAAAATTGTGATTGAGTATTTAATTAGGTATAACATATTAAGGAGACATTTGTTTTATCTCAATGAGAGCTCACTTTGAATTGCTTTCAATTATCATCATAAATAAATATAAATAATAACAAATTAATAATGTTTTGTTAAGTAAATATATTTTAAATAAAAAAATGAGATAAATTAAGTAATGTTATATTGTAAAACCAAGGCAACCTAATGGTAACACTAGAGGTGCCTTTAAATATAACCAAAAACATTTAACAAACAATACAAATTATATGAAAATGTTACTTTCCAAGACATTAAGAACTTAAAGTGGAACATTTTTTACTATCAATTATTGCATAAATCCAAATGACTTAAAAACTATTAAAATCATAGAAAATAAAATATTTAAAACTATAAAAATGAATTCTTAAATGCATAAAGCTCTTCAAGATGTGTCCAATGATATTTATTTCATCTTAATTAGGCTTTGGTTAGAATTACAATGAATTGCTATGATAAATAAAAAATTATTATTAAAAAATAATTACTTTATTAATAACAAAATATGCATATTAATGTTGAAATGAGATAAAATAAAGAAATGTAGTATAACAATTTCAAAATGTTGTAAAAGTCACATGAATAGTAATAAGACTAAATCAAAGGAAAAAAATTTGAACAAAAGAGATAAATCATAAAAAGCTATTTATTTTAAGATAATAAGGCAATTAAAGGGTAACATCCTCAATGATCAAATAGGATATAATCAAAATTCACTCATAAAGAATGTGAAAACAATAAAAAAAATTTAAAAAAATATAGAAAAAAATAAATTAATTAGATGAGCTTGTCTAGATGAGTCTGACGATATTTACTTTTGATTGGACCACATTCAGTAATACCATTTGCATCCAAAATAGAAAAGTATAATAAATAATAAATTATTATTTTGACATTTAAAAGGCACAACTAAAGCTTAAATAAGATAAATAAAAAATATATAATATAACTAAATCAAAGAAATTTAAAAGTCACAGTAAGGGTGATTTACTATTACATAGTAATATTGCTAAATAAAAGTGAAATATTTAAAGAATTGGAACAAATTATGTTGGAATATATATTTTATGATACAGTGGAGATCAAGTGTAATATGCTTGATTGTCTAATTTAGTACGAATCAAAACTCTCAAAAAACAGGCCAAAATACAAGATAATAAAATATTTAAGAAATATCTAATCAAATACTTAACTTAATAGAGGTCATGGAGATGAGCCTAAGGACTTTTGTTTTGCTTCAATTAGATGTCATTTGGAATTAGTAGTAATTATCAAAGTAAATAAGTTTAAATAACATTAAACTACTTTTTAAATATTAAGTAAAAGATATTGAAAGAAAAATATGATAAATTGATGTAATATAGTATGACTAAGTCAAGCTGATGTAATTATAACACAAGTTGATTTAGTGTGGTATGGTAAAATAACAAAACCAAAACAGAAAAAGTAGGGAAATAAGATAAATTATAACGAAAGTTGTATTAAAAAATATTAAAGAGGTCATGTGTAACATCCTTGATTGTCATGTAAAGTATAAATTGAAATGTCCCATAAAGTAAGGCAAAACCCTAGAATATAAAATATTTAAATGTAAGAGAAAATATTTAATTGGATAGAGCTTATTGAGATTGTCCAATGACATTTGTTTCATCTTGATCTAACTTATTTTGGAATTACTATGTACCACCAAATCTAATAAGCATAAATAATAATAAATTATAAATTTATATAGTGTAACATAACCGAACCAATGGGAAAAACTTGTCACACAAGAGATGATTTCGAGTACATGGTAACTCAACAAAATAAAAACAAAAAATTTGATGAAATGAGATAAATTAGATTGGAAACTTGAATTCCATGTTACTATGAATATCGAGTGCAACATCCTCCATTGAAACATTAAATACAAATTAAAATATGTAATTACACACGTAAAAAAAAATAAAAAAATAAAAAAATAAAAAAATATAAAGATAAATATCTAATTTAATATAGCTCAGTATAAGTTCATTGACTTGTATCACTTCTCAATCATACGACATTTGGAATTATTGTAGATTACAAAAGCAAATAGGCGTAAAAATAATAATTTATTATTTTGTAATTAAAATATATATATCATAGCTAAAAAAATAATAAATCAACTATTGTAATATAATGAAATCAAAGCAATGTATAGGTGATAAGTGACGAGATTTAGACTTATGTACTAATATATCTAAATATGACCAAAAACATTGGAAAAATGAGGTAATTTAAATGAGAGAGTTATATTCTAAGATGTTAAGGACACTCAGTATAACATCCCACATTTTCAAATTAGGTAGGAATATAGACATAGCGTAAAGCATGCTAAAGTTAAAAAAATTAAATATTTAAAAATATAGAAGATAATATTAAATTGAATAAAGCATATCCAGAATAGTCTAACAAATTTTGTTTTGTCAAGAGTGGATGTCATTTGGAATTTCCACAACATAAAATGTTAAATAAATATATGATAAAGCTAAAATTAATAAAAAATTGAATCAATGTGATATAACTAAATAAAAAATAATGTAAAGTTCATAACCTAGGAGATTTATGGTTTCATAGTAATAAAATCAAATCGAAGGAAAAAGATGAAGAAATTAGATCAGTTGTGAAATGAATGTTCCACTATAGAATGTTAAGGATATCTGTGGTAAGATCCTCAATAATTAAATTGGATACTATTTGCAATGTTAGAAAAAGAATCCCATAAAAGAGATATTAAAATATAGGAAAATATGTAAATAAATATTAAATTGCATAGAACTCATTCAGATGAGTCCAATGATATTGTCTTTTCTCAAACATAACTCATTTTGAATTATTTTGAATTCTACTAATAAATAAGAATCAATAAAAAATAAAATATTATTTCTATATTAATTAGATAAGTGTAAGCTCTTTTATTTTGTAAAACTAGAGCAATGTGAACATGACATATACGAAGGTTTATAACTAGAAAGAAATATAACCAAAAGAAAATGAAAACTTGGAAATACTAGATACATTACACAAGAAAGTTGTATTCCAAGATACTAGGTACTTTGAGTGAAATATTTTTACTCTAAACACCTATAACAAATTAAAAATGACTCATTAAGCCTACCAAAATTATAGAAAATAAAATATTTTAAAATATTAAAATGAATATTTAATTGTACAATTCACTTTGAGATTAATCAAATGATATTTGTCTTATTAAAGTTGGTCCTCGTTTGGTGTACTATAAACTACGAAATTAAAAAGCATCAATAAGAACAAATTATTATTTAAGTATTAAGTAATTATATACTTTTTATCTCTATAAATTGAAGCTTGAATGAGAACAAAATGAAGCAACATAATGTAACAAAATCAAAGTAAAAATATTTCAAGAAATTAGATAAATCACATAAGAAATCTTCATTCCAAGATATTAAGGAGTTTGAAAGTTGAATTCTTAATCATCAAATTAGGTATGAATTAAAATGCCTCATAAAAAATAATAAAACTAATCATTTTTTAAATATAAATAAATACATATTTAATTAGTTAGAAGTAGAGTAGTTAAAATATGACATAAAAAATTGAGGAATATGACATAAAAAATGAAAAGACATGAAAAGGTCACATAAGACGACATTTAGAGTTACACAGTAATATAATGATATAAAAACAAAAAATTTAGCAAAATGAGATAGATTTATTGAGAAGGTTCATTCTAAGACACTAAGGTGATCATGTGTAACAACCCTGATCGTTAAATCTAGTATAAATCCAAATGTCTCAAAAAGTATGCAAAAATATAATTAAGAGATACATTAATGAATATTTAATTAGATAGAGATAACCAATACTAGTCTAATGATGTTTGTTTTGTCTTGATTTATCCTCGCTTAGAATTACTTTTATTTACTAAAGTAAATAAGTATAAAAAATTTTACACTATTATTTTAATATTAAGAAAAGAAACATTAAAGATAAATGAGACAAAATAAAATAATGTAGTACCAAAATAAGGTGATGTAATTATCAAACCAAAGGAGTTTTAGTGTTACAAAATGACAAAATTAAATAAAAATTGAAGAAATGAGATAGATTATAGGGGAAAGTTGTATTCTAAGGTATTAATAGATCAACTATGGCATCCTCAATCATCAAATCACGTCTTTATCAAAATATCCCTTAAAGTATGGCAAAGTGCTAAAAAGTAAAAATTTTTAAAATTGTAGAAAAGATTATTTATGTAGATTCAACATTTAAAGTTAAGTAAAACGTTTGTTTTATCCCCTAATTACATCATTTGAAATTATTGTGAATTATAAACATAAATCAGCATAAATAATAATTAATTATTATTTAAATGCTAATTAAGTTTATATTAAAGTTAAAATAAGATAAATTGAAGTAATATAAAATATCCAAATCTAAGCGATGTAAAGTTCATATGACATGCAAATTAGAGTTTCATAATCTGACATAATATAAGAAAAATAATTAAATAAATGACATAAATTGTATAAGAAAGCTCCAATCTGAGATATGAAAGAGATCGAGTGAAATACCCTCAACCATCAAATTAGGTAAGAATTGTAACAGTTTGTTAAATGTGCCACTAACATAGAAAATACAATACGTAAAAATTTCAAATTGAATTTTGAATTAGATAAAGTTTGCTTGTATGAGTCCAAGCACTTTTATTTCATGTTGATCAGGCCTTGTTTCAAATTATTTTTAATTACCAAATTAAATAAGAAAAAATAATATCAAACTATTAATGAAAAGTACATAAAAGTTTAAATAAATTAATTTAAAATGATGTAACAAAAAATAATCAAAGTGATGCAAAATTCACATAATAGAATATTTACAGTTTCATAATAATATAATAGAATCACAACAAAATATTTTAAAGAAAGAGATAAATTATGTAGGTAAGTTAATTCTAAAATACTATGGTGGTCAACTGTAATATTTTCAATCATTTAATTAGGCACAGGAAAAAATTACATATAAAGTATGCAAAGCCATAAAAAATAAAAATATTGAAAAAATAAAAATTAATATTTAATTGGATATAGCTCATGAAGTTAAGTCAACTGATATAAATTCAAACTCGATCAAACATCATTTCTAATTACTATAAATTACATATGTAAATAAGCAAAAATAATAATTATAAATTATTATGTTAATTAAAATAAAATATTTATAAAACCCACATGAGATAAGTTGAAGCAATATAATGTAATGGAATTAATATGTTCTAAAGGGTAAATGGAACAAGAAGTAGAGATTAATTGTAATATAACTAAATTAATGTGAAAATGTGATAAATTATAGGAAATGTTGCTTTCTATTATACAAATGTGATCATGCATTGCATTCATAATCATCAAATAAGCTAAAATTAAAAGTATTATGTAATGTGTGCTAAAGTAATTAAAAATAGAAGTAGAAATTTTAAATTAAGTTAGTCAATAAAGCTCATCGAGATGAGTCCAATGACATTTGTTGTCTCAGTTGGATATCTTTTTCAATTATTACAAAATATAATAGTAAGTTGGAATAAATTCTATCAAATTATTATTTTAATATTGAGTACATATGCACTAACCTTTGAAAAAGATATGTTAAAGTTATGTAATTCAACAAACCTAAAGGAAATAAAAGTAAACTACTATTAGATTTATAGTTTCAATATATTATAACAAAATGAAAAAAAAATTTTAAGAGTTGAGATAAATTTGATGGAATGTTGTACTCCAAGATAATAAGGAGCTCAAGTGGGAGATACTCAATCATTTCATCTTGATCAAACCTCATTTGAAAATATAATGAATTAACTAATAAAATAAGTATAAATGATAGCATATTATTATTTTTAAAATTAAGTGAATATTAATGTTGGAATAAGATTAATTGAAGCTAAGTATTATAACAAAATCGAAGTCATATAAAGACCATAGGTTAGAAGATTTAGTTACAAAGCTATATGACAAAATAAAAGAAAAAGTAAAATAAGTAACACAAATTAGACAACAATGTGACATTCCAAATTATGAAAGACATATTGAGCAATATCTTGGCCATTAATTCAAGTACAAATCAATGTGCATCCAATACCTACAATAGCGATGGAAAATAAACTATGTAAATAATTCAAAATAAAATTTTAATTAATTAGAGCTCATCCATAGTTGCTTAGTGATGTTTGTCTCATCGCAATCAAACCTCTTTTGGAATTACAACGAAAAAATAAATAACCATAAATAATAAAAACTTATACTTTTAATATAAAGTTAATATATATTAAAAGCAGAGTGAGATAAACTAAAGTTATTAAATTTAAGCAAAATAAAGAAACCAAAGCCACACAAGAGGAGTTCTATAGTTATGTAATAATATATCAAAATTAATGCAAAACAATTGAAGAAATGCGACAAATTGTACTGGAAAAATATATTGCAAGATACTA
Source organism: Vanilla planifolia (assembly GCA_023846275.1). NCBI lineage: Eukaryota > Viridiplantae > Streptophyta > Magnoliopsida > Asparagales > Orchidaceae > Vanilla > Vanilla planifolia. The sequence continues at coordinate 582,333 of JAIUJO010000082.1, read as the reverse complement.
GGAAGATCGAGTGCATCATCTTGGATTACCAAGCCATGTATGAATCCAAATGTCTAATAAAGTGAGCAAAAAAAATTAAAAAATAGACTTTTTAAAATTATAAAAAATGAATATTTAAATGAATAAAACTTGATAAGATGAGTTTCACAATATTTATTTTCTATCGATCACACTTTCTTTTGAATTAAAGTAATGTAATATGAATAAATGAATGTGATGTAAAAGACACATGAGAGGAGAACTAGAATTTCATTGTAATATATAAAATCAAAGCAAAAAATTTGATGAAATAAGATAAATTTCTTGAGAACGTTGTATTAAACAGTACTAAGGAGATCAAGGGCAACATTTTTGATCATCAAATGTTGTATGAATCAAAAAGACTTGTAAAATGTGCAAAGGCTTAGTAAACAAAATATATAAAAATGGATAAATGAATATTTTAAAGAATTGATTTGTTTGAGATGAGTTCAACTATAGTTCTTTAATGTTAATTAGACTTCATTTTGAAATTCTATGGAGTACAAAATTTAATAAGAAAAAAATATTAAATTACTATTTTAAAAATATATTGAAGTTGAAATCATTAATTTGAAATAATGTATTATAACTAAAACTAAAAGATGTAAACTTCAGATGAGAGGCGAATAGGAGCATGAAGGTAAAATAATCAATTCATGACAAAACATTTGCATAAAAGAGAAAAGGTGTACAAGAAAGATGGATTTCGAGATTCTAAGAAGAGTATAACATCATCAATCATCCAATTAGGTTACTTTAGAAATGACTTATAAAATGAACCAAAATTCTAGAAAATGAAAAATTTAAAATATTTAACATACATATATATATATATATATATATATATTTATATATATGTATATATATATATATATATATATATATATATATATATATATATATATATATATATATATATATATATATATATATATATATATATATATATATATATATATATATATATATATATATATATATATATATATTTATATATATGTATATATATATATATATATATATATAATTTGACAAAACTCATTTAGAGGAGTACATTGATGTTTATTTTTTCTTCATTATTCATCATTTAGAAAGACAACAAATTAAAAGTTAATAATATTAAATTATTACTTAAATACTTATTAAATATAAATAAAATTTTATGAGATAAGCAGAAGTAATGCAATATATCCAAAGCAAATTAAGCCAAAGTCTCAAGAGAGAAGAATTAGAGCATTATAGCAATAGAACAAAAATCAAAGAAAATCATTTGAAGAAATGATATGAATTATAAACAATGGTTGTATTCTAATATATTAAATAGAATATGTATAACATACTCTTTTCAATGGCAAATATGGTACAATTAAAAATTTTCAAAAAGTATACGAAAGCTAATATACAAAGTAAGATATCTAAAAAATTTTAAACGAAAATTTAATTGGATATAACTCATCAACTCAAGTCCAATGATTACTTTCTCATCTTGATATAACCTTGTCGTACATAATTACTATTTTCTTATTTAGAAAATATATAAATTGAAGAAGAGATTTATGAAATTGAAGAAATGTAATATAGCCAAATGAGGGTTTAGAAGAAACGCAAAAAATTATAAGGGAAATATGCATTTCCATTATGCAAATGAGATTGAGTGTAACATCCTAGATTAACAGCTTGGTCGAACATTAAACATTCGCCCTTCCCAACACCATTAAAAAGAAAATATTTAGATATTATTGACATGATTGTTTAATTAAATGGAGCACATCGAGACGAGTCTAATAAGAATTATTTTTTCACATTCAAACCTTGTTTGGTGTTATTATGAATCACCAAAAGAAATAAACATAAATAATAATAAATTACATTTTTATCTTAAGTAAATGGATAATAAAACTAAAATGAGCTTAATTGAAGTAATGTAAAATAAGCAAATGAGAATGTTATAAATGTGACACGAAAGGAGATTTAGATGTATTTGGTAACATAACAAAGCTCATATTCTAAGATGAAGAAACATCAAGTGTAACATCCACAATTATCAAATATGGCACAAATAAAAATGTCTCATAAAGCAATACCAAAGCTCTATAAAATTAAAGATCTAAAAATATTTAAATGAGTATTTAATTTGATATAAATTGTCAAGGTGCAACCAATGATGATTTTTCATCTTGAATGAACACCATTTTGTTGATTTATTATATAATATATTTAAAAAATATAAATTAAAGAAGATATTTGTAAAATTAACGTAATGTTATATAGAAAAATGAGCCATAAAACTAGAAGAAATGAGATCAATTATAAGTGAATGTTCCATTTGCGTTATGCATAAAAAATCAAAAGAAACATCCTAAATTAACAACCCATGGAAACATTAAGTTTTTGCATTCCTTTACCAAAACAATAAAAAATAAAATATATAGAAAGGTAACAGTGAGTATTTATTAGATGGAACTCATAAAGACGAGTCTAGCAATAATTATTTTTTCATAATTGGACATCGTTTGGAATTTCTATGAATTTTAAAAAGAAAAAACTTAAAGAATAATAAATTATTATTTTAATGCTAAGTAAATAGATATTGAAGTTCAAATGAGTTTAATTAGAGCAATGAAAAATAACCAAATCAAAATGTTATAAACATGACACGTAAAGAGATTTATATGCAAATGGTAATACAACAAAAAAAGTAAAACATTTCAAGAAATTAGATAAAGTTTAATAGAATGAGGCATTCTAGGCACATAAAAGGTCAAGTGTAATATCCTCAAACGCCAATAGTGGTACAAATCAAAACTTTTGATAATGCGTACAAAAACTTCACGAAATGAAACATTTAAAAATATTTAACTGAGTATTTAATTATGTTTAACTTGACAAGGTGAGTCCAATGATGATTTTTTCATCTTGATCGAACCTCATTTTGCAAAATCACTATTTTAATATTTAAAAAATATGTCAATTAAAGAAGAGATTTATAAAATTGAAGTAATGCAATATAGCCATATGTGGCATAAAATTAGAAAAAAGAAGATAAATTATAAGGGATGGTTGATTACACATTATGCAAATGAGATCCTAGATTAACAACTCGGTCAAACATTAAACTCTTACATTCCTTGCCAAAACCATAAAAAAAAAAATTTAGAAATATAGAAATGATTATTTAAGTTAATAGAGCTCAGAGACAAGTTTAACAATGAGTATTGTTTCTAAATTGAACCTCATTTAGAATTACTGTGAATTATAAAAAGAAATAAACATAAATAATAATAAATTATAAATTTAATGCTAAGAAAATAGATAATCAATTTTAAAGGAGTTTAATTAAAATAATGTAAAATAAAGAAATCAAAAGGTTACAACAAGACATAAAAGAAGATTTATATGTATATGGTAATATAACCTAATAAATCAAACACTTTGAAGAAATCAAATAAATTATAAGAGAAATTCACATTCCAAATACATAAAAGATCAAGTGTAATGTCCTTAATTGTCAAATATAGTATAAATCAAAATGCCTCACAAAGCAGACCAAACCTTTACCAAATAAAATGTCTAAAAATATTTAAATGAGTCTCTAATTGTATTTCACTAGTGAAGTTGTGTCCAATGATGATTTTTTCAACTCCATAGAGCAATGTTTAGTAAAATTACTTTTTTAATATTTATTAAATATATAAGTTAAAGAATAGATTTGCAAAATTGATGCAATGAAATATAGCCAAATGAGGCATTAAAATAAATGAGATAAATTATAAGGGAAAGTTCAATTTCCATTATACAAATGAGATTGAGTGTAACACCCTAGATTAAAAACTTGGTCAAACATTAAACGTTCACATTCCTTGCCAAAACCCAAAAAAAAATATTTAAAAAATACGGACATGATTGTTTCAATAAGTGGAGCACATCGACATGAGTCTAACAATAATTATTTTTTCTCATTCGAACCTTGATCGGTATTATAATGAATTACCAAAAGAAATAAACATAAATAATAATAAATTATAATTTATATCTTAAGTAAATAGATAATAAAGTAGGAATGAGCTTAACTAAAGCAATGAAAAATAACCAAATAAAAATGACATAAATGTGACACAAAAGTAGATTTTGATGTGTTTGGTAATATAACAAAACAAAGCAAAATCTTTAAGGAAATCAGATAAATTATAAGTGAAAGACGTATTCTAAGAACATAAAAGATCTTACGTAACATCCTCAATTATCAAACTTGGTAGAAATAAAAAAGACTCCTAAAAAAATACTAAAATTCTATAAAGAAAAATATATAAAAATATTTAAATGAGTATTTAATTGGTTATAACTTGTCAAGGTGAGTCGAATGATGATTTTTCCATCTTGATTGAACATCATTTTGTAGACTTATGACATAATATTTTAAAAAAGTAAAAATTTAAAGAAGACATTTGTTAAAATAAGGTAACGTAATAGAGCAAAATGACCCATAAAAGTAGAGGAAATGAGATCAATTATAAGTGAAAGTTTCATTTCCACTATGCATAAGAAATAAAGAGAAACATCCTAAATTAATAACCCACACAAACATTAAATTTTTGCATTCTTACCAAAACCATCAAAAATAAAATATATAGAAATATAAAAGCAATTATTTAATCAGATAGAGCTCATAAAGATGAGTCTAACAATGATTATTTTTTCACAATTGAACCTTGTTTAAAATTAATATGAATTGTTAAATGTAAAAGCATTAAAAATTATAATTATTATTTTAATGTTAAGTAAATATATATTGTAGTTGAAATGAGTTTAAGTAAATCAATGTACCATAAGCAAATCAAAATATTACAAACATAACATGAAAAATAGATTTAGATGTAAATGGTAATATAGCCAAACAAAGTAAAAAAATTTCAAGAAATCAAATAAATTGTAAGAGAAAGTTGCATTCCAAGCACAAAAGAGGTCAAGTGTAATGTCCTCAACTACCTAATATGGTATAAATGAAAACTTCTCATAAGGCATACAAAAGCTCTACAAAATGAAATATTTAAAAACATTTAAATAAGTATTCAAGGATGATTTTGTTCATCTCAATCAAACATCATTTTGTAAAATTGCTATTTCAATATTTTGAAAATATGTAAATTAAAGAAGAGATTTGTAAAATTGAAGCAATGTAAAATTAACAACTTGATCAAAAATTAAATGAGTTTAATTAAAACAATGTAAAATTAACAAATCAAAATGTTATAAGCAAGACATGAAAGAAGATTTAGACCTATAGGGGTAATTAAATAGAAAGCCACATTCCAAGCATATAAAGAACAAGTGTAATGTCCTCAATTATCAAATATGATAGAAATCAAGATGTCTCATAAAGCATACCAAAACACTTCAAAATAAAATATCAAAAAAAATTAAATGAGTCTTTAATTGGATTTCACCAGTGAAGTTAAGTCTAATGATGATTTTTTCATCTCCATCGAGCATTTTTTTTGTAAAAGTAATTTTTTAATACTTATAAAAGATATAAATTAAAGAAGAGATTTATAAAATTGAAGCAATGTAATATAGCCAAATGAAGCTTAAAACTAGAAGAAATTATATAAATTATAAGGTAAAGTTGCATTTCTATTACGTAAACAAGATCGAGGATAACATCCTAGATTGACAACTTGATCAACCATTAAATGTTCACATTTCTTGCCAAAACACTTACAAAGAATATATTTAGAAATATAAAGGTGAGTTTTACTTAGATGTACCTCATCAAGATGAGTCTAGTAATGATTTATTTTTCTCAATCAAAACTTGTTTAAAATTATTGTGAATTTGTAAAAGAAATAAATATAAATAATAAAAAATTATTGTTTTAGTGGTAGGTAAATAATGATGAGGCTAAAATTAGTTTAAATGAAGTAAGGTTACACAACTAAATTAAAGTGATGTAAAAGTCATATGAGTTAAGAAATAGAGCTTCTTATAAATATAAAAAATTGACAAAGAAAATATTTAAAAAATAAGACAAAGTACACGATAATGTTGTACTCTAAGATACTACAAAAATTGAGCATGATATCTTCAATCCTCAAGTCATGTAGGCATCAAAATATGCAATAAATTACCTTCAAATGTCATAGAATTTTTCAAGTCAAGTATAGCAATGCTTCTTTTATCTTGAATAAACATCATTTAAAATTATTTATAATTAAAGTTTAATAATAAAAAATATCAATAAAATATTATTTTAACATAAGTAAAAGTTAGAAAAATTTTAATTTATTGAAGTGACATATTATAACAAAATTAAAACAATGCCAACATCACATATGGGCAGAACCTGTGGTAAATGGTAGTATAACCAGGAAAAAATAAAAATTTAATGAAATGAGATAAATTGCTTTGGATAATTGCATTCCAAGATACTAAAGAGATTGGGAAAAATTCCCTTGATAGACAAATTAAGTACAATTTGAAGTTTCTAATAAATTGTAAAAATAAATTTTTATATGCATTGAGATGAACAAGATGAGTGCAATGAAGTTTGTTTCATGTCCATCATAGCATGTTAAGAATAGCTATGAATTACTATTGTTAAAAACATAAATAATAATAAATTTTTATTTAATTATTAAGAAAATGTATGTTAAACTTAAAATTAGAAAACTTTATGCAATATAACATAAGGAAATCAAGGCAATGTAATGGTCACATAAGATGAGATGTAGAGTAACATAGTAATATAATAACATCAAAGCAAAACATTTCAATAAATGAAATAAATGACACTAGGATTTTGCATTCCAAGATATTATGATGATCAAGTATAACTTTACCAATCATTAAATAAAATTAAAAAATAATCTAGTAAAATATGCCAAAAAATTCAAATAAAGTATTTAAAAATATAAAAATGAATATATATAGTTCCATATAAGTCATTGACATGAGTCCATGATGTTTAGTTCTTTTTGATCAGTCCTCATTTAGAATTACTATGAAGTTAAAATTTAAATTTTAAAAACAAAAGTAAATTAATTTTTTATTATTACAAAAAAATAATAAAAAACCCAAATTGAGATTATTAAAAGTTATCTCATATAAAAAATCAAAGTAAAAATTTACAAATAATGAGATAAATTGAATAAGATGGTCGCATACCGAGATACCTAAGAGATTGTGTGTGAAATCAAGGATTGAAAATCATTTATGAATCAAATTATCTCATAAATTGTGTCTATATTAGGGAAATCTCATTGAGATAAATGCAACATCGTTTGTTTCATCTCAAACGAATCCTATTTGAAATTACTAATAATTATGCAATTAAATATGTTAAATAATAGAAATTTATTATTTTAGTATTGAGGAAATATACATTAAAGTTGAAAAATAATAACTTGAAGAAATGAAATTATTGAAAACAAAGGAACATAAATGTCATACTGTAGGAGATTTCGATGTACATTGTAAAATAACCAAACACAGCCAAAAATTGAAAAATAATTAGATAGCTTATATGGAAAAGTCACATTGCAAGATCCTAAGGAGTTCTACTATAACTTTCTCAACCATAAGTATGGAATATCTCAAAATGTCTTGAAAAGCATGCTAAAACCATTCTAAATAAAATATTTAAAAATATTTAAATGTTGCTTTAATTGGATACAAATTATTGAGACTTCACCAATGACATTGTTTCGTCTGAATCAAACCTCATTTGAAATTATTATGAATTACTAATGTCAACAAAAAAATTAATAACAAAATTATCACATTAATACTAAGTAAATATATGTTAAACCTGTGATGTATCACATGGAAGCAATGTCATATAAAAACCTTAATGTGATGTAAAGCATGGAAAAAAAACTAGAAAATAAAGAATTTCAAAATATAGAACAACATACCTTATAAGATAAGGTTAATCAAGAAGGTTGTAATGATGTATCTTAACATTGACCTCACCTAGTTTGGAATTATTACGATTTATCATAGTTAAAAAGCAAAAAAAAATAGCAAATTCTTGTTTCAATAGTAAGTAGATATATGTTAAAGATAAAATTATATTAATTGAAGTATTTAAATATAACCAAATCAAATTGATGGAACATTACATGAGAGGAGATTTAGAGTTATATAGTAAAATAACCAAACTAAAGCAAAAGATTTAGAGAAATTAGTTAAGACTTATATGAAAGTTACATTCCATGATACTAAAGACACTAAGTGTAACAATATTAGCAATCAAAACAAGTACAATCTATTGTCTTCTAAAACATGCCAAAGCTATATAAAAAATAAAAATGATTAAAACATCAAAGTAAATATTTAATTTGATAGAGCCCCTTGAGATAAGTTCATTAACATTTGTTTGGTCTCCATTGGACCTTATATGTAATCAATATGAATTATCAAAATTATTAAGCACAAATGATAATGAATTATGAAGCAAACATTATCTCTCTTACATCAATATTCTCCATAAATATAAATATTGATTTTTATAATGTTAATTTTTTTATTTATAGTAATTGGCACATTTTATGTGACAACTAGATCCTTTTGGCACATTTTATGTGACCACTAGATCCTTTCATAATTTGATGATCAGACTACTAAATTTGACCTCTTAAATGCATTGGAATGCAAATTTCCCATTGCACTTAACTTTATTTTTAAAATTATTTGATTTAAGTTTGTGATGATACATTGAAACTATAATTCTTCATTTAAATGACTTTTATATCAGTTTAATTTGGTTATCTTACATTACCTTAGTTTATCTTTTTTTTTAAATTATATTACTTAATAATAAAGAACACTTAATGAGTTATATCAAATTAAATATTCATTTTTTTAAAACTACTTTTTTGTGACTTTATCATATTTGCATACAAATTTTTATTAATCATAGATTTGATGATTAAGGATATTACACTAGATTTCTTGAGTATCACAGAATGTAACTTTCATATAAAACATTTTGTCATTCCTTCAAATATTTTCCTTCAATTAAGTTTTTAAAATGATAGTGTTCTATTATTTATTCTTATTTCATTAATAATTTGTAGTATTCCAAATGAGCTATGATTATTATATGGCAAACAACATTGGAAAGTGTCAATAACTTACTTAGAATTAATTACTAATTTTTATATTTTAAATATTTTATTTTGTAGGACTGTGACATGTTTTTCTAAGACTTGATTCTTTCTTCATTTGATGATTATGGATCTTACACTAAATCTCCTAAGTATCTTATAAAATAACTTTTTCTCAAAATTTAATTCATTTTTTCAAATGTTTTTATTTCATTTGGTAAAACTACTATGAATCAATAATTCCATTTAATGTGACCTTTATAATAATTTTATTTTGATAAACTACATTGTTTCAATTTATCTCATTTTAATCTTAATATACTTTTTTAATGGTGTTAACTTGAGATGAATGAAATGTCATTCGACTAGTCAGGACTAGTAGAAAATGTTCATTTGTATTTTTTGAAATATTTTATTTACTTATATTTTGCCATTCTTTACAAGTCATTTTGATTTGAACCTATTTTGATGATTGAGAATGATATAGTCATTCTCTATATAATCTTTGAATAAAAATTTTCCACACAATTTATCTCATTTTTTAAATTTTTTTCAATTTCAATTGATCACGTTACATTGATCCAATAAACTTACTTTTAGATTTATTATATATTTATTTAACAAAAAAATTTTTATTATTTACTTTTACATAATTGGGTAACTTGTAGTAATTACAAATTAAGTTTGATGGAGATAAAATAATTGTTGTTGGACTCACCTTGATGAGTTCTACAAAATTAATTATTTAATGATATATTTTTAAGAGATATTTTGGTTCACACTTAATTTAAGGATTGAGGATGTTACACTTGATCTCTTGATTTTCTTTTATTGCAATTTTCTCAAATAATTTATCCTATTTGTTCAAATATGTTGCTTTGATTTTGTTATATTATTGTGAAACTCAAATTCTCAATGATGTGACCTTTATATTATTTTGATTTGGTTATATTAAATAGCTTAAAGTGACCTCAATTTATCTTTCTTATTAATTTATTTAATATTTAAAACAAAATTAATATTATTTATGCATAATTAAAAGGGAAATAATATTTCTAAACAAAGTCTAATCATGACAAAAGAACTATTAGACACATCTTGATATTTTCTATTATACTAAATATTTGTATTTATTTATGTATATTTAATAGGGAAATTTTTTACATTTTATGAGTCGTTTAGATTAAAAGCTAATTTTTTTTTTGAAATAGATATATCATTATATCAAAAGTGGCAAAGCCACACAAGTTTTACAGTAGATCCTCAAGGGGGATCAAACAGAAAATCAGTCAGCAGGAGTTGAATGAGGGGCTGAGGAAGGGATTCCCCAGGACCCCAAATAAACTCATGAGTACAAGCTCTGCGAGCAACCCAGTCAGCAGGCTCGTTTCCCTCCCTGTGGATATGGGAAAACCGGCACGCCTCCATGGCCCTAACATACTGCAAGGAAACAGCAAACATCTCCTCCCCACTCGGTTTGGTAACCATATCCCGAGCCTCCCGAAGTGCAGCCATCGAATCAGACTGGAATTCAACTGCACGATACTGGGGGAGAAACTCCCTCAGGAGATCAAAGGCCATCATTATAGCCTGGACCTCCATCATATCGATAGCCATAGAGAACATCCTCCTGCCGGCCACCACAAGAGGTTTGCCAGAGTAGTCTCTAATAACGACTCCAAGACCAGCTAAGGAATCCCCAACCGCGGCATCACAATTGACCTTGATCCATCCTGTAGGGGGGGGGGGGGGGGAAACCAACCGTTCGTAACAAGCAAATCCGAGGACTTGCCAGGATTCCCGCTGGACAGAGATGAATGGATAAGATGCCTCCTGAGGGTTGTGCTTACCTCGAACCTCACCATCCGAGACACCGAGCAAAGAGTAGGCACAAAGCCATTGTGAATAAGGGCATTCCTCCTCGACCAGATGTAATACAGGGTGGTAGCAATTGTTGCCACATGCTGTACCGCACCGTCGCGCCGCGCCGCAGAAGAGCTTAAGAATCCACATAGCTTTTCCAAAATTTCAAACCCAGGCACCGCACCCGTGGGCCAGCCCAACTCGCTCAGCGCAAGGCGCTGGTCCCCCACACGTCCCGGGCACGTGGACAGACCCACAGCGCATGCTGTAGGGTTTCCTCCTCCATGCAACCGAACGGGCACAGGGGATCACGGCTAATTCCCCGGCGAGCCTTCCATGTCTTCGTAGGAAGAAAATCGCCGGTAGCCTGCCAAAGGAAAATCCGAACCCGCGGCAACACCTTTTGCTTCCAGATTCTCCCCGTAGCTTCCTCACGCCGCCGGTCGCCGCCTCCAGCAGGGGACGATTCGCGTTTGACCTGTGCATAGACGCGGCCACTGTGGACCTTCTCCTTTTCGGTATGCGTCTGGACCAGGCAATCCTAGGCGGAGTTCCGAGCACACGGGAGGTGTCTGATTCTTTCAACAAGCTCCTCACCCGCCCAGCTGGAGATAGCTTCAAAATTCCACGCGCCGTCGTCCCTGATGCACTCGAAAACGCTTACCGGCCACCTTGTACAGACATTGATGAACGTGGGCCAGCAGCAGATAGGCAGAACCCCGATCCAATTGTCCTCCATAAATCTCACCCGCCGCCCGTCGCCGATGCACCACACAAAGCATGAAAACGCCGTCGGCATGGCTCCCAGGATCATTTTGCAGACGACCGAGGCATTCCGGGGTGTCTTCATCAACGGGTCGTCGAACCCGTACTTCCTTCTCATCAAATCGACCCATAGTCCGCCCTCGCGCCCAAGGATGCGTTTACAATTTGCCATCTGCAGGGCCTGGTGCCAAATACGCAAGTCCCACAGCCCGAGCCCGCCGGCTGCCTTCGGCGAAGATACACAGTCCCAGGAGGCGTAATGCAGCGTCCGAACGCTGCCAGTGCCGCCCCATAGGAACAGCCTGATTCTACGTTCAATTGCTGCCATGGCTCCCACCGGGACCCAACAGTGGTGCAAAATGTGGTTGGGGATTGCACAGAGAACCGAGGACGCCAGCACCGCCCTTCCAGCGAGCGATAGAATCCATCTGCGCCAGCTGATTACTGTGTTGTCAATTCTTTGGATTAAGGTGCTTAGCTCTTCCTTAGTCACTCGGCGTGCAGTAATGGGGACCCCCAAGTACACCAAGGCATGGCCAGTAGTCATTCCGAGCTTCCGTGAGATTAAGCTGGCCCGCTTCTTGCTGAACCTGTTGCTGAAGTAGACGTTAGATTTGGACAGGTTAGCCTTCAATCCAGCGCTGCCCTCAAACTCCTGCAAAATGCGGCGAACTGCCCCCGCAGCTGCCCTGGAAACTGGCGCAAAAATCAGCACATCATCCGCGAACAGGAGATGGGAATCCAACGGAGTATGCATACCCGGCTTAAATCCGAGCAGCTGTCGGGATTCATAATCCCGTATCATGCACGACAAGTACTCCATGGACATGGCAAATAGGAAGGGGGATAATGGGCAGCCTTGCCGGAGACCACGACGCGCCGACACCCAGGGAAGCCGCGCTCCATTGATCAGTACAACGTACCTGGGACCAGAAATACATGCGGTAATCCAGTTGCACCAAGTGTCATGAAACCACATAGCCTTCATAGTTTCGAACAGAAAATCCCAACGAACCCTATCATAGGCCTGCTCTATGTCAACTTTCACTGCCATAAGGCCAGAGGCAGCAGTGCAAGATCGCATTTTCGATACCATCTCCTGGGCAATATTTATGTTATCTGATATACTCCTCCCTGGGACAAAGGCATCCTGTTCCTGAGACACAAGGCTTGGCAGCAGCGACTTCAGCCTGCCAACAAGAATTCGAGCCACTTCTTTATAGATTGTGTTACACAGGCTAATCGGCCTAAAATGCTCCGGGCGGCAAGCACCTTGCTTCTTCGGTATAAGAACCACAAGAGTATCCTTCCAACTCTCCGGCATACTACACCCCTCAAAAAATGCCAAGACAGCCTTGATGATGTCCCGATGCGTGACTCTCCAATACCCATTGACAAAATCCATAGTAATGCCGTCAATGCCAGGGGTGCGGTTCCTTTTAATGCCCCGCATAGCCACCAAAATCTCATCTTCCGTCACTCTGCGGCAAAGACCGGCGCTAGCCTCCTCACTGACAAACCCGGAGAGCGGGGTGATCGGAGGCAGTGGTTCCATGTAGCTATCTCCCCATTTCCGTTCAAAAAACTCGAAGACAAGACGTCTAATATTGTCAGGAGAGTCCACAATATCACCGTCAGCGTCCCGCAAAGAAGTAATGCAGTTCCCCCTATTACGAGTCGATGCCGCGATGTGGAAGAACCTCGAAATGCAATCCCCAAGTTGCGCCCAATGTACCTTAGCGCGCTGCCACCACCATTGTTCCTCGAGAGCACACCCCTGGTGAAAAGCAGCAACCAAAACACCAAGCCGCATATGCTCCTCATCCGACAGACCATCGCTAGATTCCCTGTTTTGGAGCTCATCAATGTCCTGCTCCAACACCTTGTTCCGATCAACAATATTCCCCACCTCCTGACGGCTCCACCTGCGTAATGCCCATATTGATCGCTTGAATTTTGTCATCACTATCTCCATACTGTCGCCCTTAGCATTCCTCCTCCAGGCCTTCTCCACCACCTGGAAAGATTGAGGGAAATCCAGCCACACACTATCGAACAATAGCCTGCTAGATTGCTGCCACTGATCTCTGCCTTCCACCTTAACCAGCAATGGACAATGATCCGAACCCAGCCTACTTAGGTGTTGAACCGAACAATTAGGAAAGGCAATCAGCCCCGCCGAATTCATGAGAGCCCAGTCCAGACGTTCAAGGATACGCGCTCCCCCCTGCTTCCCATTACTCCAAGTAAATCTATTGCTGGAAAACCCCAAGTCCACAAGTTGAAGCTCCTGCATAATGTCCGCAAAATCCTGTTGGTCCTTGCCATAAAGAAAGCGCCGACCCCCCTGCTTTTCTTCCGGTGCCAACATCAAATTAAAATCTCCAGCAACTAGCAAAGGCTCATTACTGCTGCCGAAACTCCGTACATCTTCCCAAATAATCCGTCGTCTATGATGGCACCTTGGGCCGTAAACGAAGGAGCAATTCAACCTGTCGTCGTGTGAAGTCTTGAAAGTGCTAGCCATAGTATGAGATGAAGCGCCAGAGACCACAAGTTCCACCTCCTTCCTCCACAGAATAAGAAATCCAACAGATAGTCCCTCTGAGGGATGTGCCTCAAAATCCCATCCTCCCCTAAGCAGCCAATTAGCGTCTTTTCTGGAAACTCCACAGCCTTTGTCTCCATTAACGCCACAACAGTAACATTCCTTTCACGGATCAACCTGTGCAAATAACTCCTAGACTTCATCTTTTTGATGCCTCTAATGTTCCACACAATGATATTCATCTTCTGCTGCATTCCCCTGCCTTCCGCCACCACCGTAGATGGCCGCTGCGCCCCACGAAGCGCAGCCGTAAGCTGTATGCTAAGCCACACCACCCACTGCGCCATTGGGCAGTTCCATCTCCCGAGCCATCAAGGATTCTGTCAGCTTCCCCTTGGTTCCACCCCTTCGAGCTTCCAGCTTCGCACCATCCGCCCCCACGCTCCGGTCTCCAGGGCCCATCGCGAATTGAGCTCGGCTCCTGGTAGGTGAGCCTCGCCTTGATCTGCTCCTCCCACGTTCCCTTGAGCGACTGACCCCCCGGGAAAGGCCGGCATGCATCCTCCCACGGGTTCTTTGAGTATCCGTCCTGGGTCCATGACTAGACATGGCCGTCGGATCCTTGCGAACATCAGCACCGGTCTTCCTCCGTTTGTGTTGGACTAGCATCCAAGGCCTAAATCCGTGCGCTTCTCCTGTAGCCTCGGTGGGGGCATCTCCTCCATTCCTCTGTTCCACGTTTGTCTTCATTCCCAAGCATGCACTTTGTCTGGGCTGAGACACCACCTCCATAACCTGCCCAATGCATTGGCTAGCAAGATGTCCCGTGCGACCGCATGAGAAACAAACCCTCGGCAATCCCTCGTATTCAAACTTTTGGTAGGTCCTTCCGTAATCGCCTTTTAGCCAAACTCCCGGCTTCAGAGGTTTCGAGAGGTCTGTGCGAATACATACCCGTGCATATGACGATCTCTCCATAGCCGCCGTCCACCCATCGAGAAGGAACGGATCCTCTATAGCCTTCGCAATCCGCAGTATGTTCTCCGTAACCCAGTAGATCAGGGGAAGACCGGGAAACTGCACCCAAATCGGCGCGCACATGACGTGGGAGTCACCGGGACTGAACTTATGCGACCAAACATCCAGGCCCATGGCATGGCCGGCAAGTTGCCACGGCCCCCCAAGCCACACTTCATTCCTTTCCTCCTCTGATAGAAGTGTAAGCAGAAATAATTTGCGGATAGATCAAACACTTTAAAGTTCGTGTGGTGGCCCCAACGTTTGAGCAGTACTCTGGCGATCATCGGAAAGGGCAGCGTGTTCCCAAATATACGACCTACCAGGTCGTATTTGTGGAAATCGATTCGCCGTTGGCAGGCTTCAGAAGAAACTTCGACTTCACCATCCTCCGCCACGTCCGGGACCACAGCAGCACGCTCCTTGACATCGACATGAGCCGGCCGAGCAGAGGTGTTCACCAGGTTGCCATTCTGGACGTTGCGGGCTATCAATACCTCTCTGAAGCTGGCCTTAGCAGGTAAATGTTCCGCAGTCCTATGAGTCTCCGCTTCTCCGATATTATTGTTCTCCTCCATGACCCCCTCTCTCGTCACCCCGTAATCGACCGCCAGTGCGGCTCCGTCAGTAGGAGGAAGAACCCCGTCAAGTGGCTGTCCAGCTTCAGACGATGATGAAGCACATTCCCTCGCCGGGGAGTTGCTAGCCGTGGTCCTTGCGCGCCGGCTGCTCCTGCGTAGTACACTTCCCACCATCGCTAGGGCTGCAGGTCCCTAGGCGCTGCAACAGGGGTGAAGAGTCTGGTGTCCCTCAGGATCACGATCTAATTAATCGTGTCCCAGCACACCCCGCGTAACCAAAATTCGAAAATCAAACCCGGCCACGTGCAGTTTGACCGAAATCTCGTCTCCCGCCACTCGCCACCGTGCCGGCCACGTGGTGGAAGCGATGCCAGGCCCACCCCGCGGCCCTCAGTCTCCACCTCCGCTTGCGCCTCCGGTCCTTCAGCAAGGTTCGGCTGCACCTCGGGTAAAGCTCCCGTCCCAGATGAAGCCCGATCCCCTCCGGCGCGTACCAGCCAGCTGCGGCACCGACACTACTGCCTTTGATCACCGCTCACCTCCTCCCGCTCCTATTAAAAGCTAATTTGATGATTGATAATGTTGAACTCAATATCTTTAACATATTAGAATGCAAGTTTCTCATATAATTTATCTCATTTATTTTGTTTTATGATTTGAATATGAAATGATAAATTCGCTCATGTGATCGTTATAACATTTTAATTTAGTTATTTTTTGTTGTCTTAATGTATCTCATTTGAGCTTTAATATGTGTTAACATAATGTTACAATTAAAATTTCCTTTCTTTTTTTATTTACTTTTTTAAGCCGCAGTAATTTCAATTAATTAAGGTTTTATCGAGAAAAAGAAAATGTTTTATTCAATTTGACAATTATCAATGTTAGAATTTTTCTCATTTCCTTAAATTTTTTGCTTTTATGTGGTGATGTTGCTATGCAACCCTAAATCATTTTTTGTGGCCTTTATATCAATTTGAATCAATAATATGATATTTCTTCAATTTATCTCTTTTAGCTTTAATTTATATTCTCTTAGTATTAATATTGTAATGCATTGTTATTTATTTTTTGTTTTTTGAGTAATTTCTAGTATTGTCAAAAAAGGTCAAATATAAAGGAAACAAATATCATTCGACTTTACTTGATTAACTCGATTTAGTTAGCATAATGATCAGTGATGTTACACTTGAACTCATTGGTATCTTGCAAAGCAACTCTCCCATATAATTTATTTTTTTCTCGAACTCTTTTTCTTTGATTTGGTTAAATTATCAAATTACTGTAAAGCCCTTCGCTTGTGGCCTTCCTATTACTTTGATTTTCACATATTAAATTGCTTTCATTTAACTCATTTTTGTTTTAATAAATATTTAATAAACATTTAAAATTAATGAAATGTTACTTTTACTTATTTAATTTTGTAATTCATAACAATTACAAAATAGGTCCGACTGATATGAAACAAATATCGTAGCACTAGCCTTGATAACATCAATCCAATTAGAAATAATTTTTTTACTTTAATTGTCTTTTTAAGATTGTGCAAGCTTTATAAGAAGTTTCCATTCGTACTTCATTTGATAATTGTAGACTTCATCTCATTGGTACATTAGAAAAACCACTTTCAAATGAATATTATCAAGTTTTTTCAAATTTTTATATTTTATTTGATTATGCTATATTACTTTAGTGCCTCTAGTTTTAGAGTTAACATATATATAATAATTTTTAAAATAAGAATTTATTATTTTTTGTTTAACAAAGCTGGTGACGTAATGTAATTTAGAACGATATATGATTGAGACATACCAAATGCCTCCAGACATGTCTCGATGTTTTTTATCTAATTAAATATTTATTTTTAGTTTTTCTAAAATGTATTAGTTTTTAATTTGAACTTTATTTGATAAGTGATGTTGTTACTTTTATCTCTTGAATAACTTGGAATATAGCTTTCTTCAAAAATTTATTTATTTTGTTTAAAATGTTTTTCTTTTATTTTGTTATATTACTATGAAAATCAAATTCTTTTACAATGTGATCTTTACATTGTTTTTGTTATGTTATATTAGATTTCTTTTTTTTCTCTCATTTTCTCTCTTATATATATTTATTTAATTTTAAAATATTAATTTGATATTAATTTTGCAAATTTTTTTTCTAACTTTAAGCTATTCCAAAAGATGCGATATTAAGAAAAAAATAAATGCAGTTGTAATCATCTAAATGAGTTTTATTAGATTAATATTTAATTAATAATTTTAAGATATTTTTCTTTTGAAGGTTTTAGTATGCTTTGTGGACATTTTACTCATAATTGATTTGACGAATTTGGATAGGGATGTTACACTTGATCTCCTTAACATCTTTGAAGGCAACTCTCTTGTATAGTTTGACATTTTTTAAAATGTTTTGATTTGATTTGGTTATATAACTATTAAATTGAAATTCTCCTCTCATGTGACCTCTACATAGCTTAGATTTGGTTATTATTAGTTTTGTTCAATTTACCTCATTTTCTTAATATCAAAATAATAATTTATTATTATTTACACTTACCTCAATAATTCATAGAACCTACAAATGAGGTTCAATTTCTACAAAACAAATGATTGATGGATCCATTTTGATAAGTTCGATCGAATGAAATGTTCAAATGCAAAAAATTGTTAAGAATTTCATTTCAAAGGTTTTGCATGTTTCATGAGACATTCTTATTCTTACATTGTTTGATTATCAATGATGTTACACTTGATATCCATTGAATTTTCAAATGGAAATTTCGCTTACAATTTAGCTTACCTTTTTGAATTTTTTTATTTAGTTTTGTTATATTATAGTGAAACTTTAATTCTCCACCCTTATGATCTTTATTTCACTCTAACTTAGTTATATTATATTTCTTTAGCTTATCTCATTTTACTTTTATTATATATATATATATCATAATATTAAAATAATATATTATTATTTTTTGTATTCATTTACATTTTAATTTGTAATAATTCAAAATAAGGAATGATCAAATGAGAAAAATCTTTGGACATGTCTAAAAAAGTATATCTTACTAAATATTATTTTATATCATTTTAAATACTTTACTTTCTTATGTTAAAAAACTTTTTTTGGGATATTTTAATTCACATCGAACATAATGATCATTGATGTTGCACTTGATCTTCTGAGTTACTTGGAGTACTTATTTTTAGTATAAATTATATCATTTCTTCAAATTTTTTCTTTAATTATTTTAAATTATTATGTAACCTTAAATCTACTCTCATAGGACCATTTCATTATTTTGATTTAGTTATATTCCATTTCTTCAATTGATCTTATTTCAACTTTAATATATTATTTTGATGTAGTAATTTCATATGAAGTTCGATTGACATGAATCAAGTGTGATAATACTCGTGTCGATGTTCTCTATCAATTTAAATATTTTTTTAATTTTTTTGAAATATTTCAAATTTTATGTTTTTCAAGTTTTATGAGATATTTTGATTCAAATGTGACATGACGATTGAGGATGTTACAGTCGATCTCCTAAGTATTTTTTTAATTAAAGTTTCTAATATAATTTATATAATTTTTTTAAAAATTTTCCCTTTGATTTGGTTTTATTACTATATAATTCTAAATCTTTTCTTGCGTCTTGTTCTAACATCATAACTTAATTATGATACCTTACTTTAATTTATCTTAATTAACACTTAACATATATATATATATATATATATATATGTGTGTGTGTGTGTGTGTGTGTGTGTGTGTGCATGTGTATCTATGTGCGTGCATGTTTTGTCTGTTTTTATATACATAATATTAAAAAAATAATTTATTATAATGTTTAATTAATTTTTTTGTTATTCTTATTAATCCCCAATAAGGATTGATCAAGAGGAAAGAAAATGTCGTTCAACTCGTCAAGAATGGTTCAGTCTAAGTAAATATTTAGTTATATTTTTTGGAAATATATTATTTTCTGGTATTTTAATATGCTTTATAGGACATTTAAAAAGATAGTTGATTCATCCACATTGGAAGTTACACTAAAATTCCTTTGTATTTGATAATGTAACTTTTGCAAATAATTTGTGTTATTTATTATAATTTTTCAATTTTAAGAATTTTATTTCTATGGCTTTTCCACATTTTGTTATTACTATGCAAGCTTTATGAGGCATTTAAATTTATAATTTATTTATCAATCAAGGATGTACACTCGATTTCCTTAAAATGTCAAAATGGAACTTTTGCATTCAAATCTAATTTCAACTTTAATGCATATACTTAATATTAAAACAACAATTTAATTACTATTTATGTTTAACAAATTTGGTAATTTGCAATAATTCTAAATGAATTTTGATCAAAATGAAACAATGATATTGAACTCAACTTAACAAGCTCAATCAAATTAAATCTCAACTTTTTTAAATACATTATTTTTTGATTCACACTTGATTTGACATCAAGGATGTGATGCATCATCTTCTCAATATCTTTGATTACGAATTTATTATACTATGTCCCTCATTTATCTAAATGTTTCACATTTATTGTGTCATATTATGATGAAATTGTAATTCTCCTTCTATGTCATCATTATATCAATGAATTCACATTTATTGTTATTTTTTATTTGATTTCTTCTATTTCAATGAATTCAATTTAAATAAATATTTAGTTAATATTAAAAAATACATGTTTTAAAATAAATTTTTTTTTAGTTTTGTTCTTTCAAATCATTCCAAAAAGTTGCCTGATAGAGAGGAAATGAACATCATTGGACCCATGTTTGTAGTGCCACATTATTTTTTAAAATGTTTTATTTTTGAAGATTTTGGTAACCTTTACGATATGTTCTAAAACATACATAATTTAATGATAGATGATGTTACCTTTGATCACTTTAGCATCCTTTAAAAAAAGTTTCATGCACAATAATTTTTTCTTTTTTTGCTTTCCCTAATTTGATTTAGCTATATTACAATGGAACTCTAATTATCCTCTTCTGGAAGCTTAAAATCTCTTCGATTTTGTTGATATTACATAGTTTTAAGTTATCTAAATTCAACTTTTACACAAATTATTTAATATTAAAATAGTAATTTCATATTATTTATGATTATTTTTTTTGGTAATTGGTGGAAGTGTAAAACACATTCCATACAAGATGAAACAAAAATCGTTGGACTACTCTTCACAGGCATTATCAAATTAATTATTGATTTCTATATATATTTTGTAGTATTTTTATTCTAAGAAACTTGCATATATTGTGAGGCATTTTTGTTCTTACATAATTTGATGATCGAGAAAGTTTCAGTCAATCTCTGTAGTTTTTTTTGAATGCAACCTTCTTTTACAATTGACATAATTTCTTAAAATGTTTTAATTTTATTTCATTATATTACTTTGAAACTCTTAATCTCTTCTATTATGACCATTACACCACTTTGATTTTTTTAGTTATGTTGTTCCAATTTTTCTAATTTCAACTTTCACATATATTACTCAAGTACCAATATTCAAGATGAAATGTTATGAGTTATATTGATTATGTTGTGACCATGAGTTCACTTTGACTTGTTTCATCAAGTTCTATCCAATTAATACCAATTTTTTATTTTTAAAGCACTTATATTAATTTTTTAGAAATTTTATGAGTAATTTTTTTGGACCTAATTTTATTAATAAAGATGTCATAGTCTAGCCCTTCAGTATCTTTGAAAATAACTTTTTCTATTATATATCTATTGTTTTGATTCTTTGCTTTTATTTTGATATACTTCTAGAAAAGTATAATTCTCCTCTATTGTGACCTTTACATTAATTTAATTTTATTTTACTACATTACTTTAATTTATATAATTTTAACTTTATTATTTATTTATCACATATTACCATAATAATTTTTTTATTTTTTTCCTATTTATTTAGTTAATTTTTAGTAAATCCAAATGATATCTCATGGATATAAAATTAATGTCGTTGGACTCATCCTAATGAGCTCTATTTGATTAACAAAGTTTTTTGATGTTTTATTAATTAATGTTTTAGCATATTTTATGAGATATTTTTTGTACCTTATTTAATGATCAAAGGTCTCACATTCAATCTTTTTAGTACTTTTCAATACAACTTTCCTAAAACATTTTCTCATTTCTTTCAATGCTTATTTAGTTTATTTGGTTATATTCTGATGAAATTATAATTGCTTTTTTTCTCATATTACATTACCTTTATTAATCTCTTTATAGCTTTGATATGTTTTACTTATGGTTAAAATAATAATTTATTATTAATTTATTTTATAATTCATTATATTTTCAAATAAGTTCTGATAGAGATGAAACTAATATTGTTAGTATCATTTCAATGAATTGTATCCAATTAAATAGCACTTTTTAATTTTTAAAAATTTGTTTTCTATGATTTTTTATGCTTTAGAGAATATCATGATTTATGCCTGAATTGATAATTAAGAATTTTAAACTCACCCTTAACAGCATCTTAGAATATAACAATCTCATATAATTTATCTCGTATTTTTTAAAATTTTTAATTTCTTCTGTATAGATTACTGTGAAACTCCAATTCAGATCTTATATTAGCTTTATTTTGTATTATTCTTGTTATATTATGAAAATCCAATTTATCTAAATTGAATTTATTATAATTTAAACAATATTACTACAAAAATTATTATTATTTATGCTTATTTATCTTGATAATTCACAATAGCTCTAAATGAAGATCAAGCAAGAAAGCATAAAAGTTGTTGGACTTATCTCGATAAGCTCCATCAAATTAAATATTTATTTAATGAATATTTTTATTCAAACCATATTTCATTATTTATAATGTTACCCTCAATCTCCTTAGTATCTTACAGCACAACTTTGTCATATAATTTATCTTATTTATTAAAATGAATTATGTTAATTATGTTATATTACTATGTCGCTCTAATCCTTCTCATGGCTAGTATTTGTATTGATGTCATAAGTATCTTAGAGGGAAACATTATAATCCAATTTATCTCATTTTCAAAAATTTTGATTCGTACCGAGTTTGACTATTAAAGACGTTAGATTTGATAACATTCATATCTATATTTTACTAAAAAAGTTTTTTTTGTTTAGTTTTTTTGTAATTTACAATATTTCAAATTTGAGGTATGATGGAGAACAATGAAATGTATTAAGATTCATCTCGATGAGCTCTAAAAAACTAATAATTTATTTTTTTATTTTTGAGTGTTTTATTTTTTTGACTTGTACTTAATTAATGAGGCATATTTATTCTTAATTAATTTGAAAATTAACAATGTTACACATGATCTTTGTAATATTTAGGATTATTGCTTACCCATATACTTTATTTAGTTTCTTCAAATTTCTACATTAATTTTTTTATATTACTATTTTATTCTAAATCTCTCATCTTGTGACAATAACATAACCTTCATTTGGTTATATTTGTTTACTTTAATTTATCTCATTTTAGCTCCAATATCTGTTTTCTTAATATTAGAGAAACATTTTTTTGTTTATTTTTATGATCTATAATATTTCATACAAGGACTGATCAAGACGAAACAAAAGTCTTTAGGCTCATTTTGATTAGATTTTTACATTAAATATTTTTTTTAATAATTTTAAAAAATTTAATTTTTTAATATTTTGGAATATTTTATGACATTTCTACTCATACATGATTTGATGATCAAAGATATTACACTTGGTATCATTCACATCTAAGAATGTAGCTTTTTAGTGGAATTTATTTTATTTATTCAATAGTTTCGCTTTAATTAAGTTATATTACTATGAAATTCTAATTCTAGCTCACTTTATGAGCAATTTGTGTATTATTTGATGATAAACAATGCCACAATCGATCTCCAAAGTATCTTGGAATTAAACTTTGTCATAAACTTTACTTAATCTCTTAGATGTTTCATTTTGATTTTGTTATATTGCTATGTAACTCTAAATTTTTTTGTCTAATTATTAACTCTGATTCAATTATGTTGCATTATTTCAATTTATCCCTTTTCAATTTTTATATAATTTTACTTAATTTTAAAATAATAATTTATTTTTATTTAACCTTATTTATTTTTGTAATTCGTATTATTTTCAAAAGGGAATCGATTCAGAAGAAAAAAACATCATTGGGTTCTTGTTGATGAGCTCTCTCAAATTAAGTTTTTGTTATTATATTTTTAAGTATTTAATTTTTTAATGTTAAAACATGTTTCATGAGTCATTTTATACATAATTTGATAATTAAGGTGTTATGCTAAATCTCAATGCAATTTTCATGTACAATTTATATCATCTTTTCAAATTTTCTTGCTTTGAATTTGATTTATTGCTACACCATTTCTACTCTCATGTGGTCTTTAGAATGGCTAAGTTTGTTGTACATCATTATTTTAATTTATCTCATTTTAAGTCTAATATTGTGTTTACTTAATATTAAAAAAATAAATTTGTTATTATTTATATTCGTTTACTCTAACAATTCGTAGTAATTTGTAAAGAGGTTTGATCGAGATGATACAAATGGTGTGGAATGCATATTGATGAGCGCTACAAAATTAATTGTTAATTTTCTATACTTTTAGTGTTTTTAATTTTCAAAGTATTGGCATATTTTATGAATAATTTAAATTGGTAACTTATTTGATGATCAAGGATGCTACGCCTGATTTTCTTAATAACTTGGAATGTAATTTCCATACCATTTACCTAGTTACTTTAACTTTTTTTGCTTTGATTTCATATATCCTTATGAGACTCATTTCTCCTCTTATGTGAATTTTTCATGGTTTAATTTTTTTATATTAGATAGATTTAATTTGTATCATTTTAGCAAATGAAAATAATAATTTATTATTATTAATTTTATTTATTTGTGTAATTTGTAGTAACTCCAAACAAGGTTCAATCAAGTAATTAAATATATAACTCTTTTAACAATTTTAAATATTTTAATTTCTATTATTTTAGCATGTATTGTGAGGTATTTTAATTCTTAGCAAATCTTACTATCAAGGATGTTACACTCTATCTTCTTATTGCCTTGGAATATAGTTTTTTATGACATTTTTTATTTCTTTAAATGTTTTAATTTGATTTTGTTACATTACTATGTAATTCTATTTATCCACTTATGTGACCTCTACATAGCATTGAATTTGCTATATTTCATTACTTCAATTTATAACATTTTATCTTCATCATATATTTACTAAATAATAAAATAAAATTTTATATTTTTTTAACTTTTTTACTTTGATAATTCATAATAATTGTTGACAAAGTTCAATCTAGGTGAAGCAAATGTGGATAAAATTTTTTGGGAAGCTATATCTAATTTAATATTATGATTTATTTTTAAATGTATTATATCATTATGTTTTTGTATGTTTTATTAAATACATCAATTCATTTCTAATATGATGATATAAGACTTTCCAAATAATCACCTGAGTTTCATGGAATGTAACTCTTCTATAAAATTTATCACATTTTTTAAACTTTTCGTTTTAATTTGCTTATATTATATTACATTAAAAAAATGTTTAATGAAGGAAAAATAAACATCTTTGTATTCATCTCGATGAGTTCTTTTAGATTAATCACATATGGTTTTTTTCTAATATTTATTTTCTACGATTCTGGTGCTCATAATGATAAATTTAAATTGACACCTAATTTAAAGAATGAGGACAATACACTTGATCTCTTTAATGCCTTCGAATGCAACATCCCTAAACAATTTATCTCACTTCATCAAATTTTTTTTTATTTTGTTATATTACTATGTAACTCTGATTCTACTCACATATGACTATTACATAAGATTGATTTGGTTGTATTACATTGCTTCTATTTGTATCACTTTGGCAATGATAAAAATTTTCATATTAAAATAAAAAATAATATTATTTGTACTTTTTTCTTTTGAAATTCCCAATAAATCCAAATAAGCTCTCATCGAGAGCAAACAAGTGTTGTTAGACTTGGAATGCAAACAAAATAAAGATTAATTTATTCATCTCGATGAGCTCTATCCATTTTATTATTTTATTTTTTTAAAAATACTTTTTTTTCTATTGGTTTTGTACATTTTTCAAAACATTGTGATTCATGTCTCATTTGGTGATCCAAAATGTTACACATCACCTTGTTAGGATCATGAAATGTAGCTTTTGTTTATAATTTGTTTTCTTTTTCAAATGTTTTCCTTTGATTTAGTTATATCATAATTAAATTTTAAATATCCTTTCATGTGTCATTTATGTCGATTTGATTTACTTATGTCACATTTCTTGAATTTATGTAATTTCAACTTTAATAATTATTTATCAAATATTAAAATAATAATTTATTATTATTTATGTTTTTTTTGTTTATTAATTCATAGCAATTCAAAATAATATTTGATTAAGATGAAATAAACATCATCAAACTTCTCTTAGTAAGCCTTATTAAATTAATTGAATATTTTATATTTCTAAATATTTATTTTTTATGGCTTTGGGATTCTTTGAGTCATTCATTATACCTATATTGATAAACATGAATTTGCACTTAATCTCTTTAATATCTTGGAAAAAAAACTTTTTTATTATTTGGTTATACTACTATGTAACTTTAATCTCATATCAAGTGACCATAACATCACATTAATTTCATTGTATTATGCTACTTTAATTTATATCTTTTTAACGTTATTATAAATTTTCTTAATATTAGAATAATAAGTTTTTATTATCTATGTTATTTACTTCGATATTTCCATAATTCAAAATGAGGTTTGATGGAGGCAAAAAGTTTTCATTGTATTCATATCGATGCACTATATCGAATTAAATATTTTTAATACTTTTAAATTGTCTATATTTTAGGATTTTAGTGGGCTTTATGGGACATTTTGACTTATATAATATTTGATGATCTAGAACATTACATCAATCTCTTTAGCATATTGGAATGTGACCATAACATGTCTTTTATTTGGTTATTTACATTGCTTTAATTTATCCCATTTAAATTTTAATGTATATTTACATAATATTAAAATGATAATATATTGTCATTTAAGCTTTTTTCATTATTAATTTGCATTAATTTCAAATGAGGTATCGCAGGTGATGAAACTAATGCCTTTTTCTGATTTTGGTAAGCCACTCTCATATAGTTATTTATTTAATAATATTAAACTTTTTTTCCAATATTTTTCAAGATTTATGAAATATTTTTATTTGTACTTAAATAAATCACCAAGGACATTATAGTCAATCTCCATAGTATGTCAAAATGTAACTTTTTTAAACAACTCAATTATTATTTTTTTGTTTGCTATATTATAATGTAGAAAAATGTCTCCTCTCATGTGATCTATCCATTACTTTGATCTTGTTATCTTACTTCATTATTTATGCTTATTTAATTAGAAATTTGTGGTAGTTCCAATCATACTTCAATTAAGATGTATAAAAATGTGATTGGATCAATCTTGATAATCTCTATAAGATTAAATATTTATTTTTATAATTTAAAATATGTTATTTTATATACCTTTAGAATGTTTTGTAAGACATTTCCATTCATATTTGATTTGATGATAGAATTTGTTACACTTAATCCTATTTGTATGTTGTAGAACAATTTTTCTCACATAATTTATCACATATTTTGAGGTTTTCTCTTTTATTTTATTATATTTCTATGTAACTTACAACCTTCAATAGTACGACCTTTAACATCACCAAAATGTTTTTATATTATCTTACTTCATTTTATCTTATTTAAATAATACTATATAATAACATGTTATTAAATAAATTTTTTTTAGTTATTTATGAATAATTACTTTCATAATTTGTAATAATTTAAAATAAGATTCATACAAGAAGGAACAAATATCATTGAACTTGTCCTAGTTAGAATATCACACAAAATATTCATTATATCTTTTAAAATCTTTTATTTTGTAGGATTTAAGCATGATTTTCTTGTCATTTTTATTCATATCTACTTTAATAATCAAGTATGTTACACTCGATTATTTGTATCATGGTATGCACCTTCTTTGTACAATTCATCTCATTTATCCCAAATTTATAGTTTGATTTTATTATATTATAATGTTACTATAAGTATTCTCTTATCAGAGCTTTACATCATTTTACTTTAGTTACATTATGTTATTATTTACGCATATTTATTTTGATAATTTTTCATAATTGAAAACTTGATCTGATAGATGATATTTACTTTTTAATTTTCTAAAATTATTGCATATTTTACTAGATCTTTTAATTTTTACCTAATTTAATGAATGAAATTATTACACTCAATCTCCTATATAACTTGAACAGTAATTTTCGTATACAATTTGTGTCATTTTATCAAATTTTTCTCTTTGATTTGGTTATATTCCTATGAAGCTGTAATTCCTTAGTAGTTTGACCATTACATAAGAAATTAGCACTCCAAAATACTAAAGAATTTTAATGCAATTTTGTAAATTGTCAAATAATGTTCGAATCATAATGTGTCCTAACTCATATCACAACACTATAAAATAAAATATTTTTTAATATAAAATTGAATAATTAAATTGATAGAGCTCATCAAGATGACTCCAATAATGTTTGTTTCATCATTTTGATAGTTCATTTGGAATATAGTGAAAGAACAAAAAAAATAGTCCTAAATTATAACAACTTATTTTTTTTATAATATGTAAATTTTTATTGAACCAAAAATGATACAAATTAAGCAATATAACTAAATAAAATCAAAGACATTCGAATGTTACGAGAGAGAAGATTTAGTTTTACATAGTAGTATAGCAAAATTAAAGTAAGAAGAGTGAAGAAGTGTCATAAATTATAAGAAAAATCACATTACATGCTGCTAATAAGATCAACTATAAAAACATTTATTTTCAATTAAAGTACAAATAAAACTGTCTCATAGAACATAGTTAAACCCTTGAAAATAGAATATATAATAATAAAAAATTGAAATTATTTTGAAAGATAAAATATAAATCATTTGTCACATATTAATAATCTTTTATTATTTAAAAATTAATTTTTTATAATTTTGAAATAATTTATTTTCTAGTGTTTAACAAATTTTTTGAGGCATCTCGATTACTACTTTAATGATCACTGTTGTTAATATTGAATTGCTTAGCATCATGGAATGTGATTTTCTCCTTAAAGGTGTCCCATTTTATTCATTTTTTTTTATTTCATTTGATGATGTTACTATGAAATTATTATTGTTCTATTGTGTAACTTTTAATTCTAAAATAAATTACTTAATATTGAATTAATAATTTGCTACTATTTGTGCTTCCTTAATATTGTAATTTATTGTAATTCAAAATGCTGTCTGATCAAGACTAAAAAAAGATCATTGGACCATCTATTCAAGCTCAATCTACTTAAAATTTTATTTAGATATTAAAAAAAATTTTATATTCTATGATTTTGAGATGTTTTAAAAAACACTATGATTTGTACCTGATTTAGAGATCAAGGATTCTACAAAATCTCATTGATATATTAGAATGAAATTTTCTTATACAATTTATGCCATGTTTTCAAATATTTTGATTTATTTTTGTTATATTTTTGTTAAACTATGATACTCTTCTTGTATAATCTTTACGTTACTTTAAATTTTTTTATTACAATGCTTTAGTTATCTAATTCTAATTTTTTATATATTACAAAATATTAAAATAATAATTTATTTATTATTTATGCATATTTAATTTTGAAATTAGTCATAATTTCAATTGTATTTCAATTATAATGAATATATCTTATTGGACTTGCCTCAATGAAAGATATTTAAATAATAATTTTCTTATATTTTTCAATGCTTTTCATTTTATAATTTTTGTATGCTTTGGTAGAAAACTTGATTCATACCTAATTTGATGATTAAGGATGTTACATTTGGCCTCCTCATTATCATGAAATGAAATTTTTATATACAATGAATCTCATTTCTTCATACGTTTTGCTTTGACTTTGATGTGTTATTTTAAACTCTAATTCTCCTCTCATATCACCATTACATTATTTTTATTTAATTATATTACATTCCTATAATTCAATACTTTTTTGCATAAATATTAAAATGATAACTTATTATTATTTATACTTATTAAAATTTTAATTTTAAAAGAGATTTGTTCAAGATAAAACAAATGTCATTAGACTCACCACAAAGAGCTTTATCAAATTAAATATTTATTTATAAAATTAAAATTTTTTTTTTCAAATTTTTTAATGTTTTATGATAATTTCAATATGTATCATATTTTATGATAAAAGATATTACAATCAATCCCCTTAGCACTTTGAATTTAACTTTTTTATGTAATGTTTCCCATTTTGTGAAATGTACCACATGATTTAGTTACATTGCTATCTATCTCTAAATCTTCTCATGCGTGACCTTTATATGACTTTTATTTTGTTATGCAAAACTTCTTTAATTAAACTTATTTTAGCATCAGTATATTATCTTAATATTGAAATAGTTATTTATTATTATTTATGCTTATTTGCACTGAAAATCTAAAATAATTCAAAAAAGACATCTTAAAAAGATGAAATAAATGTTGTTGTACTCCCTCGATAAGCTCTATCGAATTAATGTGTATAAATTTTTAAATATTTTTTAGGTTGTTGATAGATTTTACGTGACATTTCGATTATACCTAATTTAATGGTTAAGGTTACACCTGATCTCTTTAGTATCTTTGAATGCAGATTTTCATTACCATTTATCTCATATGTACAAACGTTTTGCCTTAATTTGATTATATTATTATGTAATTCAAAAATATCTATTTTGTGACCCTAAACATTACTATAACTTTGTTATATTATATTGCTTCAATTTATTTCATTTTACCTATTCATATATATTTAATTAATATCAAAATAACAATTTACTACAATTTATGCATATTTTTTGGTAACACTTAGATATTTCTATCAATTTTTTATTGAGATTAAACAAAATTTGTAGTCTTGGCTCAATGAGATCTATCAAATTAAATATTTATTTATATTTGTTTAAAATTTTATTTTATATGGCTTTTCTAAGCATTTAGAGACATTTGGATTTGTACATGATTTGTTGATCAAAGATGTTACACTCATACATCTTTGCATCTTGGAGTGCAACTTTAATTAACAATTTACCTTAACATTTCAAATTGTTTGCTTTTGATTTCATTATATTAGAAGTAATCTCTAATTGCCCACTTATGTGACCATTTCATGAGATAAATTTTGTTATATTATATTAGTTTGGTTTGTCTTATTTTTTCTTTATTATATATTTATTGAAAATTAAAATAATATTTCTTTACTATTTATGCTTATTTAGTTAGATAATTTGTGCAATTTCGAACATGTTTTGATGGTGGCGAAACAAAGGTCGTTTGAGTCATCTTAATGAGCTCTATCCAATTAAATATTTATTTCTATAATTTTTTAATATCTTCAATTTGAATATTTTGGCACTCTTTATAAGATATTTTAATTTATACTTAATTTGATAATTGAGTATTTTATACAAGATGTCCATCATGTCTTGGAATTGGAATTTCTCGTAAAATTTATCTTATTTTATAAAATATATCAATTTGCATTCATTATATTTCTCTTATTATTAAATTCTAATTCTCCTCCCTATGACTTTTACATAAATTTTATTTGGTTATATTAAATTGCTTTAATTTATCTGATTTTAGATTTAATTTATATTTCATAACTTTAAAATAATAATTTATTATTATTTAATATTATTAACCTTGCTAATTTGTAGTAACTCTAATTCAAATCTATTCTAGATGAAGTTAGTGTTCTTGTAATAATCTTGATAAGCTTTATCTAGCCAAATATTCCTTTTTGTTTTTAGAAATTGTTTATTTTCTAAGATTTTGGCATGCTTTAATAAACATTTTCTTTGGTAAGTTACTGGATAATTGTTAAAATAATAATTTATTATTATTATTTATGCCTTTCTTTTGGGAAAAGAGCACCAATTTAGATGAAGTTAAAATTCATTTGTCTTGTGTCAAGGAGCTCTATAAGTTGAAAATATCAATTTTTATTTTTTTAATTATTTTGTTATATAATAATTGCACATTTTGTGATACAATTTGATTCTTTCATTATTTGTTGATTAAGAATATTAAACTTGTTCTCCTTAGTGCTTGTAAAGGTAAATTTGTTATTCAATATATTGTAACCTTTAAAATGTTTTCATTTAATTTTGTTATTTTACTTCAAAACTAAAATTCTTCTCTCATGTGACATTTATATAAATTTTATTTAGTTAAATTACATTATGTTTGTTTCCCTCATTTCAGCTTAAAATTATCACTTAATATTAAAATAATAATTTATTTTGTTATTATTTATGCATACTAAGTCTTGTAATTCACTATAATTCCAAAAGACATCTAACCAAGAAGAAACAAATATTGTTGGACTTGTATCGATGAGCTCAATCTAATTAAATATTGATTTTCTTATTTATAACTTTTTTACTTTTAGTGATTTTGTCATGTTTTAGTTGACATTTTTTAGTCATCTCTAATTTGATGATAAAAGGCACTACATTTTATTACCTTAATCTCCTAAAATATAACTTTCCCATAAAACATTTTCTTAATCTTCCAAATGTTTTGCTTCAATTAAGTTATATTACTATAAAACTCTAATTATCTACTCATATGACTATTACATTATATTTAATTTGATATATTACATTATTTTAATTTATCTCATTTATATTCCATTATGTATTTATGCAAATTTTGAATAACAATTTTCGAATATTTTTTCTTGTTTCATGTGTAATTTGTCATAATTCCAAACGAGTTATAATTAAGATGAAGTAAACATTAGTGCATTAATGTCAGAGAGCTATGTCCAATTAAATATTGATTTTTATATTTTAAATATTTTTTTAGGATTTTGACATGCTTCTTTAGGTATCTTGATTCTTTCCTCACTTGATCATTGAGGATATGACACTCAATCTCCTTAGTATATTATATTATAAATTTTTCTGACAATTTTTCTCTTTTTTCAATTTTTTTTTATTTTTTGGTGATATAACTTTGAAACCATAACTCCCTCTCATGTGTGACCTGTAATCCCCTCTCATTTATTTTTTATTGTTACTCAATTTGGTAATTCTGTATAATTTGAGTGAGGTTAAATCAAGATGAAACAAATCTCATTGAACTAGTCATAATGAGCTATTCCCAATTAAATATTCATTTATTATTTTTTAAATATTTTTTTCTAAGGGTTTCCATGTTTCACTAGTCATTTCCATTCGAACCTAATTTGATGATTGAATATGCTACAGTCACACTCCTTAGTATCTTGGAATGCAAATTTCCTATATAACATATCTTTTCTTTTTAAGTTTTTGTTTAGAATGGATAGTATTGTTTTTTACTCTAAATCTCATCTCTTATGGCCTTGCATCACTTTGATTTGGATATAATACATTCCTTCACTTTAACATATTTCAACTTTAACATATAATTTTTTAAGATTAAATTTTAAACTTTTATTTATTTTTTATTTACTTTTGTAATTCACTGTAGATCCTTAAGAGGTCCATTTGAGAGAAAATAAATATTTTTGAAACATTCTTAAAGAGCTCTATCAAATTAAATATACGTTTTAATACTTTAAATACACTAAGTATTTTATTTTGAGAGCCTAGAAGAGGCTTTTTATGTGTACTTGATTTTATAATCCTGAATGTTACATTTAATGTCCTTAACATGTTGAAATGATACTTATTCCATAAAAGATATCTTATTTTTAAAAATTATTGTTTTGAATTTTGTTATATTACATTGTACTCTAAATCTTCTCTCTTCTAATGTTTACATCACTTTGGATTTTTTTATTACATTGCTTTAATTTATTATAATTCAACTTTAATATATTTTCAATTAATATTAAAAAAATAAACTTATCTTTTTTTAATTATAAAATTCATAACATTTCGAAATGAGGCTCAATAAAAATAAAATAAATGTTGTTCGACTTGCCTTGAAGGGTTATGTGCAACTAATTATTTAATTTTATGTTTTATCAATATTTCTATACCCTTTTTGCTATGATTTATAAGACATTTTGATTCAAACTTTATTTAATGATCAAGGATGTTATACTTGATGTTGCTAGTATTTTTTAATGTCTCTTAAACATACTATTTATCATAGTAATTCCAGTGTTTTGTTTAGAGTTCATTATATTCTTATGAAACTCGAATCATTCTCTTGTGTGACCAATACATAACTTTGACTTTGTTATATTATATCATTTAAATTTATCTCATTTTTGCATTAATATATATTGTTTTTTATCAAAATAATAATTTTTTATTATTTATGTTTAATTAATTTGTTAATTCATAGTAATTCCTAAAAAAGTTTTTTGGAGATGAAATAAACATTATTTGGCTCACCTTAATGTGCTCTATCTAATTAAATAATCAATATTATCACCTAAAATATTTTATTTTTTGTGTTTTTACACACTTCTTAGGCATTTTAATTCAAACATGATTTGATGATCAGAATAGTTGCACTTAACTTTCTCCCTAATCTATAGTCTCTGGATTTCTAATTCAAATTACTTCATTTATTTACATTTTTTTTGTTTTTCTTTGGTTGTGTTACAATGAAACTATAACTCTTTTATCAGGTGACCCTTAGATTAATTTGACTTTATTATATTACAATGTTTGGATTTATCTCATTTTGATTTTGTTATATATTTTATAAAAATGAAAGTAATTATTTTTATTATTTACACTAACTTAATTTTTTTTAATTTATAGATATTCAAAATTAAGTTCAAAAGTGACGAGACAAAAGTTTTAAGACAAATCTCTAGGAATTCTACGAAATTAAATATTCATTAGTAAATTTTTCCAAATTTTATTTTTTTAGAATATATCACTCTTTTTAAGGCATTTTTCGTTGTATTTGATTTCATAATTGTGAATTTCAAATTTGATCTACTCAATATCTTGGAATGTAACTTTCAAACATAATTATCTCATTTGATCAAATTTCTTTCTTCTAATTAGTTATATTCCTGCATATTTTTTTCTCTTGTCATGTAAATTTAAAATGTCTTTTATTTTGTTATATTATATTGCCTCATTTTATTACAATTCAATTTTAATATATAATTACTTAATATTAAAATATTAATTTATTATTATGTTTGTCTATTTATTTTAATAATTTGTAGAAACATCAATTGAGATCAGATGGAGAGTTAACAAATGTCATTAGACACATCTTCATAAGTTTTTTTATATTAAAAAATGCATTTTGTTATATTTTCATATGTTTTACTAATTTTAGCATTCTTTATGAACCATTTCAATTTGTGCAAAATTTTGAAAATCAAGAAAGTTCCATCGATTTGCATAGTAACTTGGAGAATAATTTTCTTGAACAATTTATCTCAATTCTTTAAATTTTTTATTTGTTTTTGTTATATTACTATGAACCACTAAATCTTTTTATTGTGAGCATTACATTGCTTTTATTTGGAAATAATATATTGAATGAATTTATCTTATTTT
Source organism: Vanilla planifolia (assembly GCA_023846275.1). Classification (NCBI taxonomy): domain Eukaryota; kingdom Viridiplantae; phylum Streptophyta; class Magnoliopsida; order Asparagales; family Orchidaceae; genus Vanilla; species Vanilla planifolia. Next base: position 546,725 of record JAIUJO010000082.1, on the reverse strand, counting down.
AGCTTTAATCTACATCCTCTTAATATTATTGTAATAATTTGTTATTTTTTATTTACATTGACAACTTTCTATTATTCAAAAGGTGGATCAATGGAGATGAACCAAATGTCCAAGGAATAGTTTCATTGGTCTATCATTTTTAAAGTTTATTTTTATTGTTTAAAATTTTTTTCTTTCTTTAGAATTTGAATACTTTGTGTCATTTTCATTTTCTTCATATTTGATTATTGAACATTTTAAACTTGATCTTCTTAGTAACTTTCATTGCAACTTTCACAAACAAATTATATTATTTTACGAAAATTTGTGCAATGACTTGTTGATATTAATAAGAAAATATAATTCCCGTCTAGTGTATGCTTTCCATCTGTTTGACTACTTTATATTATATTTATTGAATTTTTGTCAAATTAATTTTAGCATTAATTTAATTGATATCATTGTTATTGATATTTATTTTTTTCTTTGGTAATACATCAAAATTCTAAGGTTGGTCCAGTGAAGATCAAACAAACATTGTTAGACTTGAATCATTTAGCTCTACCTAATTAAATATCTAATGCTATATTTTTATTTTTTTCTATTTGTTTAGAATTTTTGAATAATTAACTAGTCATTTTGACTCATACTTGATCTGATGACCAAAGATGTTACCCTCAATGTCCTTATTATCTTCAAAATTAACTCTCTTGGGCAATTTATACCATTCTTTTAATTTGTTTACTTTAAATTGTTTATATTTAAATTACTTTTATTTTGTTATGTTACATTAGTGTAATTTATCTCTTTTTAGTATTAATATATAAGTATTCATAATTAGAATAATATTTTATCATTTTTTATACTAATTTATTTTAGTAATTCATAATAATTCTAGACAAACACCATGCAAGTTGAAAAAAATTCATTGGACTTATGTCGACTTGCCTTATACCATTACATACTAATTTTTATGTTTCAAAATATTTTAGTTTTCTAGGATTTTGGTATGCCTTTCATGTTATTCTTATTTAAGCTTGATTTTACAATTAAGGATGCTATGAATGATCTCCTTACTATATTGGAATGGTGTTTTTTCGTATTATTTATCACATTTTATCAAATTGTTCACTTTAATTTGACTATATTACTACAAAACTCTAATCCTACTCTCGTGCTAGATTCACTTTGATTTGGTTCTATGGTGCTCTTTTAATTTATCACCTTTTAGTTTTAATAATATTTTCTTAATATGAAAATTATAATTTATTATTATTTATGTTTATTTATTTTTTTTGTAAATTGTGGTAATTCGAAACGAGGTTTGATTGAGATGAACAAAGCATCATTGGGCTCAAATTAATAAGTCGAAATCATTTAAATATTTATTTTTTATTTTTTATTATTTTAAAAACTTTTAAGTTTATTTTAATTAATAGATGATTCGACAATTAAGAATGTTATGCGAAATAACCTTTGTTTTTTAGAAAGTAATTTTTCTATGTAAAAAACTTATTGATTCAAATATTTTTATTTGATTTTGTTATATTATTGTATTACTCAAAATCCCTTATTGTGTGACCTTTCCATTGATTTTATTTAATTTATTACATTTTTTTAATTATTGCATTGTTTAAAAAGGTTTACTAAATTCTAATGCAATAATTTATTATTATTTATGCAAATTTATTGTTGTAACTCTTTGCAGTTCTAAAGGAAGTTTGAACGAGAACAAACGATCGTCTTTCGACTCCTCTTGACATGGTTCATCAATTTTAATATTAATTTATATATTTTTAAATATTGTATTTTCTAGGTATTGGTAAGGTTCCCACACATTGTTTGGCTAATTTTATAATAAAAGTTCTTACAAAATACCTCATTATTTATAGTGAAACTTTCTTGTACAAATATTCTAATTTCATCAAATGGTTTACAATGATCAGTGATATTATGAAGAAAATATAATATTATATTTGTTAAATTTATCTGATTTTAATTTTATTAATTTTTTTGAATTTTTAAAAATTTAATTTTTATTTTTTCCATATTTAATCTAGTATACTGGAATAATGCCAACCAATGATCAATCGGAAAAAAATAAACATTATTGGGCTTATCCTGATGAGATCTACTTAATTCTATACGTGTGTATCTGTGTTGTTAAATTTTTTATTTTAATGATTTCTTTCTATTTTTTGATTTTGTTTCTATATATTACAATGTTACATTTATCCCATTATAGTGTGATCCTTGCATTACTTTCATTTGGTTATATTACATTCCTTCAATTTAAATTATTTAAACTTTAATATAGATTTAATTAACATTACAATAATAAGATATTGCTATTTATAATTATTTTATATTTAATTCATAATAATTCCACACAAGATCATATAAAGACAACAAATATTGCTAACCCTATCACAATAAGCTCTATCTAATAAAATATTTTTTCAATAAATATGGATTTAAATATAATATTCTTTAAGTTTTTTGCATACTATAGTCAACATTTTATGTTACATAAGATTTGATGATATAGGACATTAAACTCATTCTTTATAGTGTCTTAAAATACAACTTTCCCTCACAATTTTTAAATTTGATAAAATATTTTGTTTTAAATTTTTTATATTACTAAGTAATAGTAAATGTAACTTTTTGTGACCTTTACATTACTTTCATTTAATTATGTTGCAATATTTCAATTTCAATTAAGTTACATTATTTCTTGGAAAGGTACATAATACTTAGAGTGAAACCTAAAATTTCATGGTGCTGGATACCAAAATCTGATATGTAGGTAGTGTCATTAATGTAGGAAAGAAATGTGTAGGTGAGTACTATTACATGGAAGTGCATTTTGCAATGCCAACTTGCATAGAAGTTGTATGATGATGACCTCATATGTTAGTGGCATTGGAGGGCGAAATATTTTTTTTAATTTAACTTCTATTGGGTAGTTCGACATTCATTTGTGGTACGTCTTAGTGATGTAAGGTATGCTTATGTTGTGCAATAATATTTTTAGAATAGGAAATCTACAAAGAGTTTTATGAATTGTGAGGGAAAAAGAATTTTTGCTTAGTTGTAATACCACAATTTGGAGGAATTATGAGTTCTCAAGTTCTTATAAATAGGCCTTATTTTTCTCCCATAATATGGTTAAAAAAATATGATAAATTTGATTCATATTCAATCATCTAGCATCATTTCATTTAAAGGGTAGTCTTTCTAAGGACTTTTAATTGAAATAACATTTTTGAATAATGTTCAAGTACGTTCTTCTACTACTGTAACATAGCACTTTCATACATTCATAATCATACAAATCTTATGGTTTTTTTTAAAACTTCTAAACTTAATGAATTAGTGATTTTTATTACATACCCATGAAATTCAGATAGTGTTAATGTTTTCTCAATTTTATAGCAACAAAGTTCTTAAAACTTCCCTTCACTCAACTTGTGAACAAGGATCCTAAATCAAGTCCTTTTAATGAGGGGAAGACTACCAACCTTACATCGAAGAGTTATGTTGGGATAGAATTGAGTGCCAAAGTAAGGCAATTTTTTGTTGGAGATTTGAAGGATTTACTTCAAGGCTTTGAGTGAAGTGTATTATTGAGGTAAATACATCTTGTATTGTTTTTTATTGAAGATTAGGGATAAATTGTTTTAATAAAAGAATTTTTGTGTTATTCCTTTTCTTTATGCTCAAGTTAAGTAAAATGGTGATTAGTACCCAGGGCTTTAAAATTCTATCGGGGGTGTAAAAAAAACCAGTCGTTAAATATCATAAAAACTTTAGTGTGGTTTACATTCTTACATTTTTTTCATATTTTCTTTTTATGAACCAAAATACTAAAATTTAAAATCAAACATGATTTTGAATCATCAAAAAATTTGGTTAATCAAAATTCTCCACTTTTGGTTATGCCTAAGGGCGAACATGTTGCATCAAAGTAGGTTGTTGCTTTTTATACAGAAGTTATCTATTCCATAGGCTTAACATTATGGAGTGATCTACTATTGACATATTACATGACTTATATAAAATTTTGCAAATACTCATTTGGTAGCATGCTCACCACCCACAAATGTTCATAAATCAACAATTTTCATTTTGGAAATATTCTTTCCAACTATTTTGTTCAAAATGTTTAATTAAAGTTGAGGAAATTGTTTGAATAACTCATGTCATTATTATGAATATTTCTTATGAACTTAATGGCAAAACATTATTCAAAAGGTATAGATATCATTTTTATGTTGTATCATAAGAATTTTCCTCAAATTAATAATGCAAAGCACTTTCTTTAAGGCTATGTGTGGGTTAGATGGGTATCATGTAAAAGCAAGAAATAAGGTAATAAGAAGAAAAGAAAGAAGAAGAAAGAGAAGAAAAAGAAGTGAAAGAGGAGCCCCAAAAGTACATTGTCCCTTCCTTGGAAAATAGGTCATGACTTGGGTGAATGTTCTTCATATCATGAAGTTAATTCAAATGTTTTATTTTATGATGAATCGTCTCCCTCAATTGATGAATGGCAATACATATTTGGAAAACATAGGAAGAAATATTTTTTTGCAAAGGAATATTGCACATTTCGTGAAAATATCATTAATGACCTAGAAATAAAATATGACTAACTTAAAAAAACATGAACCATTATCATTAATGATTATTTGACATTTCTTTTTTTTTGGTGAATTACATTAAAAAAGGATGAATATGACATTGTTCTTCTAGAACATGATTCAATTTTGAATTATTTCATAGTAGAAAATAACCTTCCTTAAAAATGAAAATTTCAATTTGAAGAATAAAAAAATTTTATTATTTGATTTGTATGAAATCTATTCATTAAAAGAAATATTTTTAGTTTATACATCATGTAATCATATGCATGCATCATCATAAAGTCTTGCTTACGTTGAAACTAAAGAAAGTTTATTAATGCAAATGCCTTATCATCTAGGACGAATTTGTATGCCTTACATGTGTATCATCAAATGTAATACCCAATTATTCCCATGAACTAAATTGTACTTTATTAGCCATAACTTTATTTGCTTCAAAATGACAAACCTTGTTGCTTATTAAGATTATCATGTTCAACTATTTGATTTTGGAATTATTCTATGTGAGTAGATAATATTATCCCATCTTGGTCCTTTACATTAATTGCTAATTCTAAAATTTTTTTTAAATATAACTTTTATTTCAATATTTATTCATCATTTTTTTTATTTGCCATAAAACTTAGTCAAACTGTGTTCATAATGATTAGCTTCAAGAATCAATCATGCACATAACTCCTAACATTAAACAATAAATATTTAAACATAGATTAATGCTTTAATATTTAAAGATCATAGTCAATAATGATAAAAATTTTGTAATTATGATTCACTAGAAATTAAGTTGCACCAAATTGATAAGGATTCATCCTTTGTGAATAAACCTAAGTTTAATAAGGAATCTACATGAACTAGAATCCTAAATCATTAAAAACATGTGTTGTCTATCGTGTTCAAATTGTTAATATTCTAAATTCATGTGTATTTAAGCCAACCTTTAAGTTTTATATCTCTAACCATTCTTGTACATTAATTTGTTATGGAACTAAAATTTTATATCAATTAATGTAAAATATCATGACAAGTTATCATATAAGAAGGCTTGATTATTGTACATTGAATAGCAGCTAATAATATTAAGTTATGATTCACCCAATGGATTCGTTAATAAGGGATTATTACTAAAATTACATTTCCAAAATCATAGTTGTTTATATTAACATTAAATACATTAACAACAACATTATATTACCCAAAAATAAAATGACCAATGGTTATGATAGGTAGGTAGCAGTAGTATAAAGGAATAATCCTAATTTTCAGCCAGAATGGAGTGATCAAGACTCTTGTAGGTGAACACTAGAACATTTTTTACTTATACGAAGCCAATTGGCACGTAAGTCTTCATAACTAGTTTGGAGGGCCTCACCTCCATCAACTTCTAATTAGTTCATGTTGTTGGATACATAGCAAAGCTTTCACTCATCTACATCAATGGACAAGAGTGTTAAATGGTTAACAAAATATTATTTTCAAAGAAGAAGAAATTGGTAAAATGGCTCTACCATTCAAGCTTAAATTTATTAGAAAATATTCACACAAATTCCCAACTATGGAAATAATCCTAATGGCATTTGTGAATATCAAAGTTTTAGACAATTTTAAGGTTGGATCTCTTTATAATTGAAATACACTAATTACATTAGCTAGATTATTTGTGATGTTAGATTCACAAGGCATGGAACATCAATGACTTTAGTTAAGTAATCTTTAAGTGGCATCCTTAGTTTCACATAAATGTTAAATCATCATTAGCTCTAGTTTGGGTTTCATTTGAGTATCTATTATCACATTTGTTGATAAGGTAGCATTGTAGTACATAGTTTTGGTAGTAAAAACCTCCTATGCAAGTCACAGAAGCTGCAACAAACCTTGCAAGATCAAGCATAGCAAGGATGAATGTTGGTGTGGATCTAGTAATGGAATTACCTAGTTTCATCTACATAACAAAAAAGGGTGAAAACTAAAATGAATTTGGGCAATGAATTCAATAAGATAATTTGTTATTAAATTGACTTCTATGTTCAAGGTCACATGTCTCTTTAACGTCAAAAAAGTAAAAGGTCATCTAACATTTAAGTTGTAATTAAGGCTTCCAAGGCACCAAAAAGTGTGGATGAATCAATGAATTTGGCAAATACAGTAAATGAAAAGTCATTTCAATCTAATAATTTAATGTTAAGTAACGATGCTCATGAAAAAATAATAAGGCACACCCACATTGTTACACAACAATGAAAGAGTATATAAAAGTCACAAATTATTGCTCTAATAAAATGGGTAAAATAATAAGCACATGCTCAAGGAAAATAAAGGTTACCAATCAACTAGCGTGGAACAACATGAAATTTTGATCCTAATTACTGATAATTAAATTTCTTTTAAAAAAACCAAAAGGTAGAATAAACAACTATGTTTTGTTTCTGATTTAGTAGCATCTTAGGATAAAGCTTATTTGCAATATGACTTAACAATCATTTAAAAGATTTTAGCAACAACTAGCTTAAAAGAACTACAAATTCTTATCCAATGAAATTTAAAGAGAAAGAAGCCAACCTATTTTAGAATAGACATTTAAGGGGAGACTAGAAATTGTTAAAAGAAGAATCTCAATTTGAGCAACATTCAAAGAAGCTCTTGATTCTCTCAAATTGCATAATAGATACCTTATTTGGAGAGCATCCTAGTTTATAATATAAGAGTTGCAACAAATAAGAGCACTGTAAGCTCTTTCAACTATTCAACACCCAAAAACATAACTTTGATTACTATCATAATACCTTTGACTGATAATAAAAAATTGCATAAACTATCTAAGAGATTAGAATTTAAGCATACAAACTAAGTTAGTAATACATTAAATAAGATATAGGTATTATGAATGAAAAGCATCCATTGTTTAACCTTAAATGAGAATGAGTAGTCAATTCACATGTTTATTTATAATCCAAGGGAGTAGAATGGCGTGTGATATACCTTTATTTATGCTAAACTAAAGGGCTAAAGAAAAGGTACTTTAGTACAAGTTAACTCAAACTATAAAGAAACTAAAGCTTTGTTGTTATTAATAATTAACTTTAATTTAAACACTACACATGATTTATACAAGGGATCCTCCAATCCTATGTAGGAAGTATTAAATTAATTGAATGATTAAATTAGTCAATGGTGCATAAGAGAACACCCATTCATAAAGCCTTTAGTGACATGGACAAAGAAACGAAAGGGCAAATGAGTTTAGAAAATAATGGATTAATAGTTAGAAAATGAAGCTTTGATTGATCAATTCTCTCTAGTAGTAATGCAACATTTATGTAGAACAAAATCAATTAATTCACATCTTTCTCAGTCTATGAAGGACACCACTCCTTTACCAAAGTTGTCAAAATTTCAAAATGTGTTACTGAAGCATCTAACATTCACACAAAATCCAAAACATTTTATAAAATCATGTTGTCATAAAAGTATTTAATAAATTTCTCACATCAAAACTCACTATTTTTATCACTTATAAATGGTAAGTAAGTTGTGCCCCAACTCCTTTTGTAATTTACTTATTAGGATATTAAATTTTCATCAAAGAAATCTGTCAATGTAAAAATTTCTTACATAAAAAATAGATACATTACTTGTAGAATAATCTTGAGAATATGTTTTTCATTATATTTCATTGTATGGAGCATTGAAAAATAAAAAAATGAAAATTAGGAATCATTATTAATAAATATTTAATCGTGTTAAATTGTAAATATAAAAGTTTTTTTTAAAAAAACATTAATATATGGTTACAAAGAATGAAAATATGGTTAGATAAATTAAAACTTTAAATGAAATAATGATTATTGCGTTGGCATGTAACATAAAATTTAAAGTTTTCTGCCACATTCCATCGATAAACAATTATGCAGATGTATGCTTTTTGTTCAAGCAAATATTACATAAAAAACGTTTTTGGATTGAGAAAAAATGATTAACGACACAAAATATTAAAACTTCTTAATAGAACATGCCTTTTCATAAAATGCACTTAAATATATTAAATGTTAAATAATAAAACATAATAAAAAAATTTACGACCAAAAATAAACTCAAATATTTGATGTATAATGAATAAGTTTTTTTAATATTAACAAAAATATAAATAACTATCAAGAATGACAATGTGACATTTCAAATAAAACCTAAACAAAAATGTCTATTTTGTGAATGATTAAAAGATATGATAGAAATGACAAGCCAATCCTAAATCATATTTACATAGGGTTGAATTTGACCTATAAACATTATTTCAAAATAGTCACTAATAAAATAAAATACAATGAATATTAATGTAAAATTCTAATTAACATGTAAAGAATCTTCCCCTTATCCATCACACATATCATTTAATGTTTGTATTGGATGGTGACCTTTAATAAGTTATATTATTTTTGATGAATGTCTTATTTATTATTTTCCATTTTTAATTAAAATTATATATTTATTTATCTTTAATAAAATTTTTTTGCACTTTTAAAAATCAACACATTTAGCATCTTAAGAAATTACTTATTTGTTTTATATTTTTAATTTTTAGCATCTCTTATTTGTACAGTGAGGGTTTTTAGCTTGGACTAAGAAAAGCTTTATTATTCAATCATTTTGTAAATTTATTTTTTAGTATATTAATTGAGTTATATTGCTGATATCGTTTTTAGTTTTAATATATTTTTACTTATCATATCTATATTTTAAATTTAGTTATTTGTCAAAATTATAATTTTTTTAAGTTATTATTTTTATTTATGAAAAGTCACATATTTTGTAGGTTGCATTGAAACCTAAAATTCTTTGATGTTAAACAATATTAAATATTTATAATATCTATATTAAAAAAAATTTAAGATTGAAATTTAATTAAAATAAGAAAGATTCCTTATTGATCTAAAAGAGAAAATGCTTTTAAAAATAACGTAAAACATTTTATGTACAATTAAAATGAGAAAATAGTTCATCTTATAAAAACCTAAATTTGTTGGAACAATTTGCTGAATTTGTCACAATGTAAAGCATTAGTGTTTACAAAAGTAACAAAACGTACAAAATAGAAGAAATAAACTTACAATAAAGTTGTTTATTGAAAATTTCAAATATAAGAATAATTTTATGTTACATTAAAAAGTTTTTATATTAACAAATGAATAACAAATATGTTATTAAAAATAAAATAGATAGAAAGAAATAAGTTTTTATATCTCAATGACCTTTTATATTAATGTTTTTTCTTAAAAATCCCTTATTTTTGTTACATTATTTTAAAAAAAAATGTGGAATGAACTTAAATTTTTTAATACTGTGCTTGATTTATTTCATGTCTTTCCTCCATTCTTATTATTTTTTCATACAAATTTATCATAAAATATTTTAGTAGCTAATTTTCTTAAATTGACAACATGTTATTAAGTATCTAATATTTTTTAATTAACACTATTATGATATAGCATTAAGATTTTTTTTAATTATCATAAAAATATTAAACAATTTAATCTCATGCATTCTTTATTATAACATAATACTTCTCTTAATCAAATATATTATTACCCAATAGTTTTGTACTTTTTTTATTCAACATTCCATATAAAAAATTTTAATGTACAATATATTATTGCGCATTTATTTCTTTGAACTTTTTTGATGTCAATTTTGTATAATTTCAAAATTCTTATTATGCTAATAATTTTTTTTTAAATAGCTTTTTGTTTTGCTAAAATATTCTCACAATTTACACTATTCAGATAATATTTAATGAAAATAGTTGTTATGTAATTTAAAATCTTTGTTATTTTTGTGTTATTTTCTTATTAGTTATGGTAATCTTTACATACATAATTTGTGATTATACAACCTTTTAAAACATAAAAATTCTAACTGTTATTGTTTGTTTTTATATCAAGCCTTATATTTATTTTTTATATTTTTGAATTTTTAAAACATATTAGTGAAGAATTAGTTTTTTATTATTATAAAAATTTTATTATCCAAATTATCTTCTTGTTTTTCTTAGTTTTTTAGTTTTACCTAAATTTTAATATTTTAAAGTTTATTTTCAAAGATGAAATAAAAGGGCTCTTAAATTACTGTTTATAATTTGCAAAACAAAATCTTTTATAAAATTCTATAAATAATGAAGGAAAAATAAGAAGTTGTTGTAATCACAAATATAACTAAATGTTTAACTTGTTTAAGAGTTTGTACTATTATAATAATGAACATAAGTTGGGAAACAAATTGAGTTATCTATGCTTTATATTGAAACAAATATATTAGAAAATATTATAATGAAGAAATAAAAGATATTTTTATAATATAATTTTTAAATTAATCAAAATACAGAAAAAATATCAATTATATTTTTAAATAATATTAAATAATAAACATTTGAAATATTAAAATTGATTGTGTAACAAATCAAAGAAATTGGTATATTATAAAGGACAATGAAAATATACTATAAATAATAAAAATTAAAAATTTAACATGAGAAGATAAGTAACATAACTAAAAATAATAATATTTCAAAATTGTCATGTACAAAAAATTGAGAAATTTTGAAAACTAAACATATTGTGTTAAATAAATTTGAAAATAAAATAACTAAATTAAAATAATAAAATAATAAACACCAAAACGTAATATGTAAAATAAAAAAATGAATAAAATTGTGTAGAAATTTTAAATTTGTAAAACAAAACTTACAAAATAAAAATAACGTTTTGTAAAAGTAAAACTATTTAACTACTACAATATGAAATAAAAGATATTTTTACTAATAAAAAGCAAAGAAAATATTTTTGAAAGTTGAATAAAAATATTCTCATGGAAAAAGGACTTTTCTACAATGATACATACAAATGATCCAACATTTGTTAGCCAATTATCAAAAGTGTGCACCAAGCTATGAAAACATTTCATAATAGCAAAGTTGATGTATCATAAAAAAGAGAAAATGCCAATTAATACTATCATAAACAATCTACAAGTACAACTAAACATAACTAATTATGAGGTATTATTTACTTTTAGTTACTTGTCTAAACAATCTATTTACTAAATTTTTTTAGAATATTAAAATTTTGAGGAATTTTTCTTATCAAAATTTTCATGTAGTCCACAATAAGAATATTTTTTATGTAATTAGGCTATGAAAGGTTTTTAATATTTTTATCATTCCATTATTTTTTTGGATATTTATATTTATAAATCTCTACTTTTTAATTTTTATTATAATTTCTATTTTAGTTAAATTAAATCATTTATAAATGTTTTTGTTAATCTTTGTGTAGATGTGAAAAAATAATCTATATGCTCATTATATTGATGTTACTATTTTTCCTATAATTTTGTGTAGTTTATATACACAATGTATAATTATTTTTAAGTTAATTATTAGATATATTATAATTTTTATAAAATTTCTTTTTTTTTATTATAATAACTTATTTATGATGCTTAAATTATATTATGAAATATATTTTTGAAGTATTGTGATATGTGAATAGAAAACCACTTTAAGACATTATTCAAATAAATCTACATATTTTAGATTTTCTTTTGTCTGAATAGTTCATATATTTGTATTCCTTACATTTGTGATCCTTTTCTTATATTGACATATTTTTGTTAATATATTAATGATTTAAATTTAAAAATAATATTTTTCAATTTTTAGTTTCTTAGAATTTTTAGATACAATAGAAAGAATCCATGATTTAATTTTTATGACCTATTTTGCTATATTATCAAAAAAGAAGCATATTTTTAATAAAACATTTTATTCAAAATTTTGAAGTCATTCGTTGAAGAATATTTTAAAATTTTACTTATGTAATGGAAATAAAATATCTAAAACATTAAGTATTTTTTACAATATATTTAAAAAAAATTTAAAATTTCTATTAAATAAATAAGTAAAACTAATACAAATGTTATGTCAACAAAAATAGCAGAAGCAATTAAGATAATTTAATAGTCCAACAAATAAGCTACATACATATGCAGTAAAAAGCATTTAAGCAATGAAGTATATGTAGAAAAACAAATATAAACTCAAACATGAGATTAAAGAGATAAAAGTTAATTATCAATGTAAATTAACTATTATCTTGAAAGAAAGTTTAATAATAATTACTTTACTCATGCTATTATCAGAAGCATATTTTTAAAATCAACAAAATATTACAAAACCATTTGCATTATTGAATTATTCATATTTAATTTAATAAATTATTCATATGGGATATCAAAAAAAAGTGTTGCAATTAAAAAATTGGTAACCACACAAACATAAAGAAAATAGTCAAGTAAAAAAATATGAAATTTAACAAATTTAAAGCATTACCAAATATTCGTAATATAATATTGATAAGTAACAACAAGAAAAAATATTCATTAAAATAATACAAATATAAATTTTTTGAAACTCAAAATGAAAAATAATAAACAACATGTAACCCTTAAATGTTTAATTCTACGTTGATAAATTGAAATAAAAAAGATAAAATATTGAATAATAAATAAAGCAAAAAACTTAAAAACTTTATGTAGTAATAATAAAAATATCTCTATAATTAAGACAGGACAAATAGTTTTTATGCAATGGATAAAAAAAGCGTACAACAATAAAGTGAAAGGCCACCAAAGCTCATGTAAATAATATAAGCCATATTTTGATATGCAAAATACTCTTTGTTATCTAAGTGCACAAAAGGAAAAGCATGCTCACATATGCTTAAGTATTTTTTATGTCTACCTCAAGCATTTATAAACCTTTAAAAGGCATATTGTACCCATATAAAGCATGCCCACACAAGTTACTTTGCACTAAAGTTTTGAAATTGTAGATTCTTGTATCAAGTCCATGATCTTGTTTAATGAATTTGTTGGACACTACACCTTGAGAACATTTTCAAATAAATATGTTTCTTACATAATGTTTAATATATTGGGCATTCTAATATCTTAATAACTTGTGTATTATTACTAATTTGAGTTTTTTATTTCTTATACAATGTTTTTTCCAATATTAAGAATTATTATTATGCTTAATAAATATTTATTTTTAAAAATAATATATAATAATTATGATACGTTTTCTATTTAGGATTCCACATTTCTTGATGCACTTATTATTATAAAAATTTTTATTTAATTTTTGAAAAATAAACTAAGCTTTTTTCAAAAACTAATTTTCTTATTTGCGAAAACTTATTCATGATAGTTTATATAATTTTAAAACTATTCAATGATATGCATTGTTTTAGTAATTGTCATTTTTATATAAAAAAATAAAGTTTGAATGAAACACAAATAGTTCAAGCTATTGAACACTTGATTGTGCAACTTTTTTTTGATGACTCATTCCTTTATTAATAATTTTTTTTAATGATATTTTGATCATGCACCTCAAAATCAAATATTGATTATTAATTTAAAATCCTTGATCCAATGTTCCATCATGTAAGTCACTTGTGAAAATAAGTCAATAAGTGTTAGTAGCTTTACTCAAGTGTGGCCCATGATGTACATCAAGGTGTCATTTCTTTAACACTTGGTGGACTGGTTCCCAATCTATGATTCATCATGTGCACTTCATTTTAGTTAAAATTATAAAACGTATCCCTTTATGTTGATATGACAAATATGGCTATATTATATTGCTCATTAATATTGAATTTATAGACAATAAAACATGCATACCATACATGTTATATACATTTAGATATTTATTTGGTTGATTTCATTTGTTAAATTGATCAACTATAATAATTTGCAAAAGCAATAAAATTTCATATTATCTATGATTTTCACATTTTTACCTTTCAACTATCTTATGATATAGTCTATATGCATGGAAGTAAATGAAACATAAGTGAAATGTGACCATGAGAGATTTTCATCAATTGCACTGTTTGTGCTATTCTCATATTGTTATCATATTTCAATAGTAAATGGCTACAAGAGAAGTGTGTTAAAGTGTGTATATTTGAGTTTCTAACAAAATAATGTCATATGTATCATACAATATTGTCATTAGAATATTGGATAGAGCTTAAACTAAGCAACATTAAGTATGTGATGTAAAGTTTGTAATGTCATATAAGTACGATAACATCTTTGTAAATGTTTAATTGGCTATTATATGCTAGGTATTGAAAACTAAAGTTATAGTTTAGCTAACCTCTCTGTACTTATGCAATCTCAAAGTGATACTAGTACAATCACATTAATTGAGTTCAAATATGCATTTTTGTAAGAGTATACAACATAGTCATAAAAGTTTGATCAGTTTTCTAAGTAACATATAGATAGATTCCTATTGCACCAATTCATTATTAATGTTGTGCCTTTATGATATCGACTTATATATGATTTTATTTGAGGAATTGGGCATTCGTTACAATTGTTCATATTTGTAGTATTATTTTATTTGGTCATATTTTTCAGGCATATATAATCATTCATGATTACCATCTTGAGCTTCTCGTACAGCATATTATATGCTACACACTTACATCATGCAATATTTTCTCGAGTTAAAGAATTTGCTTGGGTAGATTTATCTAGTCCTATATTATAATCTATTACTCATATTAATATGATACATTGAGATATGTGAAAAAGAATAGATTAGATAGGCCTTTATGCATGCAATCCGATGTGATAGCTAATGTTAAGTAAGAATCTTAGGTTTATAGTAGTATGATCATTATCTTAAGAGCATGGTAGTTAATTTAATTCTTTTAAAAATAGGATTTCAGCTCTTTAAATTTCTTGATTTATGTATATTTGTTTGATTCCTATAAATACAATTTATTTTTAATGAATATGATAATGAATCTATTACTAAGTAATGTTACATGTCAAAGAAGAACAAAGTTGGTTGTGTTTTTAACTATAGTATCATCCTTTATCTTATTTGCTTGATTATTATTATATTTGGTGTTTTACTTGCTTCATCAACGTTGCTATTACTTTGAAGTTTCATAGATTGACATGGCAACATCTTCTCATAGTATTTAGTTGTTGGGCCAAATTATTTTTTTCATGAATTATATAAATTATTTTATATTATTCCTTCAATTGTTGTAGTAAACCTATAAACTATATTGTTCTTTCTTTAGTGACATTATTTGAACATGGCAACTATCAAAAATGCAGCATAATTGTGTGAGGTGCCACTTACATAGCCATGCATAAGAACAGAGTGTTTTGTCAAGTTTACTCCAACTTAGCCAAGATAAAAAACGTTGTGCTTTTTAAGGTTTTGCATAAGAACATGGTGCTTTTTTAATTACATAATATCTATTCATCAAATTATTAAAACTTTCTTATCAAAATATAATATAATTGGAATTTTACCAACAAAATATTTGTTTATGAACTATACAAATAATTTTTAACATTTAAAATTCATTTCTATTATTTTCATCTATATTAGTGAATTTATTTATTTTATATTTTGTATTTCATTACTAAATGTTTTGTATTATCTAATCAATTTTATTTCTTAAATGTTTAAAGTTTTTTTTTCTAAATGGATATTTGATGTTGTTATCTCGATATAATTATCTTATCTTGTAAATACAGATAATACTTTCTATTCCTAATTTTCAAAACTTTTAGTCTTTTGTATTCTCAAGTTTTGTAAATTTATTAATCAATTTCATGTGATTTAAAAATATTTTTTAACTATTTGTACATGTTTAACTAAATTATTTAATTCACTCATTATCCATGAGATTTTAAATTTTTTGTGTCATTTATACCTTCTTTTGCCAAGGTAAGTTCCTTGTAATTGGCATGAATATGCAAAAACATTTGGAAAACTATGGTGTTATATCATCTAATTGATCTTTCTTTATTTTTGTTTTTGTTTATTAAATACAACATTGAATTGAACAAGCTTATATTTTGAATATACATTTTATTAATGTGATACAAAATTTTTTGAATATTTATTTTTATTTAACAACTATATGCTTAGTTTTACTAATTTAATAATTTTTTATTTTGTTAATATAGTTTTTGTGGTCTTATTATAAAAATACTTTTTAAAGAGGTTAAACAAAAAAAATTAAATTTTAAAATTTTAATTATAATGCAAATTAAAATTTTTAAAATTAATTAAAAAATTTATAATATGTGCTAAAATTATTTTTAAAAAACTAGATAAATTTTCTATTAATTTAAGAAACTAATTTATTATAGATTAAAATATTAAACTTAATCATTCTAGTATTTTTTTCTATTTTTGGAGAATGACCTTTTCATGACATATTAATTAAGAAAATTTTTTATTATTTACACAAATAATATTTTATATTCTAGTTAAACATAACTATACATGAGTTTTTTCTTGTAATGATTATACTATGGTAATCTATTTAACATCTTCAAGGTTTTGCTCTCTTTAATATCTTGTTAAGAAACATTTTTTGGCTTAAATTATGTTAATTATTAAAATTTAAATATTTTTTTTATTACTTTTTGGGTGAAATATTCTTACGCATGTTATCATTAATCTTTATTTTTTAATGATTTTTTAAAATGTATCGTATAATCTAATCATAACACATCTCTAAAAATCCAATATTACACAAACGAGATCATAGGAAGGGCTAATCTATATAGTCACATGCCTTCTTTATATTTATCATAAGAATGGTTAAAGAAGAGCCAAATGTCCATATTTTTTTGGAATGTTTCATAAACCTTTTTTATCTTTCAATGTAATCTAATTTTGACATTTTCCATTTCTATTGAATTGTCAACTTGATTTTGATAACCCATTTTATAATTCGTATTATGAGGATGTTTTGGTAAATGAATTATGTAATTAATTTTTAGCAGTTTGAGTATGTGCTATCTTGATGATTTTCTTTTATGATTGTGTTTTGTTGAAATTTTGTACATATTAGTTGATGTTCTTTTTCCTTGATAATTAACAAAGTTTTTTGTTGAGCGACAATATAAGTATTTTCAACATTATCATATTTTAATGATTTGGCTATCTTAATGATTGATTTAAATTATTATTTAATATTTGATAATTTAGTTTAATTATTTGATATTTTTAATTAAGATGACAAATTTTTTAAACTCCTTTATATTGAAAAATTATTTCCTAAAACGTAATTTTGCATACTCCCTATATTTTATTGAACTATGTGTTATCTGATTAATTTTAAACATAAAGGATTTTTTTTTATCTAACTAATTTGATGCATTTTTATATTTCTTGTATTTTTTTAAAGCAACAAATTTTTAATAATGTATGAATATTTAAATACTTTCTCAAATTATTAATAATAGTTTATTTATTTTTTGCATTATTTTTCTTCCACATAATTTTATTCAATCACATTATCGAAATCCTTTTTTTAATATATTATATAATAGAAAATATTTTCTAATACAATAGTTTATTATATTTTTTACATAATTCTTTTCAGCATTTAAAATTCTTTTTCTCGAGATAATTTCCTTTTTATTATTTTACATACATTTTCAATAGAAAAAAGTCAAATTTTGTTTTCACAATAAGTTTGTCAATATCAAGTTACAAAAATTTATTTTAAATAATTAAATATCTTTACTATCTAACTAACATTTTTTGTACATTTTTTTATTATTATTATAATGGCTACACATGTAATCTTTTAATTTTTCTAAAATACAAAGTTTATGTAATTTTATGCTTTGCCATTTATGATGGGTTATATATTTTTTTTGGATAATCATTTTATCTAAAAGTTTAAGTGTGTAATTGCCTTAATAGTTATATTTTATTACATTGCTCTAAATTTTCTAAATCTATATCAACATTATTATTGTTTAAAATGACTTTTTTAAGAATATATTTGAATAGTTTCTAAATGTTAAAACTTTTTTATAATCTTACTCATTTTCTTTTTTTAAACAATTTTTAATAAAATAATATTTACAATTGAATTATCAAAAAAATTTTACAACAAGATATGCATACAAGCTTTAATAAATATATTTTTTTTGCTAAATCATATTTCATTCTTTGTTCTTTTCATAATTTTCATTTTTATGAACAAAATTGTTAAGCACTTTTTAGTACAATTGTTTAGCTATGACAAGTTTACTTTTTAATTCCTTTTTAACCATTCTTTATTGTCTTATTGAGTTTCATTTACAAATCAATATTAATAATGCTTTTGTCAACTTGTTTTACTGCAAAAGTTTTAGCATATTTGATATCTCTTAGAGATAAATTGTTTCATTCAAAAATATTTTTTTTTATTTATAATAGTGAATTCAATCAGTGAAAATTAATACAAATGTCTTTTGGTTTGTTAAAACATATTATTGCTTCAATTAAAATTTAACAAATATATAAGGCATAAACATAAATTTTAAAATATATTAAATATAATTAAAATCATTTAATATATAAGGTATGTATTTTTTTGTAAAAATATTTTTTGGTGCAATCCAAGTTTAATGAACAACCCATTTTTAATAAAATCTTTGAGTATAGACATAAAAATATATTTCATGGCTAAATATTCTTAAGTTAGTCAAAATATTGAAAAAAATCAATAAAAAAAGTTTCCTTAAAGGAAAATAAGAACTATATCAATAAAATTAGAAAGAAAAATATTCCTTTTTTTGGACATTTCAAAAGATAAAGTTATATGAATAAATTATCAAAAATTAATTGAAGTACCATAATGTTAATAGAAAAAATAAAATTTAAATAGAAAAGAAATTTAAAATTAAGAAAATTAAAACAAATGTCACATCACATTTAACAAGGTCCAAACATTTTTACCATAATTAAAAAAATAATCATATTCTATTAAATAGTGCAAGTAAAAATTTTTAGGTAGTATAAAAGGACAAAGTGAAGCTTGCCAATTGTATATGAGCTTTACGTTACTTAACATAATTTTTCAAAATGAAAGTAAAAATTTTTTCACAAGCAAAATGTGTGGAATAATCGAAGGATAAAGAATAACGAATTAATGAATTCTTAACATATTAAAAAATTACATATTACTTAAAAACAAATCATAATACAAGAATAAAAAGTGTGCTATTATAAATAAGAAAGTTTGAAGCATGTTTTGCACTAAGCATAGAAGACTAAAGTAAAACATTGAATTTTTAGGTTATTATGTAGGATAGTTTTCTTCTTTTGTCTTGATAACACTATCATAATCAATGTGAATCATATACTTGCTCATATAGATAATTCCTACAAGCATATAATTTTTATAAATGTTGGAAAGCAAAAGCTTCTTGAAAAAAAATCAATGATATTATTTTTTAATGAGAAATTCTATTCATAATACATCATAATATAGAATTATAATCAAACAAAAACTAGATAAGATTACTATATTCATGTACTACAAAAAAGAGTATTACATATTTCTAATTATCTAAATATATAAAATGAAGCAATGTTTTTAAAAGAAGAGTTTATGCTACTTATTTTTTTATAATTACTATTCCTTTTGGCTTTTATTCTTATTAAAAATATTTCTAGTCTAAGATAGTTTAATAACAATTTGTCTAAAATAATTATTTGATAAAAGAAAATGAAAGTTAGTTTTCATTACACATTTCAATTCTAAGTAAAATAAAACAAATGTCATACTTTTGCGTGTCTTGAACTAAATGAATAAGCAACTAGTTACGCTACATATTTCACGACTTAATCTGTATTCCTTGAATATCTTGAAAATCTTTCTTTAGGAATATCTTAGTAATATTTAATAACTTTTACAAAATATATATTAGAGTTATAATAATTAATTAGTGAAAAATAATTCTAAGTTTTAGTAATAGAAACTATTAGTCTCAATAGTGCCTAATACATGCTAGATGTCATTAAAGCGCTTGGAATGCATGTCCATAAATGCCTAAACTAGCTACAGTGCTAGGTAGGATTGTGAAAAGAGTTTATACAGTTCCTAAATCAAGTTATTACTACTCTATCCACATATATAGTGTATAGTTTATCACTAGCATCATGAGTGATGACTTCTCAGCCAAACTGGATGGTAGCCAACCCCAAATAGGTTTATTTAAAGGATAATGCAAAGCATTGCAAAAAAAACATTATTCACCTTTATAATGTAAGACAATCAAAGCCATATTTTCATGCATTATGCTTCTAAATTATAGCAATAAAAAAAATTTTATGGTTGTATAACTTTGTGTTTGAATGATCCCATCACCTTTACATTTTTATAAAGATAGACAATATCCTTATTTCGATCATACAGGATGGCGTTCACATTATTTGTGCTTGTTCTACACATAGGATAAAATTTTAATCAATCTATTACGATTCAAATGTAATGATCAATCTAAATACAACCAACCAAATCTCATCCATCGATCATGCAGTTTTCAAAATCAAATAGTCTAGATCATTTTGATCAAGAAGCACATGCAAAATAGCTCTTTCAATCATATTTCCAACACCTAGAATATTTTATTTATACGATTATTTTTTACTAAGAATACAAAAATAGTATGAATAATAAGATAATTTTGCCCATTTTGTAAGTACTTTTAATTAATAAAAAATGTCTATGAGTAATAGATTTTTTGAATAATATGGATTAATGAATCTTTTTACAATCTTACCAAAATTTTCCAGCTATGACATTGGAGGAGTTTGCAGACTTTGATCATTTTGACTTCTATACACTACTTCTCTTAGTCTTGAAACTAATAAAAGTGTCGTTCTTCTCAAATCAACAAAGTAATATATTTATTATTCCTAATTGATTTAATTAAGATACTTATGATTTGTTATTCATTTTTAATTTAATGTTCCCGATAACGTTTCTTCTATTGCTATTTTATGTCATTCTATGGTCATTGTGTCAAGATTCTTTTTGTTGTTACTATAACTGTTTAGCTTATCATTCTTTTAGCAAAAGGTTTATATTGAGTATTTCTTATCACTTATTTTTATAGCTGGTGGGTGAATGTTTGTTTTAAGTCAGATGACATAAAAATCAATTTTAGACATTTTAATTCTTATTGTATTTTTAATTTCATTTTTTTTATAAAAAAGTTTTGTAAAAAAATGATTTCTTTGAAATTAAATTAGAAATTTATGCAAAATAATTTTTAGATGTTTATTCAAAAATTTTAAAAATACTTTTTAACTATTTTTGGAAATATTTTTGCAAAAAATAGAAATGTGTATTTCTAATTATTCAACCATACCTTACCAAACCAAACATCAATTTATGTCATCACAAAATTCTCTTTTTATGCGAAGAAATTTTTAAAGATATGCATGGCTCAAATTTTTTTTCAACAAGTTTAGGAAAAGATGGTTCTAACAATAACCCTCCACTCTTTTGTGTTAATTTTTTATCTCTATTGAAAAACAAGAATAACTAATTTTCTAAAATATATTGATAGGGAAATATGCAAAATAATACAAACTTTTTTTAATATTCACACCAAAAATATCACAACAGAAGTTTTTTCCTTTACATCATTTTGTATAATAACCAAGCAAGTGGATAAAAATTATAATTAAGTGATAGAATCATAAATATTTTTTATTATCTTTTAATACTACTAAATTTAATAAAATTATGAGTTTAGAAAAACTTCTAAAATTTGGCACAATTTAGCGATGACTTATGAAAGATCATTTCAGAATAATGCAACAAAAAGTGTAATAAGTAAAAGATGAAGGCATTGAAAATATTTTTGAATGAGTGAAAAACAATCATCACAAGTGAAAAGAAAGAAAATAATGAAGGACACTTCTATATGATGGCTAGTTATGAAATAGAAGAGAGTGTATCTTTAAGTGAGGAAGAAAATTACTTTAGAGAAAAATATGATAAGAATTTACTTTTTTTTTGCAAAAAGTATGAAAAGTTTAAAAAAAAAATAAAAGGATTTGAAAAAAGAATATAGTGAATATCTAATTCATTGTAAAAAAAATTTGAAGAAGGGTCAACATGTATTTGGAGAGTATGTGAAGGCTCATGATTTAAAATAAAAATGTTAACAAGAATGTATCATTAGTTAAGGAATTGAGTGACTTCAAATACATATAGTCTACTTGCTCACTTTCAAAAATCAAAACTAATTACTAGAAAAGTTTTTGTTTGAAGATCTTATATCATATGTATGTCGACATTTTATATACTGTAATCATAAGTTTATTTGGCATTATTTCATACAACCCAATTATATTTTTTTTGCATGTAAGATTAGAGCTAATATACATTTGAAATTTCTAACTTCTGCATGGAGAGTGACTAAATTATAACATTGTTACACAAAAATATGTTGAACCCAAAATAGATTTGTTCTCAAATCTAATAGTAAAAATCATGTATTATGCATATAAACTTTGATTAATAATTTTTTACTAAAACCATTAGTATAAACACAAACGAAGAAAAAAGATAAGATTAGAGAAATAAAATTTAAAATATTCAAAAGAAATAAATAGTTAAAGGGATGTAGTTTAAAAAAACATAAAACTTTAAGACTTATTTAGGACTATCTTAAAAAACATGTTAAATATGAAATTTTGATTGATTTTAGAATTAATTTTATCATAACAATAAATCTTTTCTGAAACTTTTACAAAAAAAAATAATACAATATCCCTTAAATAATATTTGTTGGTAATTGCTATAAAAAAACTAAAATAATTTGAAAAGAATTGTGTGAGTTGACAAAAAAATATTCAATAAAGTGTAATTAGAAGGTAGTGGTTTTCTTTAAAAAATAAAATAGTTCATTAATTAATTGAAAAAGTTATAAAATGTTTAGATTATTGAAATTTTACAAAAATTGACAGTCACTATGAGTGATAATAAAAAATGAAAGAGAATAAAAATTGAAAGAACTAAGTATAAATTAAAAAGGAGCATTAATTTAGTAATGACATGCATGTGACATTATCTTTAATTTTTTTAGATATTCTTTTTATAAATAATTGAAGTTTGTCATTATTTTTATTAGGAGTTTTTCTATGATCAAAATGGACAAATACTTCGGATATTGACCACTAGACATGATGTTTAGTTTATTGATAACAAATCATAAATATTTTGATTAAATTTGTTGAATTTAATTTTCAAATTTTAGAAAATCGATACTTGTGTTCATGAGAAAACTTGAAGAAGTGAAGCAATGGTGAAATCCTATGAAGATCATCTTAGTTGTAGCGACAAACTATAGAGAGACATATTTTAAGTTTACTTTTAGGTATTTTAATTTAATTTTAATTAAAATATTAAGTTTCACTAAAATGCTGATTAAGATACAAAAACAAAATTTGAGCAAAATTAATATTTTTTAAAAAATATTAGGTTCTCAAAAACTTAATCCATTCTTTTTCATAATCTTAAAAATCTTTTTATTTTTTTGGGAAATCTTTGTATTTATTTAGTAACTTTTGTAAAATATACATCATAAATTAAATAATTAAGTTCAAAATAATACTAATTAAAATAATGCTAATTATTTGAAATAAAATCCAAAAGCCTCTACAGTTCTTAAAAAGCATTGGCTATCGTTAAGAGGTCTGAAATGAACACAATTTAGTTGGGTGTTAGAAATTGTTAGTACTCTCAAATTCTTAGATACAATGTATAAAGCAATACTAACAGCTCTAGTAATAACTCTTGAGCAAACCAGGGGGAAAGAACCATGAATAAGTTGACTTTGATGAACATGTAAAGCTTTATATACAAAACATATTTGTTCACCTTCACAATATAGGACTAAAGCAAAGCATTCTTTTCACACAACATGTTACCAAATTATTAGGCTAACAATAACGAGATGATTGTGCAATTTCATGATCGAACGACCTTTAGCTTATCTGTCTTTTTATAAAGCCTAATACTATTTGATAATTCCATGATCAATTTTTATTCCGTGTGTAAGATCTAAATTTTGCCATCATACCAAGATTTTGATCTAACAGTTTTGATCAAATACTTTTTTTAAAAATCCCCATCAAATCTCATTTGTTTGGTCATACAACTTACCCAAACAATTAGTCTCAGTTTATCTTGTTGAAATGATTCATGCACATCTTTTTTGTCTACTTTTTTCAGCCTTTAGAATATTTTCTTTAAATAATAATTTTTTCAACTAAAAATAAAAAAATTTGTGAAACAACAACGATTATTCTACTTCTTGGCAAAGCATGTTGAGTCCTAAATTTTTTTTATAAATAAATGAACTAATCATCAAAGTGGAATGATGAATTTTCATACAATTTAAATAAAATTTTGAAGCCCTGATATTCAATCCGTTAGTAGCCAAAAGTAACTGTTGATACTATAGCTACTTTCTTCAGTTGCCAAATGACTAATTATAACCTTATTCTTAGCTTAGTTGAGTTATTAATTTTTTTATTCGTTATTGACTTAATTAAGAAACTTTTGCCAAATTAATTATTTCACAAAAAAAAGATTTTTTGGTATTAATTTTAATTATGAGGCCATAGTAACTTGTTTCTTTTTATTTCATTATTGTGAGAGTTTAGCCTACCTATCTTTTGGCGAATGTTTTATATTTGGTGTTTTCTGCTAGATTTTGTTAGGGTGAATGTAGGCATTTTTTAAGTTGAGCCAACTAAATATTGCAACTATGTATTTTATTTCTTATTAATATTTTTTCTTATGTTATTCCATAAATTTATTTTGTTGTAACAAATTATTTATTTTCAATTAAATTTAAAATTTTAATAAAATACTTTTAAACTATTTATTTAAATTTTTTAATATGGAACTAAAAATTTTAATTCCTAATAATTTGCCCCCTTTTTGTAGATCCAAACTTCCTCACATGCGTATTATGAAGTACTATTTAGTAAGAGAGAAGTGAATTATTAGAAACAAAAATAACTTTTGCAAAGAATTTTTTTCAAAAACACTTTAATATATTTTTTAATAAACTTGATTATATTTTAAAATTTTTTTAGTAAATAATAATTTTAATTTGAAATATGTTAACACTTTTAAAATATGATTATTTTTATTTTAATATTAATTTTTTAAAAAATTTTGAAGAACAATTAACAAAAAAAGAAATGGTAGATGATTATTTTTCAAGTGGTTTAGCTTAAAGTCAAGCATACTTCTACCCTTAACAAAAACTAGCAAAAAAATAACTAATATTAGTTTTTTGCCAAATGATAGGTACGTACGTTAAAGTATTTGAATAATAAAACAACAAAACTTTACTACTACAGTCATACAACCAAACAAACCTAGAAACAAAATAAAAAAATTAAATGATATAATTTAAAGACTAATGCAAACAAAACACTATGCCTAAAAAATGTTTAGTGAGGTATAGGTGTTTTAAATGAATCAATTAGATATAAAAAAGCTTTAGAACTTCACTAATTTTTTAGGAAAGTAGAGATTATTAGTCTTATATGTGAAATACAAAGCATAAGGATGTGATGCTGAACATTAAGTGCTAATTGCTTGAATGTCATCACTTGAAAAGTTTTCTTTAAATTTTGCAAAAATTTTATCTATCAATTTTGTTCAAGAACTAACCTATTTATAGACATTTTTCTAATTGATAAAAGTACTTATGAAACTAATCAATTTGTCGTTTGTAAAAAATTATAAAATTAATAATGTCTTAAAATAATGGCTAAAAAACATTTCCCAAGAACTGCTCGATCAAAATGCTCTTAGACCATTTGATCATAATAAATACAATATGAGATGGCTTGGATTTAGTAAGACTATTTGATTTAGAGCAGTAGATCTAGTTTTTTATCTAATAGCTAGATTTAGATCTTATGCATGGACAAAACACAAAATGGGCAATCACAAAATTTTATTATCAAGTAATGAATCTATTTGATTGAAAAATTGTATGATCAAATGACAAAATTACTCCAACAATTTTGAGTGGTCGTGCAAAAGGCACTAATAATTTAGTTACAGACTACATGAATGTTGGATTATTATTGCTTTATAAGAATTTTCTTGTGCCACTTAATAAGTGAATTGTTATTTGTTAGTAATGCTCTATTTTGCCCTAAAATGATTTCCCCTATTATTTGATGAGTTATGTACTGAAACAAAATTATTTGATTAATTACAGTGTTATTTTATCAATCCAATAAGCCCAACTCACCATATTAAGGAGCTTTGTTCTAACTTTATATTTTCCTTATTATTAATAATTGGTTATCCTCTTTTTATTTTTTTATTTATATTATTAGTTTTAGTAATCAATTATTATAATAGCAATACTTCTTGAAATAAATGATTAGTGTAATATTTCCAAAGATATGATCATGAATAAAGTACTTTTATGAATAACATCATTAAATTCTAAAGATCTCTTTTAGTTTATCAATTGATTTAACTAAAAACTTGTCATTCTTATTTTTTTCATGTTTATGATATTTTCCAATGGTGTATTTTCCTTTCAATTTTTTCATGAACTCTAAGTAAGAGAGGCTCTCTCATTAAATGTAGTTGTTGATGAAATAAATTTCTCTTATTTGTGCGCTTCCATCTTTGTGAGCAAAGAGTGTGTACCCAACTCTAGTTAAATAGATTCCAACTATCCCTTTCGTGTAAGAGACAAGGATTGAAAGTAATGGATCTTCTACTGGAAGAGCTCCCAACAAAAAAAATTAACCTTTCTATCAACACTCATAAATATTCCCCACTTTGTACACTTTTAATCCAATCACCAAACTATCACCTTCCTCAACAAGGCGTGAGATCCTAGCCTACCATCTTGTTATCTCATTATCAACCCCACAAATCCAAACCTCCAACTCATCACTCCTTTCTATCTTTCATACTGTACATGCTATATTCCTAAGGAAATATAAGCCATCATCACCAAAAAAGGACACTCTTTCTGTAGCATTTATCTTTTTAATGACAACCTAAAGTAAAGGCTAGTGATTCATCTATTCGTGCACTCCAAATAAATTTTTTTTTTAAGTTTTTTTTAATTTGAGTAAAATTTTTTGTGATAAAACCACTTAGTAAAACTTTACATTTATCTCTTAATGTGTTACCACATAACCCTAATAAGTATATGATATCTTCTAATATTTTCTAAAAATCTATTAAGAATTGCAATATTATCATCTCAAAATTAGACCATAGTAAAAGTCTAATTTATCTCATATGAACTATGTTTCAATGTTATGTTTTCCTACTTAGTATTAAAAAGTTATATTTTAAAAAAAATCTACTAATACTTCTTTCTACTTCAAAAAAATTTCCTTTACTTGGTGTATCCACTAAAGAACTCTTAATTAGTTTTGGACAAATTCTATCTGAGGAGATACTACAAAAGCATTAATATGACTCCCTATGATCTTTCTTAATAATCATATAGTTTTATGCATGAGTTGGTTTTGTAAAGTGAGACCATGATCACTTGTCGTTTTTTTTGAAATGCTTGTCATCTGAGCTTTGGTAGTCTATAGTTGTAGTTACTTTACCCATAATAATTATTTTAAATAAAACAAATAAATAAAAAAGTAAATATCCCTTCTTGATATCCTCATGTGTGAAACTTTTGTATGATCACAAAGACTAGTAGGTCTTATCAGTTATCAAATGAAAGTTAAGAATCAAATCAAAACTAAAGATAAAACTTAATCCAAAATTACATGATAAAACTATCTTAATGAATAGCCCAACTCACCCAAATGGTTAGACTTTAATGACCTATCCTAATCTAACTTTATATTTTCCTTATTATTAATAATAACTTCTCTTTTCTATTTATTTAATTATATTATTAATTTTACAAATTAATTATTACAATAACAATACTTTTTGAAATAAGTGATTAGTGTAATATTTCCAAAGATATGATCAAGAATATAGTACTTTTTAAAATGGTTGACATATGATAAATGTCTTAGAATGTTAATATTTTTTGTAAAATAATTAATTTAAGTAAAATTTAGTTTTTGTGCCTCCATAGAATTATTTTAATCAAGCTTAATATTTAAATCAAAATATAATTATAATAAGTAAAACTAAATTAAAAATATTTGTCATAGTTATTTGCCACTCAAACAAAGATGAATATCGTAGAATTTCACTTTTGCTTCTATTTCTTTTTAGATTTTCCCATGAACACAAGTATCATCTATCTAAAAAATTAAAATTACTTAAACAGTGTCATTAGTAGTGCTTAGACTTTATGATCATCAAACAAAATAGCATCATGAGAAGTTAACACAACAATCCCCCTCACTTGATGATAGCAAACTTTTGAAGAAATTGATAGAAATATAAACTATTTATAAAAGTAATGTGCATAAGCAATAATGCTCCACCTTCATGTTCATTATGACAAGAGTAAAGCTCCTACTTAATGTTTTCTTATTTTAATCATTTAATTTCTTTTCTTCCACTCTTTGGCAGCACATAAAAGGAGTTAATCTATATTTAGTAAATTGTTCACAAATTTAGAATTTTGTGAAATTATTATATTTTTTTTTCAAA
This sequence comes from Vanilla planifolia, assembly GCA_023846275.1. Lineage (NCBI taxonomy): Eukaryota > Viridiplantae > Streptophyta > Magnoliopsida > Asparagales > Orchidaceae > Vanilla > Vanilla planifolia. The sequence continues at coordinate 517,561 of JAIUJO010000082.1, read as the reverse complement.
TTATAACTTTATAAGTATTACTAAGATTTATTATATATGTTATCTTGTGTTATGAATGACTTGAAATTTATTGCAAAGGCTAACTGGTTATGATAAGATTAAGTTTTAACAAAAATAAAAAAATTATCTATAACTTATTCTTTTGAAAGATATTAATTAAATTTCAAGGTTTTAAGATTTTCTTTAACTGTTTTCTTTTTTCTTGCTTATTTTATTTGAATTTCTAAACTTAATTTCTCAAATCCTATGTATATAAACACACACACACACACACACACACACACACACACACACACACACACACACACACACATATATATATATATATATATAGAATATTTTTAAATGGAATTAATTCATCAAAGTTGTAATGTATAATACTTGATTTTAGTTATTAAATTTAAGAACATAACGATTTTTGCTCCATCATATTTAGAATAATTAAGGCACTAGTTTCATTCATATGAAGTATTTTTACTAAGGAGATAAATCTTTATAATGAAATAATAGAAAAAGGCTATTATGACCTTACATTGAAACTAACTTGCCAATTGAATAAAAAAATTTGATGACACAAAATGTACATTACTATACATAAAAGTCATATACTTAAACGAAAGCTTAATGAAGCACAAGTTTTACAATTTAATTAATTATAATTAAATAAAAATAATAACTTAGTTTTTTTGAGAAGACAGTAGCATTAATGTGTCAATTGAAACGTGCACCATAAAAAGGAGTTAATGAGCATCGAGCTGTAAATGTTTCAATATTATGACTTGAAAATTTTTCTTTATATTTTATAAAAATTTATTATTTTATCTTATTCAAGAATTTACCAATTTATAATTTTTTTAAAAAAACTAAAAACACTTGTCAAATTGACCAAATAGATAATAATATTTTAATTAAAATATCTACCATACTTTTTAATTAATAAATTATAAAAATCATAATAACTAAAAGACTCATTACTTTGGAGCTAATCCAATGGAAGACTCTTGGATGATTAGATAATGAAAAATTCTCAATTAGATGGATTAGAATAAAGAAATGCTATTTAGAAATTATGATTTGATCGAGTCAGTTAAATCTAAATCATAATCTAGTAGTAGGATTTTTCTCTTACTTGTGGGTAAATCTTGGATTGTGTGATCACAAAACTATGTGATTGGATAGAAGATCAAAATAGGTATCTTTAAAAGGTGAATGAGATTAGAATCATTCGATCACATAATTGTCCAACTAGATAGCGAAAGTCACTTGAACAATTTTTGAACAATCATGTGAAATGGATATAAGTTTTAATCCCACATTGAATAAATGATGGTTAATCAATGCTTTGTTAGAGCTTTCTTGTGTTACACATTCTACATATTTTTTAGGGTTTCCTACCTATGCTTTGTGCCAAATTTAAGTAATGTTCAGATTCTTAAGTTATGAATAAAACTAAAATTGTTCGACGGGTTCAAGAGTTATTTTATAAAACATGATAAGCATTGCTAGCGATATTCACACATTATGCTCTGATTGATACTTTTAGTTTTTTAGCAATATGTATTTCTTTTATTTTAATTATATTATTATGTTTTTACTAATTAATTTTTATAATTAAAATGCCTTTTTTGCAATAGGTTTTTCAAAGACGATTTTGAATGGTATGATAAGAATTAAATGGTTATTTGGATTGTAAAGATAATATTAATATTTTAGAATCCTATTAGTTTTCTAAGATTATTAATTTAGATATAACTTAACTTTTGTTCCTTATTTGTGTGATTTCAATCAAACTTGATATATAATCAAAAAATTAAAACAACTAAAATTAAATTTAAAATAAATATATTTGTTAAATTCAAACAACAACACTTCTTGTTTTTTAAATTCTCCCGCGAACACGAATATCAGGTTTAAAAAATCTACAAATTCACTCAAACAAATGTATTAGTAATTCTTAGTTTGTTGTTATGAAACAAAATAGCATGACTAAATGTTAACAACATAACATAACACAAATATATTAGTAATTCTGATTTGTCTCCCTCTTCCTAACCATTATAACTAATTTCCATTTCACTCGCAAATATAACATCTATGTTATTAGTTGCTTACCTCTCACAGATCTCTCCATTTGGTACATAATGTTTTTTGTTAGATAACCCTTGTGACAAAAACCTTATAAAGACTACAGTTTCTTGCACATTCTATTGCAATTGACTTTTGAAAATTTTTTTTGACAAATTTCAAAAGAAAACTCCAATTGTGATTTATTTAATCAAATAATTCATATATTTCTAATGACATTTGGCACTTTGTTATTTTTCCTTAAAAAGTCACTTAGAATTAAATTAAAACTATTTTAAATAAGAGTTGGTATTTTTTTGACATATCCACTTCAATTTGAAGTAGAATTACTGTTTATGGTTTCTTTTTATTTGTTCAACCATATTTGACTTCTAATCCATATTATTATTTCTTTCAAGTTACAGTCTTTGTGGTATTATACAAAAATATCCATATGTAAATTTCATTTCATCACATTCAAAATAAATTTTAAAATACACTTACAATATTCAAGAAATATTAAATAAATTTTAAAGTCTTTTAAATATTTAATATACTTCCATAATAATAGAATTTAATCATTCAAATTAAAAAAATTTTGGCTATCTATAAAGAGTCTCTTGCTCAACTTTCCAAAACGCTACTAGTTAGTATAACTTGTCCATTGTACATTCAACATGGGATGCTGTTCTTCCTTATTTTCTTGATTTCTCATGTTAACAATCTCATTGGCCTTTCCTCATTAAACAATCTTGGATGAACCACCATGCTATATATGTAGTATTAGCAACAACATTTATTAAAACTAAAAGACAAAACATATGATGTGCTTTGACTAATGACAATGGCAAAACTATCTTGTAAGTAATGTAATAATTTATTTCAATAGTCTATGAAGGAAAAAAATTTTTTATCTTTAATTATACTCATTTTCCAAACATTGCAATGCATTTCAGTAGAAATACCTTTGTGAATTCGTGATCCTCTTCTTAAAAGTCCACTTAGTTTTCTTTTCAAAATTTCCCTAGAGCAAAACCTATTTTTTTTTAATTCATGTTTAGATGGGGATATTCTTAATACATTCAAAAATCACATCTATATCTAGAAGCATACTCTTAATTTGTTCATATCTGTATAACGACAATTTATGTAGGATATTACATAATACTATGTAAAGTGTCATCTGTATGCTAATCTAACACGAAATGCATCAAGTTCACTAGAAATTACTAATCATGGGTCAATATGATCAATTAGGTTAATGATAAATTTGCATCTAGTCATCATTTGTTGATATTCATAGGTTACTCTTAACCATATCTATGAAAGTATAACAATAAATTCACATTTAAAAAGGATTAAATTAGTTGTATGAATGCAAAACTATTCTTAAGTTTTCATAAGTATAGTTAAATAGGGAAATTTTGAAAATAATACTACCTAAAATTTCTTAATGCAATCAAATTCTATTATTCCTTTAGTAAATTAGTTTTGTCTTATGAAACAATTTTAAAACCCTAATAACCTTGAAAAGCTTACATCTACTTATTGGAAGTCCTATTGAAGAAATGTGCATTGTTGTACATAACTACCTAATCAACCTCGTGTATCAACAAGATTATGGGAATGTTTATTTATTATCCATAAGTTCTACACCTGAGCCATATTTTATGGGATTAAGCAAAGAGAGTTCTTTTTGAGAACTATAACATGATTCAATTTTAGTTACAAAAGTAACCACTTTTATGAATGTCAAGTTAATGCACAAAGAACTAACAAAGGTTGGCATAACAAGAGACAAACTTGAATTATGTTCCAATTACCAAAAAGTACAAGGGGCTGTTGACTAGCATTAGGAGAAAAATACTCAAAGTGAGGGTGTGTGTTTACCTTAGAAAAAGGGCTTATGATGTTTTTTGAACTTGATGTGGCAATGGTTCACTAGGTAGAAACTAACACAACTAAAATGCTCTGGGTGTGCTTTCAATACTACTATTGGTCTTACCATTTTTTCACTTGCCAAGAATGTGATAACTAGTGATAGTACAACTTGCGTTATTTGGGACCAATAATTATTATCATAAACAATTTACTAAGCTTCTAAAACATGTAAAGTAGGATCTTCAGAACATAGAACACACATTTTTTCTAAGAGCTATAATTCCTATGAGAAGATCTAAGAAACCAATCTTTTGTAGGATTCTTAGTGGGGACATCAACTAGAATTTTTCATACCAAGTTACAAATCAAACATTTGTCAAAACGTTTACAAAATCAAAATTTTTATCCTTCTTATACAAAGTTAAGATAGACCCTAACCATTTATAATAGGCTCAAAATGCATACCAAGAAATAAAAAAGATCGCTAAAATGGCATATTGAGTCCATTTTTGTCAATGCATTCATATGTTCTTCACTATCAGCTTAGCTACACCTTATGGGTTACATATGCCACGTTTGCCAAAAATAGATCAATGAATAGGGATTCTAGGTCTAATCTAGATCACAAGTTCATATGACCTACAAACATATCTTGATTTGCTACATCAAGTTTACTAGTGCAAACCAACATGAAGCAACATAGTCTATAGGACCCTCAAACAAACTCAAATCTATCACACCATGCTAACCAACGATCCAATTCCAACATGCATTGATCTGCATGTAATCAACGGCATTATTGTTGTCATGTGGACCCATAGAAATGGTCTATGGCACACTAACTCATATATAACAAGACAACACAAACTGTGCATCAACCCCATGACTCGATCCACTACACACAAACTTTTGTCCAACCTACATTACTAGAGTTGGCCGGCCATCTCACTAGCCAGATCCATGAAAATCCAATCCAAATATCACTTGTAACCCTCATGCAAACTTACCTAATAATGAACTAAAATATACCTACTTAGATGGCTATTTTGCAATAATTTGGTCCAAAGAAATTTTGGTCCAAAAAAATAGCTTTTTGACGAAAGCATAGGCAACCACTTTTTAGAAAATAGATACTCAAAATGAAAATTTGGGCTTTTCAAATTGCTTTTTGGTAAAAGATGTTTATCACAAATTTTTTTATTTTTATATTCTTTTTTTGCTTAGGCACACTAAAAGTGGAGTTATACTGATGTAGGAGCATCTAAACTTAGCTGACAAGCACATGTTTGTTAGTGTTGCACTGGCTTCTCAAGTCTAATGTTAAAAAATTTATTTGAAAATTATTTTAAGAAAAATTTAAAATAAATTGTTTATTGATTTTGCACTCCCAAAATCTGCCAACGTTTTTCTGCCATCAGCATTGTCATATGTTAACATGGGAACACTTATTGACCCATGTTCTACTAGTATGGTGTGATTTCACACTAACCTACAATGGCCCATGCCAACTCGCTAGTCATATGAATCTTGTCAACCGTTTCTTTCAACGTGACCTGCTCCTACGATAAACCTAGAACAAAGGTGGTGGGATTTCCATCTACACTACATTAATTTCACATTACTGTTTTCCACCCACCATTTTGTCACTCATTTTTATTGCCACCACAAACTTAGAGTTTATTTACAAACTGATTAATGCAATTAATTTCGTAGTGTTTTTATTATTTTTCATTTTTTTAAATTAGCAATGAATATATGAAAATCCCTATAAGTAGGGATATTTGCCATATCAGAAAACATAATGGAATTAAATTTATTATGTTTATGTGTTTCCACATTTGTGAACAAAGCGTTTACGCCTAACCCTAATTGGAAGGACTCAAATTTTCCTTGTGAGAGACAAGGATCGTTGGTGAGAGTCCTTCAATCGATAGAGCCCACAACCAAATCCCTTGTGAAAGAATTGGATCAAACCTAAGAAACCATCCAATAAGAGAATCAATAACCAAATAAAGTCTCACTTCCCCAACATTCACATAAACATCAAAAGGTTCAATCTTTCAACAACTTTTTTTTCTAAATAGTAATCTAATGGTAAAGTTATTATTTTCTATCATAGTATTTCACATAGAGTTCATCTAAATTCTTTATTTTTAGATGTCTAAAATTGGCTATTACGAAAATTATTTTTCTTGGATTTTATGCTTAATGCTTATGGAGTTGTTATTGCAGCTTAATAATCTACAGTACAATTCTGGAATGCCAATCTTTGAATAATTCTTAAATACCATATATGTCAACTTTCACTAATTATTATATAGTACCTTTTTTATATTCCCTAATAATCTTTTGAGTATCTTAAATGTTGTAGTATCCAATTTAGACCTTCATAGAAATTTAAATGTGCCATGCATCAACTTTGGTATGAAAGATTATGACTTTCTATTAAAAAAGTTTTTTCTTTTATTTAGTGCATTCAACTTTGGTATTACATAAGTTATTATATATAAGAAAATTCCTTTACTTGATACATCAACATTTTCAACTAATATTTATTATTAAAAATATTATTATTTTTTATTAAAAATGTTTCTTTATTTTCTACTTAGAAAATATTTGGAGGTGGTACAAAATAAGTGATATCACTTTACATCATCTTTCCTAGGGTCTATCTTGTTCTATCTATGAAGTGGCCTAGCAAAAGTAGTGACCTTAATCATTTGCCATTTTCTTATAAGCATATCCCATCTCACATTTGCTAGTTTATAGTTGTGCTTACTTTGCTTTCATATTTTTTTCTTCACATCCCTAGTACTAAAATCTTTTGATGACCATGAGATCTATTAGGTCTTATCAAATAGTAAATCAAAATAAAGAATTAGTTAAAAACTAAAGACAACATTTAAACAAAGATATCATACTAGAAATATCTTAATTAGCAGGCCAATGCAAACAAATGGTTGGTATATCATCCTAAGACAACAACGTGACTAAAATTCTAAAAGAGAAAGGGATAAAAAAAGAAGTGACATACATAATGATTTAGAAGAAAGAAATCTTAGGAGATGTAGAAACTATAAAAGACTGATGAACTTTTCGATGACTTTGATCAAGATGTCCATAAAAGAGATCATGATCAAAGAAGATGAAATAAACATTTAGATGAGTCAAACAAAAATGATGATCTAGATATATCTAGTAAGGAGGAATGACCTAAGAGGTATCAAGATAAAAAGCAGACCCCTAATGTGAGATTGGATGCCTTAATGTTTTATGGTTGCTATGATTCTAAAAATTATATTGACTAGCAAACTAATGTAGATGACTACTTTAATTAACATCAAATGAGTAATTAAAAAATATCAATTTATTAAAACTAAACTCATCTATACTACTTGTAGATTTCTTAGAAACTTAGAATGAAACTATGTTATTAATGATGAAAAAGTACCCTAAACTTGGACAAATCTTAAGGTTTGGTTGTACAATAGGTTTGTTCCAATTACCTATAGTTTCAAAATATTAGATAAATGACAAAAATTTTTCTAAGGTGGTAGATCAATTTAGGAGTACATTAGCAAATTTATGGATTATAAACCTAAATGTTATATAGATGAATCTGAGCATGTAGGACTATCCTAATTTAGGATAGGTTTAAAGCAATACATACATGCTAAGCTTAACCTGAGAAATGTTACTACTTTAAAGAAATCTTATCACATAACTAAAAATGTCAAAAAAGTAGAACTTCTTTATTTAAAAGAAATGACGAGCCAAACTCTTTAATGGCCTACATCGTAATTTCTCAACACTGTCATAGTCACTTCATCTACCTCATCCATCATAGTTTGTAAACCTCCCAAACTCATAATGCCAGCCACTCCTTCACAACCTTCTTTAAGCCAACTCACATAATCTGTAATTTCTTATTTTATTTGCCATGAAAAGGGCTGTGTAGCTACAAAGTACTTAAAGAGATCCATAACTATGAACCTAGAAAGTGTCTATGAATGAGAAAAGTCAAAACAAGAGAAAACCATAATGCATGATGAGAAAATTGAATAAGAATTAGAAAACATAGTAAATTTAATAATAAAATTCACCCCTACAACTTCATAATCATAAGATGACTAGAAGTGCACCAATATCTTCAGCACCAGCATCAAAATTAAGAAACAATCGCATATGATGATCATAGATAATGATAATTTCATTAATATAATATCCTATAATTGCACTAACCAAATAAGAGCTTCTTTATTGAAACACCAAACCTTTAGTCTTTTTCTTGGATAGATAAAATCTTCATACTTATTAAGTAATGATGTTATGCACTCTTAAAATTTGGTAGATATAATGAGTAAGTATTATGTGATGTCATACCTTTGCAAATAGGTCATCTCATCCTTCAAAGATCATGACATCCTTTGTAAGGATGTGGCTTTGGAGGATAAGACTAACATGTGTTCTCTTGTTTATGATGAAAAGATCATCACATTGTACTTATTCTATCTTAAGAGAGATGTCAATCACTTAAGATTAGCAAATTTATAGAAAATTCTTGGCCCTTGAATAAAGAAAAAGGAAAGAAAGAATTTAAGCTTGATAACATTACCAAAGTTAGAAAGATCATTATTCAAAGGGAGTTATTTTTTTTTTCTTGTAATTAAAGAGTAAGCGACCACCTTACAAAACCTATCAGCTATTAAGTAGGTTGATGATAATAAACTAATATCTTTCATTAATCTTATTTCTTTACTAATAAGCTTTCAAAACTCTATTTTTATTTTTTACCTCTCATGAAATAATATCAAAAAAAATTAATGTGCAGAGTAAAAAATATGAGAAACTAGCAAATGCTCAAAGAAATATTAAAAACTTACATGAAAGAGACTACATTATAATTAGAGTTAAGACAAAGTAGTTCCTTCTTGGAGTTTTCAAGAATAATAAGCACGTGGACCTAGACCATTTAGGATTATTCAAAAATTGGGAACTAATGCGTATGTGTTGGATTTGCTAGAAGCATATGGGTTTAGTGCAACATTTAACATTAAGGATTTAGTTTCTTATAAAGCACCACATTATTTATCTAGTGAGCCATTCGAGTTTGATTCAACCATGTTAAGTAAACTCAATTCTATAACTAAATTATAGATCATGAGGTAATTTTTGTTGATGATTGTAAAGTTAGGAAATTTTTAATTTGTTGGAAAAGCAAACCTCTGATCAAAAAATCTTGGCTTACCTATGATATTCTACACCATATCATGCAGCACCTTTTAGAACACTGGTATAACCATCACCTTGAATTGATCAAGTAAACTCTCTTTCACCTAAGGAGGATGACCTAGGAGTGCCTAAAACTAGTTTGCAAAATATGCATTTACGAATGTCGCATTAGTTCCACAAGTTCATAGATGAATTTTTTGGTTGAAATTTATCTTAAAAATTCTTAAAATTAAATTTTTTTATTAATTTTGTAGTCTACAATCATTCATCACCATTTGTTATCATCAATGCTGTCGTTTGCCTTCGTTAGCACACACATTCAACCCTTAAGCTAACTCACTCTGTCGCATGACTTGAATTCAAATAAGAACACTAATTGACAAATGTTTCGCATACACCAACCTATAGTGACCCATGCCAACCCTCCAATCCACCAACCTGTTCTTTCTACAATACCCACACCTACCCAAAACTGAAAATGAATGCGTCATATCCTCTACCCACACTACACTGATTTCACTCGACCATTTTGCCATCTGCTATTACCATCATCTGAGAATCATAATCTATTGGAGAAATGTATAATTCAATTAATTTCATAGTTTTCTTCAGTATTTACCATTTTTTAAATTAGAGATGAATATTTACAAATTTGTATAAATAGGGATGTTCACCATATTTGAAAAAATGACAAAATAAAATTTATTTTGTTTGTATACTTTAACTTTTATGGACATAGTGCCTATGCTTAACCATAGTTGCAGAGATTTCAACTTTATTCGTAAGAGACAACCATTAAAGGTTAAAGACTTTTCACCAAAAGAACCATTAATCAAATCTCTTGTGAGAAGCAATGATCAAAGGTGAGAGAGTTTCATCAAGTGAGTTAATAACTAAACAAATTCTTGCTTCTGCTAATATCCACATCATCACCTAAATATTTAGTCTTTTAGTAACTTTTATTTTTAAGGTTGAAATCTAAAGTTAAAGTTACTTTTTTATTAGAATACTTCACATAGTATTTTTCTAAATACTTCATTTTATATGTGTAATATTAGATGCAACAAAAACCTTTTTTATAGGATTTGGTGCTTAACTTTTAAAGAGTTGCTTCTTACTCAACTTAATAATCCATGCAACAGTTTTGGAAAGTCAATTTTTGAAAAGTTCTAAAATGTCACACGTGCCACCTAGTCCTAATTATTAGATAATACCTCTTTTATATTTTCTAATAATATATATTGAGCATCTTTAGTATTTTAGGCTCTAATTTAGACCTTAGTAGAACACTAAATCTACTTTTTATCATATACTCTTTCAAAAGGATGATATTTGCATGTCTAAAAGTCAATTATTTCCATTTTGTCTTATTGAGGTCTAGAATTAATCGTAATGAGAACTACAATGTATCAAATCATTGTCCTCTAAAAGTTGTTATATACAACTCTATTACAATGCCTTCATATCACTATTGAATAATGGTTCCTTTTATTTTGATGTTTCTTTCACTTCATTGATTCCTTTCATTATGTTGTTTCCTTACACTGTGCTTCTCCTTTCACTTCATCACGTGAAGGTTTTTTGTATTGCCACTTCTGAATATTGTTGTCTTCCTTCTTATTCTTATTTGTATTTTCTAAAGCATTTGAACAAGCATTGTGTGTGTAAGTTAATTCGTTACTTTTGGTTTTTCATAATGCTTACTAATATTTTTTTATGCTTTTTGATTTCTTTATCACAAATTTATTTTTATCAAGCACTATTCGAAATAGCCTTTCTTTGTGCTATTAACATGGTTGTAAGCATAACATATGGAATGCCCCTTATGTTGTTCGTAGTTCCATCTTCATTGAAGTTTCTCTAGATAGTTGTCCTGTGTGTGTTACCATTCAAGGCTTCTTGATAAGCATCAGACCTTGCTTTAGAGCTTGATTATGCCAATGTTTGCAATGTGAATAAAAAAGCAAAGCTAAAGTATGCCTTCTTTTTAATTGTCTTGGCACCAAATTTTAAAAAAGAGAGAAGGCTTAGGGTTTTTTTCTTTTCTTTTTACTAATCGGTACAAATATAAACAAAACTAGGAGCACCCACATGACAACCAATCACAAATAATGGTCAATGATCTTCTAATTGGAATACAATTTATTCAAGCCAAGTAAGAGGAATATGGATTTAGGGTTATCTTATAACAAGCTCAAAATGAGCTTACCTTTTTCAAACCTAATATAGCCAACCACCTTAACAAATTACTTCTTATAATCAAAACCATTTTTTTGAGTTGATACCAAGAAAATGATGATGCAAAACTCATGAAGTCCTTAAATTATGACACTCCCATCTTTGAATGTACCATAAACCCTTTAGGCCACATAGAGTGGAATGTTTCCTTAGACAATTGCTTCTAATGGAATAGAGTTGATGAAAAATGAAGGTGTGGTTTTCTCAAATAAAGGGGATTACCACTCACAGAAATACATATGACACTAATAAAAAAATTAGTTACATCACTAAGGACTTGCCTAACATATGGAGAAAATATGTTTATGAGTACATTACTGATTCAGATGACTATGACTTGTGTTGTGGTGTTAATGAATACCCTTTGGTCACCTTGGGCATAGAGAATACATGTTGAAGGAGCTCTATAGGCATATAATTCACAGCTTGGAAGAGGTCAATAACATTGCTAAAGAGTTTCACACCTAAAAAAGCTTTATCCAACCAAAAAAGTTCAACCATCAACTATGTTAAACTTCTAATCCACCTATGTTAGATAATCAAGAAGTTAGGTACCAACACATCCCATACCAATTCTTATCCTTAAATGCACTATGAAAACCAGCAAACCTATTCATTAATTACCTAATCTAACTTATTCTCGATGTGAAAGGTGAGGTCATATAGTAGTGCAATAACACAAACAATAAGATATATTGCAAAAGGGAACTTTGGGTAATTTAACACAAGGGGTGAATAAGAAATCAAAGAATATGCTTCTTATTCCTACTTAGAGAATGACTGCTCCAATGAGGCCATTGATGACACTAGGTCGTTATAGTTATGAGACATACCTTTATCTAACCTAAGAGAAGTGAGAATTGTAGATGTGCCATCTCATCCCATACCTTTGTCAAGTTTGGAGAAAAGGTTTGTAGGTTCATTATAAATAGTAGCATTATAATCAATTTCATTTCTACAAATCGTTTATCATGCAGCAAACTTCAGACTGTTGATCATGCAAAACCATACATTATTTTTTATTAAAAAAGTCCACTTATGTCATAAATAAAGAACTATACCATTTACATTTGCCAATACTTTCAAAGAGATTTTATGTGATGTTGTTTCTATACAAAAGAAAATATTTTCTTATGATGACCCTTGTTATATGACCATAAAGTCCTTGCAACAATGCATACTTTGATATTTAACTCATCATTGACAAAAGTTTAAGCAACACCCATCAACATCTATAGACAATATCGAGCCTATTAAAAAGAAACCACCCACCACTCCAAATAAGAAAATCTTATTTATGTCTTATAATGAATTAGATTAAGAATTTATTAATAGTACTTTTATTTGAGCCATAGTAGTATCTGATATTACAATAACTCCCACAATAGAATTTATTTTATTAAGCTTCCCTGAAATTTTTGTAATGGAACCCCAAGGTTTGTTACCCCTTCATGACAACGAACATGTTGTAGACCTATACAAAATTTGTCACATCATTCGATGAATTCTCCAAAGAATCAAGAATTCACTTCACAGGACCAAGACTTATTAGACAAAGCATTCGTAAGTGAAATATGTAGTCCACATGTCACTCCAACCCTTCAAAGCAGAAAAAAGATTGTTCATGGAGAATTTGTCACTTAATTTTTTGTATTTTGAAATTTCTAAATATATATTAGTCAATAATTAGTTTTTTCTTAGTTATTTTTTTACATAAAATTGAATATTTTTAAGCTTATTTTCAAAAAAGAAATAAATAATTAAAGTTCCAAAATCATCCTTTATAATTTTCTAAAGCAATTATTCAATAAATGGTATTAATATTGAAACAAAAATAACAAGTTGCTATGAGCATAAATATAGATAAATATTTAATGTGTTTAAGAATTTTTGCAATTATAAAATTGCACATAAATTGTACAACAAATTGAGTTAAGCTTTATATAAAAACAATTACATACGGAAACACTATAATGAAAAAAATAAGAGATATTTTTGTAATAGACTATTTAAATTAATCGAAATGTGGAAATAAAAATCATTTATTTATTTTCAATTATTTAAAATATTGAACATTTTCAAATTAAAAATGTTTTTGTGACATATCAAGCAAATTGGTTTACAAATATGGACAATGAAAATATATATTAAAAATAAAAATTAAAAAAATTTGAAAAATTTTTGAAAAAAATATAGTGTTTCGTAAAGTGAAAATAAAATATCTAAATTTAAAAAAACCAAATAATCAAAAAAATGTGTAAAATTTTAAAAATAATATGCAAATTTTGCTAAAGCATGGCTTGTGAGCTCACAAAAAAAGAAATGAATTATGAAGGAGTATTTATTTGTAAAAAAAATCAAACAAAATAAGAATAATTTTAATAAGTAAAAAAATTTCACAAATTCTATATAAAATATTTGTTTATAAATAAAGCATTAAAAAATAATTTTGAACTTTGAATAAAAATATTTTCATAAAAAAGATAACTTCAATGTAATGATACGTACAAATGATTCAATGATTTTTAACCAATTATCGAAACTATCCACTAAGTTATAAAAAACATTTCATAATACCTAAATTGTTGTACTACAAAGAATAGGAAATGCCAATTAATGTTGTCATAAACCCTCGACATGTCCAACAAAACGTCATTAATTCTTAGGTATTATGTTTTTTTAGTGACATGTTTATATGATCCATTTATTGGTGATTTAATTTAAAATTTTTATATCTTGATTTTTTTTTATCAAAACTTTCATGTAGTCCAGGACGAGAATGTCCTTTTACTAATTATGGTATGAAATGGTTTTTTAAATTTTTGCATTCCATTATTTTATTACACATTTGTATTTTTAAACCGTTAGAATTTTAATTTTTATTATAATGTGCAGCTTTGTTAAATTAAATTATTTAGAAATGTTTTTGTTAATCTATTGCATAAATGTGCAAAATAATTTGTACGTTCATTATATTTATTTTATTTAGTTTTTATTTTACTTCTGTGTAGTTTATGTAAACATAATGTAATTGTTCATGAATTAATCATTGGATACGTTATAACTTTTGTTAGATTTCTATGCATTTTTAAATTACAATAAATCATTTGTCATACTTAGATTACAATATCATTTATAATTTTGAAATTTTCTGATAAGTAAAAAGAAAATTATTACTTTTTACTTAGTCAATAATTAGTTTTTATTATTAGTCAATAATTTTTTGTATTTTGAAATTTCTAAATATATATTAATCAATAATTAGTTTTTATTATTATCAACATTCTATTATACGAATTATCTTCTTATTTTTTCTTAGTTATTTTGTTTTACATAAAATTGAATATTTTTAAGCCTATTTTCAAAAAAGAAATAAATAATTAAAGTTCCAAAATCATCCTTTATAATTTGCTAAAGCAATTATTCAATAAATGGTATTAATATTGAAACAAAAATAACAAGTTACTATGAGCATAAATATAGCTAAATATTTAATGTGTTTAAGAATTTTTGCAATTATAAAATTGCACATAAATTGTACAACAAATTGAGTTAAGCTTTATATAGAAACAATTACATACGGAAACACTATAATGAAAAAAATAAGAGATATTTTTGTAATAGACTATTTAAATTAATCAAAATGTGGAAATAAAAATCATTTATTTATTTTCAATTATTTAAAATATTGAACATTTTCAAATTAAAAATGTTTTTGTGACATATCAAGCAAATTGGTTTACAAATATGGACAATGAAAATATATATTAAAAATAAAAATTAAAAAAATTTGAAAAATTTTTGAAAAAAATATAGTGTTTCGTAAAGTGAAAATAAAATATCTAAATTTAAAAAAACCAAACAATCAAAAAAATGTGTAAAATTTTAAAAATAATATGCAAATTTTGCTAAAGCATGGCTTGTGAGCTCACAAAAAAAGAAATGAATTATGAAGGAGTATTTATTTGTAAAAAAAATCAAACAAAATAAGAATAATTTTAATAAGTAAAAAAATTTCACAAATTCTATATAAAATATTTGTTTATAAATAAAGCATTAAAAAATAATTTTGAACTTTGAATAAAAATATTTTCATAAAAAAGATAACTTCAATGTAATGATACGTACAAATGATTCAATGATTTTTAACCAATTATCGAAACTATCCACTAAGTTATAAAAAACATTTCATAATACCTAAATTGTTGTACTACAAAGAATAGGAAATGCCAATTAATGTTGTCATAAACCCTCGACATGTCCAACAAAACGTCATTAATTCTTAGGTATTATGTTTTTTTAGTGACATGTTTATATGATCCATTTATTGGTGATTTAATTTAAAATTTTTATATCTTGATTTTTTTTTATCAAAACTTCATGTAGTCCAGGACGAGAATGTCCTTTTACTAATTATGGTATGAAATGGTTTTTTAAATTTTTGCATTCCATTATTTTATTACACATTTGTATTTTTAAACCGTTAGAATTTTAATTTTTATTATAATGTGCAGCTTTGTTAAATTAAATTATTTAGAAATGTTTTTGTTAATCTATTGCATAAATGTGCAAAATAATTTGTACGTTCATTATATTTATTTTATTTAGTTTTTATTTTACTTCTGTGTAGTTTATGTAAACATAATGTAATTGTTCATGAATTAATCATTGGATACGTTATAACTTTTGTTAGATTTCTATGCATTTTTAAATTACAATAAATCATTTGTCATACTTAGATTACAATATCATTTATAATTTTGAAATTTTCTGATAAGTAAAAAGAAAATTATTACTTTTTACTTAGTCAATAATTAGTTTTTATTATTAGTCAATAATTTTTTGTATTTTGAAATTTCTAAATATATATTAATCAATAATTAGTTTTTATTATTATCAACATTCTATTATACGAATTATCTTCTTA
Organism: Vanilla planifolia; assembly: GCA_023846275.1. Taxonomy (NCBI): domain Eukaryota; kingdom Viridiplantae; phylum Streptophyta; class Magnoliopsida; order Asparagales; family Orchidaceae; genus Vanilla; species Vanilla planifolia. The sequence goes on along the minus strand of JAIUJO010000082.1, from coordinate 501,219 downwards.
TTTTTTCTTAGTTATTTTGTTTTACATAAAATTGAATATTTTTAAGCCTATTTTCAAAAAAGAAATAAATAATTAAAGTTCCAAAATCATCCTTTATAATTTGCTAAAGCAATTATTCAATAAATGGTATTAATATTGAAACAAAAATAACAAGTTACTATGAGCATAAATATAGCTAAATATTTAATGTGTTTAAGAATTTTTGCAATTATAAAATTGCACATAAATTGTACAACAAATTGAGTTAAGCTTTATATAGAAACAATTACATACGGAAACACTATAATGAAAAAAATAAGAGATATTTTTGTAATAGACTATTTAAATTAATCAAAATGTGGAAATAAAAATCATTTATTTATTTTCAATTATTTAAAATATTGAACATTTTCAAATTAAAAATGTTTTTGTGACATATCAAGCAAATTGGTTTACAAATATGGACAATGAAAATATATATTAAAAATAAAAATTAAAAAAATTTGAAAAATTTTTGAAAAAAATATAGTGTTTCGTAAAGTGAAAATAAAATATCTAAATTTAAAAAAACCAAACAATCAAAAAAATGTGTAAAATTTTAAAAATAATATGCAAATTTTGCTAAAGCATGGCTTGTGAGCTCACAAAAAAAGAAATGAATTATGAAGGAGTATTTATTTGTAAAAAAAATCAAACAAAATAAGAATAATTTTAATAAGTAAAAAAATTTCACAAATTCTATATAAAATATTTGTTTATAAATAAAGCATTAAAAAATAATTTTGAACTTTGAATAAAAATATTTTCATAAAAAAGATAACTTCAATGTAATGATACGTACAAATGATTCAATGATTTTTAACCAATTATCGAAACTATCCACTAAGTTATAAAAAACATTTCATAATACCTAAATTGTTGTACTACAAAGAATAGGAAATGCCAATTAATGTTGTCATAAACCCTCGACATGTCCAACAAAACGTCATTAATTCTTAGGTATTATGTTTTTTTAGTGACATGTTTATATGATCCATTTATTGGTGATTTAATTTAAAATTTTTATATCTTGATTTTTTTTTATCAAAACTTCATGTAGTCCAGGACGAGAATGTCCTTTTACTAATTATGGTATGAAATGGTTTTTTAAATTTTTGCATTCCATTATTTTATTACACATTTGTATTTTTAAACCGTTAGAATTTTAATTTTTATTATAATGTGCAGCTTTGTTAAATTAAATTATTTAGAAATGTTTTTGTTAATCTATTGCATAAATGTGCAAAATAATTTGTACGTTCATTATATTTATTTTATTTAGTTTTTATTTTACTTCTGTGTAGTTTATGTAAACATAATGTAATTGTTCATGAATTAATCATTGGATACGTTATAACTTTTGTTAGATTTCTATGCATTTTTAAATTACAATAAATCATTTGTCATACTTAGATTACAATATCATTTATAATTTTGAAATTTTCTGATAAGTAAAAAGAAAATTATTACTTTTTACTTAGTCAATAATTAGTTTTTATTATTAGTCAATAATTTTTTGTATTTTGAAATTTCTAAATATATATTAATCAATAATTAGTTTTTATTATTATCAACATTCTATTATACGAATTATCTTCTTATTTTTTCTTAGTTATTTTGTTTTACATAAAATTGAATATTTTTAAGCCTATTTTCAAAAAAGAAATAAATAATTAAAGTTCCAAAATCATCCTTTATAATTTGCTAAAGCAATTATTCAATAAATGGTATTAATATTGAAACAAAAATAACAAGTTACTATGAGCATAAATATAGCTAAATATTTAATGTGTTTAAGAATTTTTGCAATTATAAAATTGCACATAAATTGTACAACAAATTGAGTTAAGCTTTATATAGAAACAATTACATACGGAAACACTATAATGAAAAAAATAAGAGATATTTTTGTAATAGACTATTTAAATTAATCAAAATGTGGAAATAAAAATCATTTATTTATTTTCAATTATTTAAAATATTGAACATTTTCAAATTAAAAATGTTTTTGTGACATATCAAGCAAATTGGTTTACAAATATGGACAATGAAAATATATATTAAAAATAAAAATTAAAAAAATTTGAAAAATTTTTGAAAAAAATATAGTGTTTCGTAAAGTGAAAATAAAATATCTAAATTTAAAAAAACCAAACAATCAAAAAAATGTGTAAAATTTTAAAAATAATATGCAAATTTTGCTAAAGCATGGCTTGTGAGCTCACAAAAAAAGAAATGAATTATGAAGGAGTATTTATTTGTAAAAAAAATCAAACAAAATAAGAATAATTTTAATAAGTAAAAAAATTTCACAAATTCTATATAAAATATTTGTTTATAAATAAAGCATTAAAAAATAATTTTGAACTTTGAATAAAAATATTTTCATAAAAAAGATAACTTCAATGTAATGATACGTACAAATGATTCAATGATTTTTAACCAATTATCGAAACTATCCACTAAGTTATAAAAAACATTTCATAATACCTAAATTGTTGTACTACAAAGAATAGGAAATGCCAATTAATGTTGTCATAAACCCTCGACATGTCCAACAAAACGTCATTAATTCTTAGGTATTATGTTTTTTTAGTGACATGTTTATATGATCCATTTATTGGTGATTTAATTTAAAATTTTTATATCTTGATTTTTTTTTATCAAAACTTCATGTAGTCCAGGACGAGAATGTCCTTTTACTAATTATGGTATGAAATGGTTTTTTAAATTTTTGCATTCCATTATTTTATTACACATTTGTATTTTTAAACCGTTAGAATTTTAATTTTTATTATAATGTGCAGCTTTGTTAAATTAAATTATTTAGAAATGTTTTTGTTAATCTATTGCATAAATGTGCAAAATAATTTGTACGTTCATTATATTTATTTTATTTAGTTTTTATTTTACTTCTGTGTAGTTTATGTAAACATAATGTAATTGTTCATGAATTAATCATTGGATACGTTATAACTTTTGTTAGATTTCTATGCATTTTTAAATTACAATAAATCATTTGTCATACTTAGATTACAATATCATTTATAATTTTGAAATTTTCTGATAAGTAAAAAGAAAATTATTACTTTTTACTTAGTCAATAATTAGTTTTTATTATTAGTCAATAATTTTTTGTATTTTGAAATTTCTAAATATATATTAATCAATAATTAGTTTTTATTATTATCAACATTCTATTATACGAATTATCTTCTTATTTTTTCTTAGTTATTTTGTTTTACATAAAATTGAATATTTTTAAGCCTATTTTCAAAAAAGAAATAAATAATTAAAGTTCCAAAATCATCCTTTATAATTTGCTAAAGCAATTATTCAATAAATGGTATTAATATTGAAACAAAAATAACAAGTTACTATGAGCATAAATATAGCTAAATATTTAATGTGTTTAAGAATTTTTGCAATTATAAAATTGCACATAAATTGTACAACAAATTGAGTTAAGCTTTATATAGAAACAATTACATACGGAAACACTATAATGAAAAAAATAAGAGATATTTTTGTAATAGACTATTTAAATTAATCAAAATGTGGAAATAAAAATCATTTATTTATTTTCAATTATTTAAAATATTGAACATTTTCAAATTAAAAATGTTTTTGTGACATATCAAGCAAATTGGTTTACAAATATGGACAATGAAAATATATATTAAAAATAAAAATTAAAAAAATTTGAAAAATTTTTGAAAAAAATATAGTGTTTCGTAAAGTGAAAATAAAATATCTAAATTTAAAAAAACCAAACAATCAAAAAAATGTGTAAAATTTTAAAAATAATATGCAAATTTTGCTAAAGCATGGCTTGTGAGCTCACAAAAAAAGAAATGAATTATGAAGGAGTATTTATTTGTAAAAAAAATCAAACAAAATAAGAATAATTTTAATAAGTAAAAAAATTTCACAAATTCTATATAAAATATTTGTTTATAAATAAAGCATTAAAAAATAATTTTGAACTTTGAATAAAAATATTTTCATAAAAAAGATAACTTCAATGTAATGATACGTACAAATGATTCAATGATTTTTAACCAATTATCGAAACTATCCACTAAGTTATAAAAAACATTTCATAATACCTAAATTGTTGTACTACAAAGAATAGGAAATGCCAATTAATGTTGTCATAAACCCTCGACATGTCCAACAAAACGTCATTAATTCTTAGGTATTATGTTTTTTTAGTGACATGTTTATATGATCCATTTATTGGTGATTTAATTTAAAATTTTTATATCTTGATTTTTTTTTATCAAAACTTCATGTAGTCCAGGACGAGAATGTCCTTTTACTAATTATGGTATGAAATGGTTTTTTAAATTTTTGCATTCCATTATTTTATTACACATTTGTATTTTTAAACCGTTAGAATTTTAATTTTTATTATAATGTGCAGCTTTGTTAAATTAAATTATTTAGAAATGTTTTTGTTAATCTATTGCATAAATGTGCAAAATAATTTGTACGTTCATTATATTTATTTTATTTAGTTTTTATTTTACTTCTGTGTAGTTTATGTAAACATAATGTAATTGTTCATGAATTAATCATTGGATACGTTATAACTTTTGTTAGATTTCTATGCATTTTTAAATTACAATAAATCATTTGTCATACTTAGATTACAATATCATTTATAATTTTGAAATTTTCTGATAAGTAAAAAGAAAATTATTACTTTTTACTTAGTCAATAATTAGTTTTTATTATTAGTCAATAATTTTTTGTATTTTGAAATTTCTAAATATATATTAATCAATAATTAGTTTTTATTATTATCAACATTCTATTATACGAATTATCTTCTTATTTTTTCTTAGTTATTTTGTTTTACATAAAATTGAATATTTTTAAGCCTATTTTCAAAAAAGAAATAAATAATTAAAGTTCCAAAATCATCCTTTATAATTTGCTAAAGCAATTATTCAATAAATGGTATTAATATTGAAACAAAAATAACAAGTTACTATGAGCATAAATATAGCTAAATATTTAATGTGTTTAAGAATTTTTGCAATTATAAAATTGCACATAAATTGTACAACAAATTGAGTTAAGCTTTATATAGAAACAATTACATACGGAAACACTATAATGAAAAAAATAAGAGATATTTTTGTAATAGACTATTTAAATTAATCAAAATGTGGAAATAAAAATCATTTATTTATTTTCAATTATTTAAAATATTGAACATTTTCAAATTAAAAATGTTTTTGTGACATATCAAGCAAATTGGTTTACAAATATGGACAATGAAAATATATATTAAAAATAAAAATTAAAAAAATTTGAAAAATTTTTGAAAAAAATATAGTGTTTCGTAAAGTGAAAATAAAATATCTAAATTTAAAAAAACCAAACAATCAAAAAAATGTGTAAAATTTTAAAAATAATATGCAAATTTTGCTAAAGCATGGCTTGTGAGCTCACAAAAAAAGAAATGAATTATGAAGGAGTATTTATTTGTAAAAAAAATCAAACAAAATAAGAATAATTTTAATAAGTAAAAAAATTTCACAAATTCTATATAAAATATTTGTTTATAAATAAAGCATTAAAAAATAATTTTGAACTTTGAATAAAAATATTTTCATAAAAAAGATAACTTCAATGTAATGATACGTACAAATGATTCAATGATTTTTAACCAATTATCGAAACTATCCACTAAGTTATAAAAAACATTTCATAATACCTAAATTGTTGTACTACAAAGAATAGGAAATGCCAATTAATGTTGTCATAAACCCTCGACATGTCCAACAAAACGTCATTAATTCTTAGGTATTATGTTTTTTTAGTGACATGTTTATATGATCCATTTATTGGTGATTTAATTTAAAATTTTTATATCTTGATTTTTTTTTATCAAAACTTCATGTAGTCCAGGACGAGAATGTCCTTTTACTAATTATGGTATGAAATGGTTTTTTAAATTTTTGCATTCCATTATTTTATTACACATTTGTATTTTTAAACCGTTAGAATTTTAATTTTTATTATAATGTGCAGCTTTGTTAAATTAAATTATTTAGAAATGTTTTTGTTAATCTATTGCATAAATGTGCAAAATAATTTGTACGTTCATTATATTTATTTTATTTAGTTTTTATTTTACTTCTGTGTAGTTTATGTAAACATAATGTAATTGTTCATGAATTAATCATTGGATACGTTATAACTTTTGTTAGATTTCTATGCATTTTTAAATTACAATAAATCATTTGTCATACTTAGATTACAATATCATTTATAATTTTGAAATTTTCTGATAAGTAAAAAGAAAATTATTACTTTTTACTTAGTCAATAATTAGTTTTTATTATTAGTCAATAATTTTTTGTATTTTGAAATTTCTAAATATATATTAATCAATAATTAGTTTTTATTATTATCAACATTCTATTATACGAATTATCTTCTTATTTTTTCTTAGTTATTTTGTTTTACATAAAATTGAATATTTTTAAGCCTATTTTCAAAAAAGAAATAAATAATTAAAGTTCCAAAATCATCCTTTATAATTTGCTAAAGCAATTATTCAATAAATGGTATTAATATTGAAACAAAAATAACAAGTTACTATGAGCATAAATATAGCTAAATATTTAATGTGTTTAAGAATTTTTGCAATTATAAAATTGCACATAAATTGTACAACAAATTGAGTTAAGCTTTATATAGAAACAATTACATACGGAAACACTATAATGAAAAAAATAAGAGATATTTTTGTAATAGACTATTTAAATTAATCAAAATGTGGAAATAAAAATCATTTATTTATTTTCAATTATTTAAAATATTGAACATTTTCAATGTTAAAAATGTTTTTGTGACATATCAAGCAAATTTGTTTGCAAATATGGACAATGATAATATATATTAAAAATAAAAATTAAAAAAATTTCAAAAATTTTTGAAAAAAATATAGTGTTTCGTAAAGTGAAAATAAAATATCTAAATTTAAAAAAACCAAACAATCAAAAAAATGTGTAAAATTTTAAAAATAATATGCAAATTTTGCTAAAGCATGGCTTGTGAGCTCACAAAAAAGGAATGAATTATGAAGGAGTATTTCTTTGTAAAAAAAATCAAACAAAATAAGAATAATTTTAATAAGTAAAAAAATTTCACAAATTCTAGGTAAAATATTTGTTTATAAATAAAGCATTAAAAATAATTTTGAACTTTGAATAAAAATATTTTCATAAAAAAGATAACTTCCATGTAATGATACGTACAAATGATTCAATGATTTTTAACCAATTATCGAAACTATCCACTAAGTTATAAAAAAAATTTCATAATACCTAAATTGTTGTACTACAAAGAATAGGAAATGCCAATTAATGTTGTCATAAACCCTCCACAAGTCCAACAAAACGTCATTAATTCTTAGGTATTATGTACTTTTAGTGACATGTTTATATGATCCATTTATTGGTGATTTAATTTAAAATTTTTATATCTTGATTATTTTTTATCAAAACTTTCATGTAGTCGATGATGAGAATGTCCTTTTACTAATTATGGTATGAAATGGTTTTTTAAATTTTTGCATTCCATTATTCTATTACACATTTGTATTTTTAAACCGTTAGATTTTTAATTTTTATTATAATGTGCAGCTTTGTTAAATTAAATTATTTAGAAATGTTTTTGTTAATCTACTGAATAAATATGCAAAATAATTTGTATGTTCATTATATTTATTTTATTTATTTTTTTTTTTACTTCTGTGTAGTTTATGTAAACATAATGTAATTGTTAATGAATTAATCATTGGATATGTTATTACTTTTGTTAGATTTCTATGCATTTTTAAATTACAATAAATCATTTGTCATACTTAGATTACAATATCATTTATAATTTTGAAACTTTCTGATAAGTAAAAAGAAAACAACTTCATGACTTGTTATTCAAATAAATCTACAAATTTTAAATTTTCTTTGTCGGAATAGTTTTATAGAATTTTATTCCTTACATTTGTCAAAATTTTATTGTACCAACCTATTTTTTATAATATATTAACATTTTAAATTTTAAATGTAACATTGCTTCACTTTTTTGATTTTTATGAGTTTTTATATGCATCACAAGGTATCCATGCTTTTAATTCCTAACCTTTTTTTCTACATTATCTAATAAGTAACATATTTTTAATAAAACATTTTATTAATACATTAAAACCTTTTATTGAGCATTTTAAAGTCATTTTCAAAAAAATATTCTAAAAGTTTTCTTATATAATAGAAAAAATCGGAAACACTAAATATATTTTACAATATATTAAAAAACAATTTTTAGAATTTCAATAGAATAAATACATAAAACAAATACAAATATTATGCCACTAAAACTTGCAAATTAAAAAAATTTAAAATTTATGATAAACAAGTTATTTGCATAAGTAGTAAATTAATCATAATTCTAAAAGAAAATTCAATAATGAATAGTCTCATCATGTTATTGTGAGAAGTACATCTTTGAAATTAACAAAATATTATGCACTAAAAATTCTAAAACCATTTGCATTATTAAATATTTCATATTTAATTTAATAAAATATTTATAGGGCACAAGAAAAAAAGTTTTGTAATTCTTGGAAACACATAAACATAAAGAAAATAGTCAAGTTAAAAAATATGAAATTTTACAAATTTAAAGCATTAAAAAATATTCTTAATATAATTTTATTATATAATGATAAGAAAAGATGTTTAACAAAATAATGCAAATATAAATTGTTGAATGTAAAAAAGAAAAATAATAAAAAAGATAACATATAGAATAATAAATAAAATAACAAATATGAGAAACAACTTTATGAAATATTGATAAAAATATCTCAGTAAATAAAACAAGGAAAATATTGTTTATGCAATGGATAAAAAGTGTACAACAATAAACAGAAACACCACGCAAGGCCACATAAATGATGTAAACCATGTTTAAATTTGCAAAATGCTCCTTGTTATCTAAGTATTCTTTATGTCCACATCTAGCATTTATAATCCTTTAACAGGTATTGTACACAGATAAAGCATGCCCACACAAGTTATTTGTTATGCACTTAAATACTAAAATTATAGACTGTTGTATTAAGTTCATGATCTCATTTGGCAAATTTGTTCCACACTACTTCTTGAAGACATTTTCTAATAAATATGTTTTGTGCATAAATTTCAATAAGTTGAGCATTCTAATATCTTAATACTTTTTGCATTCTTATTAATTTTAGATTTTTTTCATTCTAATGCAATGCTCCTTCTAATAGTAAATAATTTAAAATTTTCAAATAGTTTATAATAATGATGATATTACTTTTTTTTGTGTTTTCATATTTCTTTACTCCAATATTATTATAATATTTTTTATTTTATTATAAAAAATATTAAACTATGCTTTATTGAAAAACTTATTTTATTATTCACAACTACTTATTCATGATAGTTTCAATAAATTTAAAACACTGTAATAATAAACTTTCCTTTAGTAACTACTATGCTTATGTACAAAAATAAAGTTTCTCAAGTGAAACACAAATCGTTATAACTCTTGAACACTTGATTATACAACAATTTTTTGTTGAATCATATTTTTGTTAATAATTTTTTTCTTAAGTAATATTTGAATCATGTGTAGGAAAATCAAACATTAATTAATTAATTAAAGAGTATGATCTAGCATTTTATTATGTAATTCACTTGTGAGTATAAGTGAATGAGTGTTAGTAGCTTTTCTCATTTGTAGCTCAACTTGTAAATCTTGAAATCATTTCTTTAGCACTTGATGAAGTAATTCCCACTATAAATTTAGTAAATATATTTTATTTTAATTAGAATTATAAAACTTTCCCTTCTTGTTGATATGAAAATTATGCTTATATTATATTACTCTTGAATATTGAATTTGGGAGATAATAAGGCATGCATTTCATACATGTTATATGAATATAAATGTCTAAATAAATATTTAATTTATAAATTTCATTCTTTAAATTGATCAACTATTATAATTTATAAAAGTAATAAAATTACAAATTACATATGCTTTTAACATTTGTGCCTTTCAACTATTTTATAATATTATTGATATTTCATGGAAACAAATGAAACTTAAGTCAATTTAGATCATGAACAATTTTCATCAATTATACTATTTATACTACTTTGATGTTCTTATCATATTTTGACACTAAGTGGCTACCTAAGAAGTTCGTTAATATGTATAATCTTAAAGATTCATACAAAAAAATGGCATATGTTATAACATACAATGAACTCATTAGAAGATTAGGTAGGGCATGAACGAAACAACATTAAATATATGACTCAAAGTTTGTAGTGTCATATAAATTCAATAGCATTTTTTATTCATTAAAGAATGAGATTTATAATTACTTAAATTTCTTGATTCGTTATATTCCTTTGATTCATATAAATACAAATAAGTTTTTTAAGAAATTTGACAATGAATCTATTACAAAGTAATGTTTTATGTAAAACAAGGAAATGAAAGTTGATTGTGTTTTTCACTATGGTATGATCCTTTATCTTATTTGCTTGATTGCTAATTTATATAGTATTTTACTTGGTTTATCAACTTTTCTAGATTAATTTCGTAGCCTTCTTTCATAGTATTTAATTATTGTATCATATAACCTTTTAATGAATTATATAAATTTTGTTGTTATTTTTCTTCAAGTATTTAATAAATGTGTAAACTATCTTACTGCATTTGCAATAACGTGACTTGTTCCTGGCCACTATCTAAAAAATAGTATCTACAATAATAAGTATTGTTATTTAAAACTTAGTATACTTGATTAAGAGAAATGTAGGTAATAGTTTTATAGAATCACCTAAAACCATTTGTGCACCTTTCCTTTTCTTTAAATTATTTATTGTTTAAGAATAACAATATTCTGACATAATGGTTTACTTAATTTAAAAAAGGCTTCTTAAATTTTAATTTTTTTTAAAATTCATGACATCGAAGAAATTTCTTTTATTACCGATTTGATTTTAATTTGATTGATTCTGAATAAGAAAAATATTTTGTGAAAAATAAATAAGTTTCCCTAGAACTACCTTCTTGAAAGAATAATTAAAATAAATAAGAAATTCTTAAAGTAACATTAGTTGGCTTGGTATGAGAAGAATCATAATGATATTGTTAAACTTTGTCTTGATTTTCTCTTAAGAAATTAAAAGAATCATAATGATATCTTTATCATGAGTTGATGTGCCAAAACTTAATTAATTTTAATTAAGTTTAAATTTTGTAATTCACCCTCTCTTCTAAATGTCACGTTCAAAAATTTCTAACACTAAATAGTTTTGATGTTTTATTATTGTATTAATTTATATGTTTTTATCTTTCATATTATTTGTTTATAAGTGTTGATATGCATTTTTTAGAAAATATATTTAATTTTTAATATAATAACAATTTACTATTTATAATATTTTATATCTTATTTTTTAATTATATAATATATATCCTTCAAATTGTTAAAACCTTTTTTGTTGAAATGACCTACAATTAGAATTTTGCTAATATAATTTTTTTGAACTATACAAATACTTTTTTTAACATTGAAAATTTATCTCAAATATTTTCAATTATCTTAATCAATTATTATTTATTAATATAATGTCGTTATATTTTTGCATTATTTAATCAATAATTTCATTTCTTACATATCTAAAGTTTATCTTTCTAAAAAGATATTTAATGTTGTTTCTTAGGTACAATAATTTTTTCTTGAAATACACATAACCTTTTCTTTTCTTAATTCTCCAAAATAATAACTTCTTTTAATTTTACCTTAATCTTTTTATGTTATCAAATGGTGTAAACATATTAATCAATTTTATGTTACTTAATTTTTTTACTAATTAAACATATTTTTCTAAATTAACTAATCTAGTTATCGTCTCTAAGATTTGAAAATTTTTGCCTCTTTTATACCTTCTTTTATCAATGTATGTTCTTTGTCATTGGCATGCTTACTCAAATACATTTAGAAAATTTATATTTTAAAGATCAAATAAAAAAATTAAATTTCAATGTTTTAATTACCATAAAAACTATAAATTTTTAAATTAATTATAACTTTTAAAATTTATGCTAAAATTATTTTTTAAGAAACTTCAAAATTATTTTTTGATATTGTTTGATAACGACATATCCATTACTAATAGAACATGATAATATTTATTATTTAGGTAAATTATATTTTATATTCTAGTTAAACATAACTATACTTGGTTTTTTTATTTTTTTTACCTTTAATAATTTTATTTTTGTTCTTTCATTTGAATATTTACATTTGTTGTTTAGAAACATTTTTGTCACTTAAATTGTGTGAAATCATTAACATTTAAATATTTTTGGTTAATTACTTTCTAGATGAATTATTCTTTCAATTCTTATCATTAATATTTATTTTGAAATACCTTTCTAAATTTGGTTTTGCAATCTAATCAAACTACATTTCTAAATGCCCAACATTATATAAGTTAGACCATAGGAAAGGCTAGTGGATGTAACCACATGACTTCTCTATTGTTATCATAAGAATGGTTAAAAATGAAGCAAATATTTATATTTTTTTTAATCTTTCACTACATCTCTTTTATCATCCAATGTAATCTAATTTCAAAATTTTGTGTTTCTATTCAATTATCGATTCCTTTTTTATAAAGTTGACATAATGCTTAAAATGTTATGGCAAATAAATTGTGCTATTAATTTTTAACAATATGAGTGTTTGCTATCGTATTGATTTTCTTTTGTGATTATATTTTCTTTAAATTTTCTACATATTAATAAAAAAATTTTGTGTTTGATCATTAATAAAATAGTTTGTCACTAAACCATGCAAGTACCTTTGTTTATTCAAATTTGAAGCATTTGTCTATTCTAATGATTGTTTTAAATTATTATTTAATATATCAAAATTCATTTCAAACATTTGAGCATTTAAATTATAATGAAATTTTTTTTGGAACTTATTTAAAATAAAAATTATTTTCTAAAGCATGATTTTTAGTAAAACTTATTTTTTGTAAAATTTTATTTTGGCATGTTATCCAATTAATTTTAAATGTTGAGGATTTTTTTGTTATCCTATTAATTTTAAGAAATAAATTTTCAAAATGTATGAATATCTAAATACATATTAAAATTATTTAAATCATATTCTAATTATTTTTGGGAATATTTTCTTAAGACATAATATCTATGAATCAAATTATTGGAATCCTTTTTTTAATATATTATACAGCAAAAAAGAGTTTATAAATTCATATGTTATTAAATTATTATGGTAATTCCTTTGAACATTTTAAATTCTTTTTATCAAAATAATTTTTTATTTTATTATTTTTATGTACATTTTTATTTGAAAAAAAGTTAAAAATATATTTTGTTATACATTTGCCATTAACATGTCACCCAATTTATTTTCATTATTTAAATATTTAAACTATCTAACCTTTTTTATACATATTTCTCTTTTATTTTTATTATTATGACTACATGCTTAATTTTCTATTTTTTTGAAAATACGAAGTTTTGGCAACTTTATACAATGACATCTATTTTGGGTTTTTTATTTTTCATTGATAATAAGTTTGATATGACTAAATTTTAATCATCCTATTTAAATATTCAACTGTGTAATTGCTTTAATAATTATATTTTATTACATTGTTTTAAACTTGGTACGTCTACATCAACATATTCCTAATCATTATAGTTTAAAAAAACCATTTTTAATAACAAATTTTAAATATTTTATAAATGTTAAAAGTTTTTTACTTTCTTTTATTTAAGCATTTTTTTAACAATATATTATCTTAATTTAACTATCCAAAAAAAATTTTCATTTTTTCCTCTCATAATTTTTGTTCTTATAAATACATTTATTAACCACTTTTAGTTAAAACATTTTACCTATGACGATCTTTATTCTTGTTTCCATTTTTATAGAATAATTTTCATTTTTTTTCAATATTATAATTACTTTTAGGTGCTTTTTTTGAAAATTTTTAGCAAATTTAATATCGTAAATCACTATTTTTTATATCTCTTAGTGATGCAATTTTCTTTTTCAATAATACTAATTTCTTTTACAATAATGAAATCAATCAATTAAAATGCATGTAAAAGTTTTTTGGTTTTTAAAAAACTATCCTTTTTAGCAAAGTAGGGGATAGTCAACCCAAATAAGCTATCCTTAATGAACATGTAAGCTTTATGTACAAAAAATCTATATTCACTTTCATACTGTGGGACTAAAACAAAGCCTTATTTTTACATAGCATACCTCCAAATTATGGGACAAACTTGAATCTTCTGATCATGCAATTTCATGATCAAATGTTCTTGATCTTCCATATCTTTTTATAAAGCCTGATACATTTAGCCATCATATCAAGATAGATTTAATGGTTTTGTTCAAATTCTTTTTCTAAATATCCTCATCAAATCTCATTCATCCAATATATAGTTTTCCTGAACAAATAGTCTCAGTTTATTTTAATCAAGTGACTCATGTGCAACATCTCTTTAGCTATTTTTAAGCCTTCAAAATATTTTATTTAAATAATAAATTTTCATCAAAAAAATAAGAAAAATAATGATAAAATAATGCTTGTTTTTCTTGTTTAATAAATACTTTTATCTATTTGAAAAATTCTATAATCAAGAGAAGTTCTAAATAAAATGGATTACTAAATGTTTATGCAATTTCAAGAAAACTTTTAAGCTGCTAGTAGCCCATGGCAATTGTCACTGTTGTAGCTACTTCCTTTACTCATCAAAATCTTAATTGCAACCTTCTTCACAAGTCAACTAAGTTATTAATTTTCTCTATTCCTAATTGATTTAATTAAGAAAGTTGAGCCTCTTTTATCATTCCATTAACTATAGGATTTTAGCTACATTGATTTTGATTTTGTCGCCAAATGTTTTTCCTTTATTCTCATTTTATTTTGTTGTGAAGCTGTCATAACTTGTTTTTTTATGAGGGCCTAGCCCATACGTCTTTTGGTAAATGGTTTTTATAAAGTTTTTTTCCAACATTTTGTTTGGACTAGACATAAATTTTTTAGTAGAATCACCTCAATATCATTGTTGTGCATTTACTTCTTATTGATTTTTTTTATTTAATGTTTTTTATAATTTACAATTATTAAAAAAATATTAATATTTTTAAGTTAATAATAAAAATTTCATAAAATATTTTTGAAAAAATTATTTAAGTTATTTTGTGAGAAAATTAAACTTTTATTCACAACAATTCAACTCTTTTTTATTGATCTAAACTTCATCATATGTCATTATGAAGTGTTATTTAGTGGGGGAGTGGTGAACTATTTGGAATAAAAATTTATCTTTTTTGGAGAATATCTAAAAGACTACTTTAATATATATTTTTTGTGAACTTACATATGTGTTTAAAAGTATGTTTTATCAAATATTAAATTTTTTTTAAGAAAATTAACTATTATTTTAAAATTTGTTGATTTTCTTTTCGTAATAAATTTTTTAAAAAATATCAAAAAATTTGTATAAATAAAAAATGAAAGGCTAAAGATTTTTAGATGATTCAACTTAAAATGAAGCAAACATCTACCCATAATAATACATAAAAAAACCAATATAACTAATATAACACTTTTGTCAAATGATATGTAGGTTAAAACGTTAAAATAACAAAACAGAAGAAATTGACTACTACGGCCTCTCAAAGTAACAAACTTGGAAAAAATAAAATAATTCAGTAACAATAAATAAAAATTAATACAAACAAAAACTTTATACTTAAAAATATTGAGTGAGGTACAAGTATTTTAAATGAATTAAAAAAATATTGAGTGAGGTACAAGTATTTTAATTCGATTAATTATAAAAATAAAGAATTTCACTCATTTGAGAAGATAATAAACATTATGAGTTTGATATGTGAAGGGTAAAAAATAAGAATGTGATGATGAGCAGTAGGCGCTAATGAACTAAATGTCATGAGTTGAAAATTTTTCTATAAATTTTGTAAAACTTCATCAATAATTTTTATTCAGAAATTTAGTTATTTATAAACATTTTTCTAATTACTAAAAGAACTTTTGAAACTGATCAACTAGTCATTATAGATCAAATATAAAAATTCCAATGTCTTGAAATAATGTTTAAAAGAGCCATTACATAAGAACCGCTTGATCTAAAGGCTCTTAAATCTTTTGATTATGAGAAAAACATGATTAGATGGATTGGATTAAACAAGCATTATTTGATCTGCACTAGTAGATCTAAATTATGATATAATGAAAAATTTAGCAATCATGCATGGATAGTCAAGAAGTGTTCGATTATGAAATCTTAAATATAGTCATGCAAAATGGTTACATGTTCTAGTCCCACCTTGCATCATTGATGAATTATTATTGTTTTATAAGAATTTTCTTATACCACATAATGAGTGCATTGTTTGGCTTTAGTAACCCATGGTTCACTTTAAAGTCATTTCCCTTATTTCTAATACAATTATAATGTATTAAATTTTGATATGTAAGTTATGTGTTGAACAAAAATTATTTTATGAGTTTTGGTGTTATTTTATCAATCATATAAACCCAATTACCCACATTTAGGAGCTATGCTCGAACCATACGCTTTTGATTATTATTAGTAATAGGATTTTCTTTTGTATTTTTTAATTATGATATTATTTTTTACTAATTAATTGTTATAATTATAATATGCTCCTAAAAAGAAGTTATAAACATAAAATTTCTAGTGATGTGATTAAGAATAAAATAATTCTTTAGATGGTTGAATTTTGATCCAGATTTTAAATTCTTCATGTTTCTAAAATGATTTATTTAAATAAAATTTAGTTTTTGTGCCTTCAAAGAGTGATTTTAAACAAGCTTAACATTCTAATAAAAATTAAATTATAATATCTAAAGTTAAATTCAAAACATTTCTCTTAGTTATTTCTCAATCCAACAAAATTGATCATCACAAAATTTCACCTTTGATCTTCTGTCCTTTAAAAGTTTACCCTGAATAGAACTAACGTCTATCTAAAATTTAAATTTTATTTAAACAAATTCATTAGTAATACTTAGGGTTTATGATGATCAAACAAAACATCACAATAAGGGATCAACTGAACTGAACAGTCTCTTTCTTGTTGATAACAAAACTTTTAACAAAATTCATTAAAACATAAATTATTTAAAAAAGTAAAATGCATAACAATTAAAGATAAGCTCCCATACATGTACGCCAGACTAGATTAATGTTCCCTCATAATTTATGCTTATTGTAATCTTTCAATTGTTATTCTTCCACTATTCATCATCACTTAAAGAGAGTTAATCTATATTTAGTAAATTGTTCACAAATTTACAATTTTTTTAAATTATCAATGACCTAATCAATTTCATTAAATCTATTATGCTCAAAGTATACTTATATCTAATGATATAGGACTTTAACAATTTCTTCCAAATAGATTTAATTCTTTCTTTCTACCTATTACAAAAATTTATTATTTCAGCTATCTTGTGTAATGGATGGCTTAAAATTTGTTGCGATGGATTATGGTTATAAAAGATTAAGGTTTAACACGAATCATAATTTCATCTATAACTTATTTGTTTGGAAGATCCTTACTAAAGCTTAAAGTTTTGGGATTTTATTTAACTATTTTTATTTATTTAATTATTTTATTAGAGTTTTCTAAACTTAATCATTAAAATCCAATTTGTACAACATACATACACACATACATATATATTATTTTAGTTGTAATTAATTGGTCAATGTTGTAATATATAATATTTGATTTAAATTATTAGATTTGAGATAACAAACCATTTTTTGTCCAACATATACTATTCTTTCTAACAAAAATATTGTTCCAAAAGAGCTAAACCCTCATAACAAAATAAAAGAAAAATACAACTATGATTATACAACATAATTAACTTGGTAATAGAATAAAATAATTCAATGAATCAAAATCAAAATTAATAAAAAAATCTTATGCTTGATGAAAGCTTATTAAGAAATAATGGTTTAATTAAGCTAATTATAATTAAGGAAAATTGAGAACTTAGCTTGTTTGAAAGAAGTTAGAGATTATTAGTTTGATAATTGAAGCATGTAACAAAAGAAAATGTCAATGAGCATCGACAACTAAATGTTTGAATATCACGACTTAAAAGTTTTCCTCATATTTTGTAAAAATTTGTCAGTCTATGTTGTTAAAAAATTCACTTATTTATAAACATTTTTAATGACTAAAAGAACTTGCCAAAATTAACTAACTACTAATTATTAATTAAATTAAAAAAATCTAGAATAGTGTTTAATTAATAAATTATAAAAATCCAAAAAACTAAAAGAGTCAATACATAGAAGCCACTTGATAGGAAGGCTATTAGACAATTTGATTGTCATACCTTCTCAATTGGATGGATAAGATTAAAAAAACTATTTAGAAATTAAGATTAAATTTGAATCGCTAAATTAAGATTAAATTAGCTCTTATGTGCAGATAAAACAAGGGCTATGAGATCTCAAATTGATGTGATTAGATAGAGCATCTAATTTGGTGTTTTTAAAAGAGGATGAGATTACAATCATTCGATCACATAATTATGCAATTGGATAGCAAAAATACTCCCATAATTTTTAGTACAATGATGTGAAATGGGTACAATTTTTTTAATGTTTTGAAAACCAAAACATTTTTATAACTATATTTGATGTACATGCATTATCCTTTACAACATACAATATCATTTAAGATGCGTTTTTCATAATAAAAATACATGTGTAGTATATGTAGTTCATTATATGATTGATTTTATTCACTCATCACTAGATTATGAGTCTTAAATAATGACATCATGAACTCAAAATGCACAACTAATAGATAGTTAATCAATTTAGAAGAATTTAAACCTTTATAACTTATTAAATTTTGTTTTAATTATTTACAAAATATAAATAACCTAACTTACAATTTAAAATAAGCTAACATTTCAATTTTCTTATTGTTAGAGTGAAAAACGAGATGCTAACCGTTATAACTATGTGAATTTTTATTTTAATATTAAAACATATATAAAAATTTAAATGAGAAAAACTAAAGCAACATAATATAACCAATTTAAAGTGAAGTAAAGGTTGCACATTGGGAATGCGAGAGCTTAATTATCATATATTTAAATGAAAGGAAAAGGTTTAAAGCATTAACATAAATATTATTAGAAAGCTATATTCAAAGATATTAAGAAGATCAAGTGTAACATCATTGATCTTCTAATCAAGTATGAAACAAAATATCTTCTAAAGCATTCCAAAACATAATAAAACTATTCTTAAAAATATAAAATGAATGTTTCTTGTGATACTACTTATTGTTAAATAAGTCCAACAATATTTTTTATCTAGATTGGATCTCATCTATAGTTATTGTGAATTACCAAAGTAAAAAAGTACAAATAATAATAAATTATTTTTTTAATATGAAGTATTTCATGTTAAATTCAAATTTGATAAATCAATGTAATGTAATATAATCGAATCAAAGTAATGTAAAGGTTGAATGAGCATAGAACTATAGTTTTATGCTATCTAATGAAAAATAAAAAGGTTTAAGAAATAGGATCATTTTTTAGAGAAACTTGCATTTTAAGCTGCTAAGGAGGACTATAACATCCTTGATCACCGAATTATGTATGAATCAAAACATAATATAAACATCCAAAAAAACATAGCAAACTAATTATTTACAAATATAAAAAAAGAATATTTTTTTAAATAGAGGTTGTTGAGATGAGACTAATGACGTTTGTTTCATCTCTATAGAAGAACATTTTGAATTAACACAAATTTCACAATAAAATAAGTATAAATAAAAAAAATTATTACTTTAATATTTAGTAAGCATATAATAAAGTTGGAATTAGATAAATTGAAGTAATCTACTATGACCAAATAAAAATAATGTAAAGGTCACACGAGTGAGAAATTATAGTTTCATAGTGGTAGAACCAAATCAAAACATAAAAGTTAAACAAATAAGATAGATTATGCAAAAAATTCTAATTTCATGATTCTGAGGAGATCGAATGTAACGTCTGGATCATCAAAGTAGGTATTAATAGAAAAGTCTCACATAGCATGCCAAAAGGCTTTAAAGTAAGATATTGAAAAACACCTAAATATTTAATTTGATGGAGCTTAGTAAGAGAAGTGCAATAATATTTGATTCATCTTCATTAAACCTTATTTTGAATAAATTTTAATTTATTTTTCTTTTTATTTTAAAATTCTTAGTAATTTCAAATGAGGTATGATCTAGATTAAATAAGCATCTTTGTACCATAGTCTATGAGTTCTTTCAAGTATTTTTTCATTACTATAATTTTTTAAATTGTTTATTTTTTGTTATTTTGGTATGTTTTATTGAACTTTACAAATTATATCTAATTTTGATGATTGAGAATATTACATTCAATCTGTATTATATTTTGGAATGCAACTTCCATCTGTAATGTATCACATTTATTCTCTTTGTTATATTTGATTTACTTATATTACTATGAAGCTCTAATTCTCCTTCTGTGTGACTGTTAGATTGCTTTTATTTAGTTTTAATATATCTTTTTGTTTATGTCATCTCAACAATAAATTTTATTTAATATTTATAAAAAAATAATAATTTATTATTATTTATATTTATCTACATTGGAAACTCATAGTAAGATCAAACAAGGTCTCACTAAGATGAGGTAAATATTGTTGGACTAGTCTCATTGAGCTATAACATATTTAATGAGATATTTATATTAGTAAATTGTTTGGTAATTGAGCATGTTACACTTGTCCTGCTTGGTATCTTTTTATGCAATTTTCTCATAAAGTTTATCTCGTTTCGTTAAATTTTATCCCATTTCTCAAAACTTTTATCTCATTTTTTATGAGAAAATTTTCTTCATACATATTTTGATGATTAAGGATGTTACACTTGATGTTTTTAATATCTTGGAATACTAATTTCTTATATAATTTATCTTATTTCTTGAAATTTATTGAATTAATTTTATTACATTACTATAAAAACATAATTCTCCTCTTTTATGACTTTTAGACTACTTTGAATTTGTTTTAAAACATAACTTGAATTTATCTTATTTTTTAAAAAAATTTTACTTTTAATATTTTGACATATTTTATGAGACATTTTAATATATATTTTATTTGATGATTCAAGATGTCGTATTTTATATCCATAGTATTTTGAAATGCAACCTTTTTATACAATTTATTTCATTTCTTAAAATTTTCCACTTTGAGTTGTTTTTATTACAATTAAGCACTAGCTCTTTTATCATGTAACATTTTCATTTTTTTGGCTTATTTATATTACGGTTCTTCAACATATACCATTTTTGCTTTATCATATATTTACCTAATATTAAAAGAATAATGTATTGCTATTATTTTTATTTGTCTTTGTAATTTTTAGGAAATTGAAAAAGAATTAACACTTTTAAAAAATTTTCTTCTATTTGGCAAAACTTTAGTATCGATTCATCATTTAAAAAAATTATAAACAAGTGAGCATTCACATGGTGTTTTAAAAAGACTTTTCAAGTAATTTTGCTGACCTTGCAAAAAATTTAATTAATAATCTATGTAATGATTAAAGATGTTACACTCAATCTTAATGATTTGCTCCAATACATTTATCACATATAATTTCTCTTTTTTTCAAAAAATTCACTTTCATTTAGATTACCACTTTAACTCTAAATATCATCTCATTTAGCCTATATATTGCTTTAATTTGGCAATATCATATTACTTCAATTTATCATATTAAATCTTTAGCATATATTTACATAAAATTAAAATTATAATATTTTAATATTTATGCTTATTCACTTTGCCAATTTTTTATAATTGTAAATGAGTTTGATTGAGCTGAAACAAATGTTATTGGAGTAGTCTCAATGAGCTTTATCTAAACAAATAATAATTTTTTATATTTTTTTAAAATTTTATTTATTAAGAGTTTGGCCCATTTTGAGATATGTTATGATTCATGCCTAATTTAACAATCGATGATGTTATAGTTGATTCCCAATGTATCTTTTAATGCAACTTTCTCGTACACTTTATCTCTTTTGTTAAAACATTTTACTTTAATTTAGTTATATGGATATCCAACTCTAAGTCAATGCTCATTTGACCTTTTCATTGATTTGATACCATTTTATTAGTTTGCTTAAATTCATCTCAATTAAAATTTAGTATATATTTACTTAATATTAAAATAATAATTTTTAATATTTACTTTTACATACTTTGGTAATATCGAGAAATGCTAAATGATGTCCAATATAACATAGAAAAATGTCGCTTGACTCAACTTAATGAATTCTATAAAATTAAATATTAATTTTTATTCTTTTAAATTATTTATTTTTTATAGAATTGATAATTATTTTGAGTCAATTTGACTTATAATGTTTTTATGATCAAGGCATTTAAAGATGATCTCTTTAAAATATTGGAAAGTAACTCTCTAATATAATTTACCGATTTTATTAAAACTTTTTGCCATTCATTTTGTTATAATATTATCAAACTGAAATTCTATTTCTTTGTGACACTTAAGTTGCTTCAATTTTGTTATATTATATTAGTTCAATTTAACTTATCTAAGCTTTCACATATATTTAAATAATATTAAAATAACAATACATTTTTAGTTATTCCATCCTATTTTAGTAATTTATACCAGATGCCAACATGTTTTCCTCGAGATAAGATAAACATTATCAGACTAATCAAACCAACTCTATCTAATTAAATTTTTCAATAATAAATTTTGTAATATTTTTTCTCTAGTGCACTATTATGCTTTAGGAGAAATTTTAATTTGTATCATATTTGATGAATAGGGATGTCATACAAGATATTTTTAATGCCTTGGAATGCAACTTTTAAGTACAATTTATCTTATTTAATATTTTTTTTTTGCTTATATTACTATAAAAAACTATTTCTCCTGTCATCTCACCTTTATCTCGATTTGGTTATGCTCTATTAAATTACTTTATTTATCTATGTTTTCTTTATTATGTAATAATATTTTAAAACAATAATTTTTTTTATTTATGTCAATTTATTTTGGTAATTTTGAGTAATATTAGGCCTAAATTGATTAGGAAAAAGAGATGTTCCACTCATTTGCATGACCTCAACAAATTAAATGTTCATTCTTTAATTTTAAAGTATTATATTTCTTATAACTTTGACATGTTTTATAAAGAAAATGTTGATTCGTACCTAATTTAATGACCAAAGATTTATTCTAGTTTTCTTTAGTATCTTTGAATGTAGCTTTCATATACATTTTATCTCATTTCTTCAAGTTTTGTCACTTTTATTTGCATATATTTCTATATAGCTGTAATACCCCATTGTGTGGCCTTAAAATCATTTTTGTTTATTTATATTACATTATTTTAATTTATCTCATCTAAACTTCAATATATATTTATTAATATTAAAATAGTAATATTTTTTACTTAATTCTTACTTTTGTAATTCACAATAATTTTGATTGATGTACGATCGAAATAAAACCTTGTTAGAAACTTTTAGGCTAGTGATTGCCTTTCAAATATTAATTTTTATTGTTTTGACTATTTTATGTTTAGGTTTTTGGCATGCATTACTTATTCTTTTCAACTGACTTGGATTTCTTATCAAGGATGTTACACTTGATCTCCTTCATATCTTACAATTTTGCTTTCTCTTATAATTTGTATCATTTTTTTAAATGTTTTCATTCAATTTTGTTGCATCACTCAATAACTCTAAAACTCAACTCATTTGAACTTTACAATGCCTTAATTTTATTATGTTTCACTTATTCAATTAATTTTTCTTCAACATTAATATACAAATATATTTAGCTAACATTGAAAAAATAATTTATGTTTTTATGCTTATTTTCTTTGGTAATTGGTGGTTATTTGAAGCATTGCCTAATAAAATAGAAACAAATCATCTTTGGATTTCTCTGGATTTTATTTATGACTTTGGCAAGCTTTATATGATATTTTAATTTTTATCTGTTTTGTTGTTTAAGAATATTACTTTTTATCTATCAAGTATACTAGAACGTAAGTTTCTTGTATAATTTCTCCACTTATCAAAACTTTTTCCTTGAATTGGTTATATTACTGTCTCACTCAAAATCTGTCATCGTGCAACCTTTATATCACTTTGATTTAGTTATATTGTATTGGTTAAATTTATCAAATTGTAGCTTTAATATATATCTATTTAACATTAAAAATTATTATTAGTTATTTATATTAAATTTTATAATTCGTGATAATTGTAAATGATTCTTAATAAATATAAAATAAACATCATTAGACTCATCTTAATACACTTTATCCCATTAAAAACTTTTTTTCACATTTTTCCAAAACTAATTTAAATATTTCAACCATTTTTATGGGGCATTCTCATTTTGTACATAATTTAGTGATCAATGATATTACACACAATCACTTTGTTTTTTGGAATTTAACTTTCCCTTATAATCCAACTCATTTCTTCAACTTTTTTGCTTTGATTTAGTTATATTGATATAAAACTCCAAATGTGCTCTCATGTGTCCTTTACATAGCTTTATTAGGTTATATTATATTTCTTTAATTCCTTTAAATTAAATTTTACTTTACATTTACTTGTTATTAAAATAATAATTTATTTTTTATGTTTATTTATTTTAATATTTTATAATAATTCAAAATGAGGTCTAATCTAGACAACACTTTTTTGCATTCATCATCACAAGCACTATCCAATTAAATATAAACTACAATTTCGAAAAAATATTTAATTTTCTTGGGCTTTCACATGCTTTATTAAAGTTTTCAATTAATGGCATATTTCATGGTTGAATAAGCTATACTAATTATCCTTTGTATATTAGAATGTACTTTTGTCATACAATTATCTCATTTCTAAAAATATTTCTAATTTTTTATATATTACACTTTAACTTTAAATCTCATTTATGTCATATTTAAATTGCTTTAATTTTATTATATTATATTCCTTAAATTTAATTCATTTAATCTTCAATATAATTTACTTAATTGTAAAATAAAACTATATCATTATTTATACTTATTTATTTTGTAATTTATAATAATTCGAAAAGTGGTCCATTTGAGGTGAAATAAATCTCATTGTACTTGTTCTAATGAGACATTTTGATATGTACCAGATTTGATGATCAAAGACATTAAACTTGATCTC
Source organism: Vanilla planifolia (assembly GCA_023846275.1). Taxonomy (NCBI): domain Eukaryota; kingdom Viridiplantae; phylum Streptophyta; class Magnoliopsida; order Asparagales; family Orchidaceae; genus Vanilla; species Vanilla planifolia. The sequence goes on along the minus strand of JAIUJO010000082.1, from coordinate 475,776 downwards.
CTTAGTATATGGATGGCAACTTTTATCTATAATTTATCTCATTTTTTAAAAAAGTTATGATTCAATTGCATTATGTTACTATGATAGTCAAAGTTTTCTTATTGTGTCATGTTTGCATCATTTTGAATTGGTTATATTACATTTCCTCAATTTGTCTCATTTTGATTTTATTATATATTTAGCTAAAGTTAAAAGAATGTAATTCAAGAAAAAATGTATTTGGTCATAGAAATTCAAATTAAGGTCAAGTGGGATTGAAAAGGCATAATTGGATACATCCCAATAAGATATCTAGTAAAAAAATATTCAATTATATATTTCTAGATGTTTTATTTCTAGTATTTTGTAAAACATTCTGAGACGTTTTGATTGGTAGCTTATTTGAAAAATCTAGGATGTTACCCTTGATCTCTCTTGTATCCTACAATATAACTCTCATGTATAATTTATGACTTTTTTAAAAAATTTTTCTTTTTATGATTTTATCAATATGTTATTCTATATCTTTTATCATGTAAGCTTTACATCACTTTAATTTGGTAACATTATATTGCTTTAATTTATCTCATTGTTTCTTTTCTAATATTTACATATAATTTAGTATAACAATTTGTTATTATTGATCCTTATTTACTGTGGCCATTCTTGACAACTTAAAAGGTGGTTCAAATGACACTAAACAAATGTCGTGGCCTCTTCTCAATGTCCTCTATCCAACATGATATTAATTTTATTTTTTTAAAATATTTTTTCTATAGTTTTGGCACTCTTTGAGGTAATGTTTTAGTAGCTTGTTTAATAATAGAGGATATTACATGACTTCTTCCTAAAATATTGGAATGTAACTTTCTTATAAAATTTATATCGTCTTTTCAAAATTTTGACATTAATTTGGGATATTGATATGTAACTCTAGTTCTCCTCTTGTAAAACCCTTACATTGCCTTCATTGTTCTGCATTATATTTCTATAAGTTTGCTCTTTTAAGCTTTAATTCACATTTACAAAATGTTAGAATGATAATTTCTTTTCATTTTTTTTTGATAATTAAATGTCATTTCAAAAAGTCTAATCTAGAAGGGAAAAGCATAATTGGACTCATTTTGATGACCCCAATTGAACTAAGTCTTCTTTTCTCTACTTTTATATATTTTTGTAGGGTTTTTGCATTCTTTATGAAAAGTTTGAATAATACTTGTGTTAATGATTGATGATATTAAACTCGGTCACCTTAGCACCTTCAAAAGCAACACTTTCAAAAAATTTATATCATTTCATTATTTTTTTTCATTTGGTTTAATACAAGGTAACTTTAAAACTCCCTACATGTGTTGTTTCTGATTCAATTTGGATATATTTCTTTTCTTACATTTATGTTATTTTGGCTTTAATATATACTTGCTAAATACAAAAATAATGATATATAAGGTTATTTTCTTTGAAAATTAATAGAAATCTTGAATGATGTGAAATGATATGAAGCAAATGTTGCTAGGCTGACCTCAACATTTCCTCTTCATTGTAATCTTTACAAGACATTTTGATTTATTGCATATTTAATGACATAAGATGTAATACTAAATCAACTTATCTTGTATTGCAATTTTCCTATGTCATTTTCTTATTTTTACAAATATTTTGCATTAGATTAGTCAAATTTTTATATAACTCTGATACTTCTCTCATGTGACCTTTACATTGCTTTATTTCTCTTATATTATATTGTCATAACTTTTCTTATTTTAGATTTATTATTTATTTTCTAAATATTAAAATAAATATGTATTACAATTTAAGCTTACTTAGTAATGTGAGGTAATTTTGAACTAGGTGATCAAAACTAAATAAATATCAATTGACTCATCTCAAAGAGCATCGTATAATTAAAAAAGATTTTTTTAAAATTTATAAATTTTATTTTAATGCATTTCAGCATGATTTATAAGCTATTTTGATTCAGACCAGATTTCATGATTGATTATATTACACTCGATCTCTTTATTACCTAAGAATTTAACTTTTAATATAATTTATCTCTTTTCTTCAAATGTTTTATTTTAGTAAGGTTATAATAGAATTACACTCTAAATCAACTCTCTTGTGACCAATACAAAATTTTAATTTTCTATATTAAACTTAATAATTTATCTTATTTGAACTTTAATATTCATTTGGTTGATGTCAAAATAAAATTTATTATTGTTCTTGCTTATTTAATTTGATATAATTCTAATTAAGATAAAAGAAAAGTCATTTGACTCATGTAGATGATTACTAAATCATTAATTATTAAATTATATATATAATAAGGTATGTTTTTGGTAAATAGTCACATTATTTGAGACATTTCAATTCATATCAGATTTCATAATCGATCGTGTTATAGTAAACCTCTTTAGTTTCTTTAAATGTAACTTTTTCACAGAATTTTTTTCACAATTGTTTTATTTCATTCTGCAATGTTAGTACTTATCTCAAATTATCGCCTCATGCAACTTTATATCACTCAGCTTTGGTTATGTTGCATTGTCTTAATTAACTTTATTTTAGCTTTTTTATATATTTATTTAACAATAAAAACTATTTATTTTTTAGTGTTTATTTTATTTTTGTAATCTATAGTGATCCAAAAGGATGCTTGCTCCAAATAAAATAAATGTCATTAGACTCATCTCAAAGAGTTCTATCCAATTTAACATTTATAATTATTTTTTTAGATCTTTTTTCAAGGCAGATTGCATTCTGTTTGAGTCATTTTAATTCATAAATAATTTGGCAATCAAAGATATTACACTCAATCTTCTTTATATCTTTGAATTCAAGTTTCTCTTATAATTTATTTCATTTCTTCAAAAATTTTTCTTTAATTTGCTTATATTAGATTCAACTAATTTATTTTATTTCAACTTTAACATATATTTACTTAATTTTAAAATGATAATTTTCTATCTTTTATTGTCATTTACATTAAAGGTTTGTGATAATTTAATACAAGTCTTACTAGGATGAAATAAATATCATTGGTCTCATCTTGCTACACTCGATACCTTTAGTCTCTTATAAAAGAATTTCCTACACAATTTGATCATTTCTTTCAAATTATTGCTTTGATTTAGTTATATATTACTATGAAGCTATTGTTCTCCTCACGTGTAACATTTACATGACCTGGATTAGGAAAAATTAGTTTTTTTCATATTTACTCATTTTAAATTCCTCATATATTTACTTAATAGTAAACTATTATTTTTTATTTTTTTTATTTGTTATTGATCAATACTTTGTAATAAAAATGATGTCCAATGAAGATGACACTAATGTCATTGGACTTATCTCAAACAACTCTATTAAATTAAATATTTATTTATTTTTTAATTTTAAATTATTTTTTATAATGTTTCATAATACTTTATGAAAGTATTTGAGTCCTTCATGAGTTTGAGATCGAGGGTCTTACACCCCATCTCTTTGGTGTATATATTAGAATATAGTATACTAATGTAATTTGTCTTATTTTTTCAAATTCATTCTCTTGTCTCTCTTATGATTCTTTAATTTTGGCTTATTATATATTTTTTTAATTTATCTCATCTCAACTTTAATATATATTTACTTAATATTTAATTAATAATTTATAATGATTTAAGCTTATTTATTTTGGTAAATAATTTTAATTCTAGACCATGACTAATTAAGAAAAGATGCCATTAAGCTCATCTCAATGAAATTTATCAATTTGGATAATCATTTTAGTTTTAAAATTTTATTTTCTTATGTTTTGACATGTTTTTGAGACACTAATTCATGCTCTCTTTGATGATTAAAGATACTATAGTCAAAGATCATAATTTGTCACTATATAACTTTCTCATAAAATTGATATCATTTCTTCAAAAATGTTACTTCGATTTTACTATATCATTATGTTACTCTAAATTCCCTGTCATATGACCAATACATCATTTTGATCTTATTTTATTACATTGCTTTAATTTACCTCCTTTTAACATTAATATTTATTTAATTGAAATTTATAGGATAATTTATTATTATTATTATTATTATTATTATTTTTACTATTATTATTATTTATGAGAATTTATTTTGGTAATTTATTCTATTTTCAATCTAATGAGAAAAACAAACATTGGACTAGCCTTCATGAGCATTATTTAATTATAGTGTCTTTTTTATATTTTTAAACATTTTTAATTTTGAAGATTTGCTTACATTTTACAAGATATTTTCATTCGTACAAGATTTGTTAATCAAGGTCTTTGCACTCCATCTCCTTTGTATATTAAAATGCAATATTATCAATCAATTTATCTTATTTCTTTTCATATTTTATTTTTGTTTTGATATATGAATATGTAACACTCAAGCAACTCTGTCATAGATTTAATATCATTATATTACATTGCTTTAATTTATTTGTTTTTCTGATAATGTATATTTACTTAATATTAAAATTATAATTTATTATTTTTTAAGATTATTTACTTTGGTATTATGTAATAATTCTTAATTAGTTTTGATCGAGATTAAACAAATATGATTGAACTCATCTAGACAATCTCCATTCATTAAATATATATTTCTATATTTTTAAATATTTTTAATTTTTTATAGGTTTTACAAACTTTACTAGTAATTTTAATTTATACAGATTTGAGGATCAAGGATTTTATTTCATCTCTTTAAAAACTTGGAGTGCAACATTCTTGCATCGTCTATCTTATTTATCTAAGTCTTTCTCTTTAATTTGCTTTTGGTACAATAAAACTCTTATCGTCGTCATGTGTGACCTTTGCATGACTTTGCTTTTATCATACTACGATACTTCCTTTTAATTAATTTTAGTTTTAACATATATTTTGTTAATATTAAATTCTTAATTTTTTGTATTTTTATTTTAGTCATTTGTAGCAATTCCTAAATAGCTCTAGTTGGGACAAAACAAACGTTTTTGGATACATCTAATCAAACTCTACCTTACTAAGTAATAATCTTTATATTTTTTATATTTGTTTTGCTTTAGTACCCATTATAACTATTTTTTATTTGTATCTTGTTGGATGATCAAGGATGTTACGTTTTATGTCTTTAGTATCTTGGAATGCAACTTTCTCATAGAATTTATCCTTATTTATTTGAATGCTTTTCTTTTATTTTGCTATATTACTATGAGTCACACATTCATCTCTTATATGTCCTTTATATTTATTTCCTTATGCTATCTTACATTGCTTCAATTTATCTAATATCATCTTTATTATATTTTTTTTATTTAAAAATAACGATTTTTTATTATGTATGTTTATTTATTTTGGTAGTTCATGGTAATTTCAAACTAGTCCATTCGAGGCAAAAAATGTTTTTGATTCATCTAAGCAAGCTCAATCCAATAAATATTTATCTTTGAATTTTTAAAAATCTTATTTTCTATGGCTTTGGTATGTATTATTTGCTTTTGTTTAGTACCTAACTTTAGAATTGAGCACTTTACTCTATATCTGTTATCTTAGAATGAAAATTTCTAATATAATTTATGATCATTCATTAAAGTTTTCCTTCTATTTGCTTATATAGCCATGTAACTCCAATAACCTAGCTTATAGATCTGCTATCACTTTATTTTTATTATATTACATTGTTTAATTTTGTATCAATTTATTTTTAACATATATTTACAAAATAATAAAAACACAAGTTGTTATGACTTAAGTTATTTATTTTTCTAGTTAATAGTAAGTCCAAAAGTAGTTAAATTGTTCACTCACCTCAAGGACCACTCCACATTTTAGTACTAATTTGCCTATTTTAATATTTGATATTCTTGTGTTTTGCAATTCTCTTTAAGAAATTTAAATTAGTAGTTATTTGATGATTGGAGACGTCATACTTTATGTCCTTAGTTATTGGAAAGCAACTTTCTTGTACAAATTGTTTTCTTTATTCATTATTTTTACATTGATTTAGTTTCTTTACAAAGTAGCTGTAAATCTAATCTTATATAATCCTTACATCATTTTATCTAATTATATATTATAATTTTTCTTTTATTTTTTATTTTAGATTTACTATATATTAAATGAAAATTAAAAAAAACTTTTTTTATCTGTTCTTTTGTAATTTGGCAATTTATTGTAATTTTAAACTAGATCTGATTGAGACAAACAAACACAGTTGGATTTGTTTAAATGAGATCTCATTAATTATATATTCATTTCTATATTTTTTTAAAGCTTTGTTTATTTAATTACATATTCATCTTCAACTAATTACATACTGGTTTATCTCACTTTCAATAAATGAGATAAATTATACAAAAATATTTCTTTCCAAGATACTGAAGAGATCGATAGAAGAGTCCTTAATCGCCAAATTGGGTACAAATCAAAATGTCTCATAAAGCATGCAATAAATTATAAATTAAAATAATTAATAATATCAATGAATATATAATTAAATGTGACCTCTCTTGCATAATATTCATCGAACCTCCTTTATAATTATTCCAATTACCAAAAGTAATTAAACATAAATAACAACTAATTTATTCTTTAATATTAAGAAAATATATATTAAAAATAAAATGTGATAAATTAAATTAATGTAATATATTGAAATCAATGGAAAGTAAAGGTTACATGATAGTGGAATTAGGGTTTGATGTTAATATGATAAAAAAAAAGTTGAGTTCAAAGATATTAAAGAGACTATGTGGAAAATCCTCTATCATCAAATTTGGCATGAATAGAAATGACTCATAATATATTTAAACTCCTAGCAAAATAAATATTTTCTAATATAAGGACAATTATGTAATTAGATAAGGCTCATCAAGATGACTCAAATGACGTTTGTGGCACATTGATCAAACCTTGCATGTAACGACTATGAACTACAAAACCAAACAAGCATAAATAATAATAAACTTTTATTTTAATATTATGAAAATATATGTTAAATCTACGATGAGATAAATTAAAGAGATATAAATAAAAAAAGAAAATTTGAAAAAATGAATAGAATTACATTGTAAAGTTACATTCCAAGATAGTAAAAAGATAAAGGGTAATGTCTTCGATCATGAAATAATGTACGAATAAAACTTTATCGTATGGCTTGCAAAAAACCTAGATGATAACTTTTTTCAAAAAATAAAAAATAACTTTTAATTCAATGAAAATTACTATGATGTGTCTAACAAGGTTATCCTTATTTGTACCAATCTTAGATTGGAATTACCGCAAATTTTCAAAATAAAAAAAACTTATATAAGAATAAATTATTATTTTTAATTTTTAGTTGTTATGTATTAAAACCTAAAATGAGATAAACTGAAGTAATGTAATATAAAAATGTAGTGCAATACAAAGGTGACACATTGGGAGAATTAGAGTAATATAGTAATATGACTAAATCAAAGATAAAAATCTAATAAAATGAGATAAAATTATATATAAAAGTTTCATTCCAAAATACTACAAATATTGAAAGTAACATCCTTTCAATCAAATAAAGTACAAATAAAAATTTCATGTAATGCATGTAAAAATCATAGAAAATAATACATCTAAAAATATGAAATAAATGAAATTAATAAAGGCCATCAAGACGAGCTTGTTGATGATTATTGTCTTGATTAAACTTTGTTTGGAATTACTCGAACACTGCAAAAAATATATACAAAACTAATACTAAATTTTTTTTCATAATTACATAATAAGGCTAAACTTTCATTAAATGACTTAATATAATATGACAAAATTAAAGAAAATAGTTTTAGAAAACGAGGAAAATGATACAAGAACATTGGATTCCAGGATACACAGGAGTTTGAGTGTAACATTGATCATCTTTAAATCATGTTCGAATTGATTTATCTCACAAAATATGTCAAAAACATAAGAAATAAAATATTTAAAAAATAAAAGCTGTATGTATAATTACAAAAAAAAACTTGATTAAATGATTCAAATGATGTTTATTTCATATCAAGCAAACAACATTTAGAATTATTGAACACTTCCAAAAAAGTAATAAGCATAAATTTAAATAAAATATTATTTTAATTTTAAATTAACTATATATTAAATAATAAATGAGATAAATTTAATTAATTAAATAAAACTTAATTTAAGTAAATAAATAAAAAATTATTGTAAATGATCTTTATCATGAGGTAGATATATATTACGAAGATGAAATAAGATAAATTCAAGCAATGTAATATTACTAGGTCAAAGGGATGTAAAAATTGTATAAAAGTAGAATTAGAGTTTCATAGTTGTATTGTGTAATTAATCTAAAAGATTTTAAGAAATGAGATAAATTGCGTTTAAAAGTTGAATTCAAACATACTAAAGATATATAGTGCAACATCCTTAATGCTATTTAAATAAGTCTGAATAATGATTAATTAGTTCTCTTATATTTAATAAATACATAATAAAAATAAAATGACATGCATTAAGTCTAGATAATATTAGAAAATAAAAATGATGGGTCATAAGAGAGGAGAACTATAGTATCATAATAACAAAACCAAATCAATGTGAAATATTGAAAGAATGATAAAATAATATCACAACACTACATTCCAATGTACTAAGGACATTGAGTGTAATATTCTTGATCCTTGAATCTGATATAAATTGATATGCCTCATAAAATGTGCCAAAACCATAAAAAATGAGATATTTTAAAATATATTAGTTAACATTTAATTGGATATAACTCATCAAAGTGAATGCAATAATTTTTATTTCATCTTTGTTACACCTAATTTAAAATTATTATAAATTTCTAAATAAACTAAAGATAAACTAATCAAGATCTAATATTAAGTAAAAAAATAATTAGGCTAAAAGAAGATAAATTGAAATAATATACTATAACCAAGTGAAAGCAACATGAAGGTCAACAACAATGAGAATTATAGTTACATAATAAAATAGCATAATCAAAGAAACATATTTTATAAAATGATATAAATTGTGCAAGAAATATGTATTCCAAGATTTTATGGACATCAAAGAAAGCAACCTTGATCGTCAAATTAGCTATGAATTTAAATGTCACATAAATCACTTAAAAGTCATTAAAAATATTAAAAATATTCAACAAACCTTATTTAGAATACTATAAATTACCAAATTAAATAATTTAGAAAAATAACAAAAAATTATCTTTATATTAAGTAAATATTTATTAAAATTGAAATGAGAAAAATTAAAGTAATGTATTACAACAAAATGAAAAAGATTTATAGTTAACACTATAAGCGATTTATTGTTGCATAGTTATTGAACAAAAAAATAAAAACATTTGAAAAAAGATTAGATAAATTTTTTTAGATAGTGGCACTCTAAAATGTTCAGAATATCCTGTATAACATCATTGATTATCAAAATAGATATGATTCATTATATCTTATAAAGCATGTGAAATTATAAAGGAAATAAAATTGATAAAAAGTTAAAAAAATATTTATTTAGATAGAGCTTGTCAACATGAGTTCAGTGTTTTTTTATCTTGATCAAATCTCATTATAAATTATTACAATATACTATGTAAAAAAAATAATAAATTATTGATTTTAATAATAAGAACATATATGTAAAAATTAAGACCACATAAATTAAATTACTATAATATAATGAAAGAAAAAATGATGCAAAGGTCACATAATAAAATATTCAAAGATACATGACAATATAACAAAATAAAAGTAAAATAATTAATGAAAAAAGATAAGTTATATAGGAAATTTACATTCAAAGATATTAAGTGAAAATTAATGATCGTTAAAACATATAGAAATAAAAATTTCTCATAAATCATAAACACTTATTTTAAAATATAAAAAAGAAATTTTTAATTAGATAAAAGTAGTCTAAGTGAGTCCAATGATGATTGTTTTGTCATGATTAGATCACTTGTCGAATTACTATGAATTACCATAGTAACAAAGCAATAATACTACTAATAATAATAACTTCAATATTAATAAAAAAATTTTTAGTACTAAAAGTATATAAATTTAAGAAATGTTGCTTAATATTTTCATGTGATGTAAATTTCACATGATAGAAGATTTAGACTTAGATGATAATATAACAAATTCAAAGAAAAAACTTTCTAAAAATTTAAATAAATTTCACAAGTAGCATTTTGAGGTAGAAAAGAGATTATATGTGACATCGTCGATCATCAAAACATGTATCTTTAAAACTCTTTTGAAAAAGTTTCCTAATATCTTAGAAAATAAGATCTTTAAACTCATAAAAATTGATGTTTAATTGTATAGAGTTCATCGAGATGTGTCCAATAATGTTTGTAACATTACTATCGAACCTCGTTTCGAATTTTTAACAGACAATCAAAGAAAATAAACAAAAATTATTATTTAAATATTAAGTAAATTTATATAAAATAGAAAAAAAAATTTATGTGATGTAATATAACAAAATTAATATAATATGAAGCTCATGCAATAAGAGATTTGGAGTTATAGAGTAATTGATAAAAATTAAAATGATGTAAAGGTCACATAAGGTAAAACTTATAGTTTCATAGTATTTTAACCAAATCAAAGTTAAAAGTATAAATAACAAACAAATATTGTATTCAAAAGTTATATTCCAATATACTAAAGAGATCAAGATTGACTTCATAGACAATAAAAAATGCTAGGAATTACAATGACTTTTTAATGGTATAAAATTAGTAAAATTATATTTTTAAAATATAAAAATAAATACTTTGTTAAAGAGGCCTCATTGATATCAGTCCACTGACAATTATTCTATCGCCATCAAACCCCATTAAGAATTACTATGACTTATTAATGTAAATAAAGATACAAAATTATAAAGTATTGCTTTAATATGAAGTAAACATATCTTAAAGCTGAAATGAGATAAATTAAAGCAGTATTACATAACAAATCAAAACAACATAAACGATACAAAATAGGAGAGTTTGAGTTTTGAGTACTTTAACCAAATCAAAATAAAACATTTACAGAAAGTGTTACAAATGGTACATGAAAGTTACTTTCTATGATATTAAGGAGATCAATGGTAACATCCTCGGTTCTTAATTCACAAATGAATCAAAATATATCGTAAAGTTTCTCAAAACCTTTAAAATAAAATATTTTTAACTTTTTCACTTTGCCATTGTTATATTACATTGTAATTCTTGATGTTTTTTATGTGGCATTTACATTGCTTCTATTTGCTTATATATTATATTGGCCCAATTATTTTATTTTATTTTTAATATAAGTTTATAAAAAATAAAGAAAATTGTTATTTTTTTATGTTTATTTGATTTTTTTGACATAATTTCAAATAATGTTTCATCAAGAAGAATCAAATGTCATTCAGCTTTTTTAGACTAGTTTTATCAAATCAAATATTCAGTTCTATTAATTTTACACATCTAATTTCTTTGTGTTTTGGCCCATGTTACTTGATATTTTGATTCATATATAATATAATTATCAAGGATACTATAGTCGATCTCCTTAGTATCTTGTAATAAAACATTCTGGTATAATTTATCTAGTTTTTTTCAGAATTTTATTTTTATTTCGTCATATTTATAAATCATTTCCATATTTTTTATGATATTCAATTTATACCTAATTTAATGGTTGATAGTTTTTTTTCTTGATCTATTTATTATCTTGAAATGTAAATTTCTATAGAACTTATGTCTTCAAATATTTGCTTTGATTTAGTTATAATCCTATTAAACTCTAATTCACCACTCATGTGACCTTTAAATCAACTTTATTTGATTATATTTTATTATTTCAATTTATTTCAATGAAGTTTTAATTTATATTCACATAATGTTGAAATAATAATTTATTATTATTTATGTTTATTTAATTTAGTAATTCAAAGTAATTACAAATGATATCTAATCTTAAATGAATTATTATTGGACTTGCCTTGAGGATATTTATCCATCTAAATATACCTTTTGAAAGTTTTAAAAAATTATTTTCTATGACTTTAGCATGTTTTACTACTTATTTCAATTCTTTGATGATTTGATTTTGGAGGTTATTACTCTAGGTTCCTTAGTATATTGGAAAGATACTTTCCCTATTTATTTATCTCAATTATTTATCTTTTCGACTTTGATTTGGTTATTATACCATTTCACTCAATCTCTTGACATGTGGCCCTACATATCTTTCATTCATATGAATTACAGGATTTAAATTTATCTTGTTTATGCTTTATTATATATTTACTTAATATTGAAACAATAATTTTTCTTATTGAAATTCAAACAAAGTTTGGTTGAGATGAAAATAGTTGCACTAGTCTCACATAGCTTATTAAATATTAATTTACATATTTTATAATATTTTAAATTTCATGATTTTGGTATGTCTACTTAGAATTTTGATTAGTACCTAAGTTGATGGTTGAGGATGTTACACTCAATCTCTTTAGTATCTTAGAATGGAATTTTCCTAAATAAATTAACATATTTCTTCTAATGTTTTGCTTTGAATTACTTATATTACGATGAATCTCTAATTTTCCTCTTGTTTAACTTTTACATCATTTTTATTATGATAAATTATATTGTATCAATTTATGTCATGTCATTGTTCATATATATTAACTTTTAATTAAAATAATATTTTACTATGATTTAGGCTTTTTTGTTTATTAATTCACTATAAACCTAAGCATTATCCATTGGAGCCAAAAACTTATGTCAAGTAACTCATTATCACAAGCTCTATTTAATTAAATATTCATTTATATATTTTGAAATGCAATAATTTTTAATATTTTTTCATGATTTATAAGAAATTTTGACTTTTAAGAAATTTGAAGATCAAGGATGCCACACTCCATTTCCTTAATATCTTGTAATGCATGATTCGATAAAATTTATGTCATTTCTTTAGATTTCTCTCTTTGGATTGGTTATATTATAATGCAACTCTAAACATACTCTCTTATGACATTTCTTTAAATATATTGCACTACTTTGTTTCAATTTATCTCTTCTAAACTTTCAAATATATTTGCATGACATTCAAATAAAACTTTTTATTATTTAAGCTTATGTCATTACATATTTTTACTATTCTATTCTTAATGATATCTATCTTAATTATTTTATTTTAATTTTTTTCTAGCATTTTTGCATGTTTTATAGGACATTTCAATTCATAATCTTTTTAATGATTGAAGATGCTACACTTGACTTTAAATGTTTGTTGGAATGCACTTTCTCATAATAGTTATTTCTTTTTCATCAAAAAATTCACTTTCATGTAGTTATATTACCATGTAACTCGACATATCCTCTCGTTTAGCTTTACATCACAATATTTTTGCTATATATATTTCATTAGTTTATCTTATTAAGTTTTTAATATATATTTATAAAAAATTACAATTATAATTTTTTATTATTTATTCTTATTCATTTTGGAAATTTTCTATAATTTTAAAAGAGATTTGATCCATGTAAAATAAAAGTCATTGGACTAGTCTAAATTTGCTCTAACGAACAAAATAGACGTCTTTATATTTTTAAATTTCATTTTCTAAGATTTTCGTATATTTTAGGTGATACTATGATTCACACCTAATTTAATGATTGAGGATAATGCACTCAATCACCTTTACATTCATTTGACATGGTTTTGTTAGATTGCTTAAATTTAACTTAATTGAGATTTAATATATAATTATTTCATATTTAAATATTAATTTTTAAATATTTATGCTTACATACATTTTTAATATAAATTAATTCTAAATGATGTTATATATTGACTAAGTAAATGTCATTTGACTCATCAAACAATTTCTATCAAGTTAAAAAAATTATTTTTATTCTTTTAAATTATCTATTTTTTTATATAATTGCCTTTTTTACTCTTTTCGATTGATAGTAATTTGGCGATCAAGAATGTTGCACACAATTTTTTTAAAACCTTGTCATATAAATATCTTAACTTGTTTATTTAATTTTTTTCTCTTTAATTTTCTCATAATATTTTGAAACTGTAATTCCCATCTTATGTGTCCTTTATGTTGATTCAATTTTCTTATATTAAATCATTTCAATTTAACTCATTTAAGCTTTCATATATATATATATATGTATATATATATACACTTATTATTAAAATAATAATTTATTTTTTAATTTTTCTTTATTATTTTTGTAATATTTAGTAATTGCAAAGATCCTTTAGCCAACATGAAATACACATTATTTAACTAATGAAACAACCTCTATATTAAATTTTCATTTTTAAATTTCTAAATATAGTGCTTTTTATGGCACTAGTATGTTTTAGGAGAAATTTTAATTTGCATCATACTTATTGAATGCAAATGTCATATAAGATATTCTTAATATCTTGGAGTGCAACTTTCAAGTATAATTTATCTCATTTATTCAAAAGGTTTGCTTTAATTTTTTTATGTTATTATGAAAAAAAAATTTCCTGTTGTGTAACCATTATAACAATTTGATTATGCTATATTACATTACTTTATTTGATCTAGTTTTGATTTTATTATGTAATTAGTTTTTAAAATTATAATTTATTTTTATTTATGCCAATTTATATTAGTATTTCGAAGTAATATCATATCAAGTCTAATTAAGACAAATAAATGTTGTTCTACTCATTTGAATGACCTCGATCTAGTTAAAAATTCATTTCTTAATTTTTAAATATTATATTGTTTATGGCTTTAACATGTTTTAAAAAAAAGTTTTATTCCTACCTAATTTAATATTTGAGGATTTATTCTACTTCTCTTTAGTATCCTAAAGTGCATCTTTCAAATACAATTTATCTCATTTCATAAACATTTAGTTCTTTTATTTGCTTATATTTCTATTTAACTATAATGCCATATCATGTGGCCATAACATCACCTTGATTTAGTTATATGACATAGTTTCAATTAGTATCATTTCGAATTTAATACATATTTTTTTATTTTAAACTAATTATATTTTATTATTAACATTTATTTATATTTGTAATTATTGATAGTTCCAAATAATGTTTGATTCAGATGAAACAAATAACTTTGGACTCATCTAGGCTAGTAATATCCATTCAAATATTCATTTTTATTCCTTTCGCTATTTTATTTTTAGTGTTTTTGCATGTTGTACTTTTCATTTCCATTCATATATGGTTTTGTAATCAAGGATGTTACCCTGTACCTCCTTTGTATCTTGGAATTCAACTTTCACTTATAATTTGTATCATTTATTTAAATGTTTCCCATCAATTTTATTATATTTAACTATAATTCTAAAACTCTACTCATTTTACTTCTAAAATGCTTTAAATTTATTATATTGTATTGCTTCAATTAATCTAACTTTAGCATTAATATATAAATATATTTAGTTAACATCAAAATAATAATTTCTTTATTTAATCTTATTTTGTTTTTTAATTGGTATTTATTTGAAGCATTATCTAATCAAGTAGAAACAAATAAACCTTGGACTCCTAATATTTAAGGTTTTTTGTTTACATGACATCTCATTTTTTTATCATATTTGATGTTTGAGAATAGTACTCTATAGTCTTAAGTATCCTGGAAAATAATTCTCTCATATACTTTATATCAACTTTTCAAATTTTTTACACTAAATTGGTTAAATTGCTTTGATTCAAAATCTCTAACTCTATAGCCTTTATATCAATTTCATTTGGTAATATTATATTGCTTCAAATTATCAAATTTTAGCTTTAATATATTTTTATTTAACATTAGAAAAAAATTATTACTAGATATGCATATTGAATTTGGTAATTTGTGGTAATTGCAAATGATGCCTAATTCATATAAAATAATAGCCATTGGACTCATCTTGATAATTTTTGTCCCATTAAATATTCTTTTTTAAGTTTTACATAATTTACTTTTAAGTATTTTGACTCTCTTTATGAAGCATTCTTATTTGTACCTAATTTATTGATCAAGTCTATTACATTCAATTACTTTAGGATCTTAGAATATATCTTCTTCATATAATTTAAGTGATTTCTAAAACATTTGTGCTTTAATTTAGTAATAATAATATATAACTCTAAATATCCACTCGTGTGATCTTTACATAGCCTTTATTAGGTTATGTTGCATTCCTTCAACTTTTTTAAATAAAAGTTTGATTTATATTTACTTAATACTATAATTATAATTTAATTTTTATGCTAATTTACTTAGTTATTTTATTGTAATTCGAAAAGAGGTCTAATCGAGACAAGAAATTTGGCTGGATTCATCGAGACAAGTGCTACCCAATTAAATATGAGCTTCTACTTTTTCCAAATATTTTATTTTTCAGGGTTATTACATTCTTTATTAAAAATTTCAATGCTTGCCATGTTTAACAATCGAGTAAGCTACACTTGATCTCCATAGTATCTTGAAATGCAACTTTCTCATAGAATTTATCTCATTTTCTTAAATATTTTTACATGATTAAGTTATATTACTATGAAACTTTAGATCCCTTCTTATGTGATATTTAAATAGCTTTAATATTCTTTTATTATGTCCTTTTAAATAAACTAATTTAATCTGTAATATAATTTACTTAAAGGTAAAATAATAGTTTACTATTATTAACAATTATTTACTCTATAATTTTTAGTAATTCAAGAAGTGATCAAATTGAGATGAAATAATCTCATTGAACTTGTGTCAATGAGCTTTATCGATTTCAAAAATCATTTTTTAATTTTAAATATTTTTTAAGCATGGTTTTATCTTTTTGAGACATTTTGATTTTTATCTAATTTGATGATTGAGAGTATTAAACTTGATCTTATTAGTATATTTGAAAACAACTTTTGTTTATAATTTATATCAATTTTCTTCAAAAATGTTTTCATTTAATTGCATTGTATTTCTATGAAACTAAAATTTTCTTATTATGTGACCTTTTCATCATTTAGATTTTTTTATATCACATTTCGTTAATTTATCTCAATTCCATTGTATCATATATTTAATTAATATTAAAAACATGATTCGTTATTTATATAGGAACCATAGAATTTCAAATTAAGGATCAATTGGGCTGAAAACATGTATTTGGATACATCTCGATAAGTCAATCAATACTCAACTCGATGTTTCTACATATTCTATTTCAAGTGTTTTGTAAAACTTTCTAAGATATTTTGATGCGTTACATATTTCATGATCATGAATGTTACCCTTGACCTCCTTCATATCTTGGAATGTAACTTCTTGTATAATTTATCAAAATTTTCAAACTTTTTCTTTTGTTTTGTTTTATCACTTTGTAATTCTAAATCACCTCTCATGAAACTTTTATATTACATTGATTTTGTAATATTATATTTCATCAATTTGCCTAACTTTTACTTTATCATATATTTAAATAAAAATTAATATAATAATTTATTATGATTTGTGGTTATTTATTGTCATCATTCTTAGTTACTTAAAACATGGTCTAAATGATAGAAAATAATTATCGTTGGCTTCTTCTCAATGACCTCTATCCAATTGGTTATTTATTTTTTAAATTTCTGGCATGCTCTATAAGACATTTTTTACTACATAATATAAGATATTACACAAGTTTTCCTTAAAATAATTGAATGCAACTTGCTTATACAATTGGCCTTATCTTTTCAAAATTTTGACATTAATTTGGTATAATAATATGTAACTCTTGTTCTCCTCTTGTGAAACTTTTAAATCACCTTTATTTTGTTACATTAAATTTCTATAATTTCTATCTTCTAAGGTTTAATGACCATTTACCTAATATTAAAATGAAACTTTGCTTTTAATTTATTTTTTTTATCTTTATAATTCAAAGTAATTTCAAACAATGTCAACTTAAGAAGAAAAAAATGTAATAGTAATACAACTAACTCAAATTTATCAACTTCAATTAATGATATAAGTTGTACAGTAAGGCTACTCGCCAAGATACAAAGAAGTTTGAGTGTAACATTATCGATAATCTAATTAGTTATAAAGAAAAATTTTTCATAAAACATGCCTAATCAATAGAAAATAATATATTTCAAAATATAAAAGTAAATTTTACTTAGATAAAGCTAGTAAACATGATTCCAATGACATTTACCCTATCACACCTCATTTGCAATTACTATAAAATAGAAAAGAACAAAACATGAATAAAAATCAATTATTATTTTAATATTAAGTAGATCTATATTAAAGCTAAAATGTGATAAATTTAATTAATATAATATATATATTTAAAAGCAATGTGAAGGTCACATGAAAGGAAAATTTGTGTTTCATAGTAATATAAAAAAAAATTAATGAAATGAGATAAACAATATATGAAAGTTACATTTTAAGATACTAAGGAGACTAACTATATTATTCCCAATCACATATGTTTATTTATAATCTTCTTGATAAGCTCTATCTAAAATTATTATTATTAGTATACCTTAAAATAGTCAGTGTTTATGTATGTAGTCCGTTTTTGCATAATCCTAAAATTTTTATTATGATAATGCTCATATGAGCAATTAAAAATCTCATATGAAATTCATAACTACTTACATATATGATATTGTGAGGTTAATGATGATAGTTTTAGATAATTTTTTTTGAAGCCAAGTCCACTACCATTATTAAATGGAAAATCACTAAATAATTGCCACTTATTTGTGGTTATTTATGGAAAAGTTATTCTACCATAAAATGTCAAATAAGAATTAGTTAGACAAAGAATAAATATGTATATAGTCCTAGACCATAAATTCTTCGAGGAATATGAATTCCTTTTCAACAATATAAAAGCTTCTTTTTTAAGAAATGGAAGCTAAAATTTACGGCAAGGAATATCTTTTTAGATTTCAAAATGAGGAACAAGCATAGAAAACATGAGGAGAGCACTTAGTAGCCAATGTAGATTGCTACTAGTGAATGTGGCTATTCATAACTAGCTTCTCTACAAAAATTGGGCCTAAAACTAGCGACCCTAACACAAGAAATGTAAAACAACTAAATGTATAGGTTCACCTGTTACATAAGTGTCCTTCATAACCCATGCAACTTTATTGTATTATAGCTAAGACCTTTAACTAGTCTAATGCCACTTGCCTAGATAAGTTGAAGTGTTTGATTCTATAATCCCTCCATTCTATTTCCCATATTATTATTGAAAGGCTTTAACATCTCTAGATTTGTTAAATATAAAGTATAAGGGATATTGTAAGAATCATCATCTTTAGGATTCTTGAAACTAATTTTATAATCTACATTCGAGAGTATTTACAAATGATATTTTGCTCAAGAAAATATAATAAAATTTTATCACTATCAACAATATTCTTTCATAATGGCACATCAATCTATTTTCTTAAAGATTATTTGTCCCCATAAATTTCAGCTCTAGTTTCTTCACAAAGAAGCTTATATCTTTTAGAAAAGGAAGCATCAACTATAGTAGAAAAAGAATAACTTCTCTATCACTATATTTGTTCTTTGGGCTATTTTTGACCCTTAATCATGTCATATACTACATAGAATACTCACATTCTTAGTGATTGAGACTGGCTTATTAGAGTGCCTAAGATCTTAATTCTTGCTTCCTTAGAATTCCATATATTCATTCTCAATAGCAAGATTGTATGGTGAGCTTAATGAAGCTTTTTTTTCGTGAAATCATTCTCAAAGAAAGTCTAAAGAACATGTTCTAGTCTCCATGAATATGGCAACAAAATTGTTAAGTTGCACAAGCTCTATAGTAATAATCCTTGAAATGAATGTTGTACTTAAAACTTTAGGAACATTAAGTTCTTCAATAAAGACTATGTAGAATTTCAATGATGATAAGTCTAGGATAACATAAAATAAATTACAAGCCCTCTTCATAGGGGCATTATGAACTATCAATGTTTCAAAGATATCTGTGTCTAGTATGTTAAGAAACTAACTAGTATTCCTTTTGGAGTAGAAATAATTTTAATAGAATTTATTTAAGTAGACTTTGTATTTTCATAGGTAATTTTACCTTGTATTTGAGAGCATATTGTTAAATCTTTCTTTTACTATGGACACTTCATGGGGTATTACTTCTCTCGAATTTGATAACCTTTGTGATTCTTGCTTGACCCAATCTTATATCTCCATTTTCTTTTATGTTTTTTCTTGTGAAAGCTTACATTCTACCCATTTTCAACATATTCAACATTTAGCATCTTTATTTCCCTTTCTAAATTAGGATTTTCTAGTTTTGTTACTCCTTGATGTAAGAAAAGTACCCTGCAAGAAAATCCATGTTATGCAAGATTAGATTATGGTCTTTCTAGTATTTCACAAATGATACAATAAGAACTTATCAACCTCTTTAACTAGATATTGAGATCTATACTGCAAATGTGAATTCTATGGAAATCTATTTAGTGTATAAGCCTCAAAAGAAATTTGTTTGAAAAAATGAGAGTTTGAGTATGCCATTTTCTACGAAATATATTAGTGTTACGTTTTGTTACCTCGTAAAAACATTTTATAATAATTCTAGTTTAAGGCCTTCCTTGGCCTTGCTATAGGTTTAAGTCTTTATTTCACCATTTATAAGGTTAATTTATGAATTTTTCTGACCATTTGTTTATTAATATTCTATTATACAGCCATTGTGTCCGTTTTGGGGAGATTGTTCCTTAAGTATATAGAAGAGGTAATAAGCTAAACTCTTTCCTTTCCCATTTATTTGTTCAATGACTATATTATATACATTATTAACAAGAAAAACACTAAATAACAGCCAGTATTTGTTGCCAACTTATTTTAAGAAATTTTATTATAAAATGCTAAGATATATTTGTAATAAATCATAAGAGTAAATTCTCTTGCATTTTTCAGGAAAATTCAATGCTGCATATGCATGCCAAGATTTTTGTATATGTGGACATTATTTCACTTTTCTAAATTTTACTAAAATATTTACATATATGGCCATACGTTTTGGAAGCTTCCTTATAATTTTTCCATTTTATTATACCTAACCAAGTTTCTACAAGTCTATCTACTTCTTCCATTTGGTAACTATCTAGATGAGATAATTGTATGGGAGATATTTCCTTGACAATCTACTTCATCCTTTTTAGTAACTGGATATCTTGATCATTGACATGTAGTTTTCTATTTAGCCTAATATTTGCATATGCAACACCAAAAATTTTACCTAAATTAGGAATAAAAGAGCATGTGCAACAATGTTTTTTAGAAAATTATGATATCTTTTAGTATTGACAAGTTATCTCCTATGTTTAAGATAAACATACTTATGTGCCTTAGAATTTTAGTTGTCCATTTCAAATATTTAATTCTAAAATTTTAATGAATCATTTCTTTACTTCTATCTTCTTTTTTGTTAGTATCTATGAATTTATTATGTTTTTCAACATGTCCATTTTTGTTTGAAATATAGCAAGTGTATTTGTTAGTCCAAAGGGCATAATTAACCATTCATAATGCCTATTAGCACTATAAATGCTAAGATGGTATGCTTTCTTTATTTAATGCCACCTTCAATAATTTTGATGCTAGGTTGAATGTAGTATAAATATTTTTATTATAAATTCTATGTATTGTATTTTCTTTGATATGTAAAATGTACCCATCATATACAATGTTATCATTTAATAATCTATAATCAAATATCATTCATGTTTTTCCTCATACAATTTCACAATTTGTTTTGAAAATAGATAAAGTAATTTGCTAAGGATTATTGCTTATTAATCCTAATTGCAATAATTCTTTATAATGCATTTTGTATTCTGCAAAGTCTTTTGGTTTGACTATTTCTAAATTTCTTATTGACTTGCTTTCGCTCCAATGCTTTAAAGGATCTCTTATAATTTTTGGTTCGCCAAATTCATGCAATGACTTATTTTAAATTTTTCACTTATTGTTTTAATTAAGTATAGGTTATGTAGGGTTTGAAAACATCAAATTCTTCCATTTCTTATTTGGAACTAAAATCAACATTTCTTTTACTATGTTTTGACAACACTTGTGGACTAGATGATATGGTGTCAAATCATTTAAACATTATTTGTTTATCATCTTCAAAAGTTTTACTCCCTCACAAATTTCTAAAAAAAATCATTCCAGTTATCATTCCACTTGGTTGAACTTATGTATTGCCCATTTCATTGGAATGGAACACTTTTATTCGTTAAATTGTTTATGGATATTGGTTATAATTTTATCAACTATTTCTTCATTTTCTATTGTCTCTAATATCTTACCTTAGTATGCAAGTGTTCTAGTATAATGAGGAGGAATCTTTTGATTTCTACATGATTGGATTATGCTCCAATATCCCTAAGCTAACCAATTTGATGGTGTGGCCATCTTCAAATTAAAGTTTGTAGATGATGTCAATCATTTTATTTTGTTAATATTCTATTTTGTCAAATTCAATAACTCTTTTATGTCTAAAGTATTATTTTCAATTCGTGTTTTTCTTTTATTTTATATTGTGATAGCTTATTTAGTTTTAAATTATTTTTTAACATTTTTTAACCTTCCTTAGGATTTTGTGTCATATTATATCGTAATTTTTTAGTCCAAAACCTACATATGTCTTGGTTACAACTTATACATATTGTTCCATGTTTTTGACTAAATATTTTTAACATTTGTCGCACTTATGTCTTTTTGTAATTTTGAAATCTTCAAATTCATGTTCACAAAGTATTTTTAATTTTCTAATTTATAAGTTTTAAATAGATATTGGGTGTCTTCATATAAATTTCATTCGTTTCTATATTCATATTTAAAAGATCTAGGTCTATGTCCTCTAGTATAACTTTTTCATCAAAAAAACTATAGATATCACTATCTTATTTTGATTTGTTTCTGTTTAGGCTTATAATATCATATTATTCTTTAATGTCTACTTTTCAATACATCTTTAATCTTTTTCTATCCATAATCTTATTTTTCTATTCTTTACTGAAGTAACCTATTTCTTTGTAAATGAAGCACTTGCAATTTTTTTAAGGTTATTTGAGTTCTAAAACATTTTACTTTTTTTCACCTTAAATTAACTTATTTATAATATTTAACTCTTCATAATTGTTACCCACTTGTGCCCGCAACATGGTATGCAGGTATCATTATTTTTTTCAATAGCCAGAGCTTTTACTTTGTCTATTTGCTTGTCATTCCATGTATTTATTTTTAAGATAATTTAAAATGAACATAATCCTAGAATTGTTTTCTAAGATACACATATAATCCACTAATTCATTACATTTTTTTAATTATTTTTTATAGTGGTTTAGAAACTTTAGTAAAATATTTATTACTTAATGTGACGTCCATAAAATGTCAACATCTTTGTGCTGCTAGATGTAAATAATCATGACTAAAAGGTATTATATTATTGAAACAAGTTATTACTAATCATTCTAAATCTAGCATAGCTTGATCCTACAGAATGTGCCTATACTTAAGATGATTTGTAAAATTTAGCTGTTAACATTAGAGGGATTAAGTACTACTTATATGCCATTTGCTAAAAACCTTTGAAAATATGGTAATTTTTTACTATGAATTATTCATTTTATTATTTCTCCATGAAACATGTAAACAAATTGGACATTTTCTAGGGATTCCATGTTTTGAAATTCATTTAATGCATTTGTGGCACCTCTTCCCACTTATCCAATAATTCTTACAATTTTTTAGAATGGCTTCTTGGTTAAGATGATAATAAAAAAGGGGTACCATGATGCTACAAAACTTTTAAATATTTTAGGATTGGGAGCATTATGGCAACGAAATAGAAATTGAACATCTTAGGCTTCTAAATAACTTTACAAATCGCATCTACAATCATAATAACAAATACAACATATAAAGCTACTTCTTGTTCCTGTAATAATTTATTTTAATAAAACTATTCTATGGCATATTAGGTAAGATATTTGGAGTCCAAGGAGTTAATCATTTTCTAAATTTTCTCTTAGTAGAGCAATATAATGATTAGGAATTCTACAACTAAGCAAACCATGGCAATCAAAAAAATATCTTGCCTGGTTTGGGATATGTGTTTGGTTTTGTTGTACTCAAAATATATTTCACTCTATTCGTAAAAATTGTTCACTAGATACTAATTTTGATTTGATAATTTTATCTTAGATGATGCTAAAGATCTTATGATATCATATCTGATCTCTGGTGAGTTTAAACATTTACAAACAAAGTTTTTGCAAATGATGATATTCTTTTATTTAAATCATATCCTCTTATTTTTATGGCTATTTGTTTTATTTTTATAAAGATTTCTAGTTGGAATTAAATAATCTAGTGTAAAATAATATATTTATCTTCCATTAATCATGTCCATGCCTAAAATTTTGAATAAACTCTGTCTAAGATTACTATTATCGATATCTATTATGCCTATTATTACTTTAGTGACTTGTCCATTTCTTTCTACTGCATTAGCTACTATCATAGTATGACCTACATGCAAAAAAAATTCTTTATCTATGTTACTTTCTTCTATTCATTTTTCTTTCCTATATAATATTTCTCAAAGAGTTAAATTTATATTTTAGTCTTTAAAATTCTATAATTGTTTTTCAACATCTACTAATACTTATCCTTCTAATCTTTTCCCATATGATTTTTTAGCCATTTATTTTAACTATTATATTTTCTAATATTATCATTTTCTCTACTTTTTATTTATTTTGTGTTTAACACATCAACAAAGTTGGAAATTTACTCTCTGGTTTCTCTATTACTTGTTTCTATCCAAGTGATAATTTTCAAATTGTGATAATTGAGTTCTCTATATCATCATTTAATGTTTGTCGTTCTATTAATTCTTTTAATTTCTCATGAGTTATTGCTAATCATATGATTATTTTGATTAACTACATAATAATTATCTTATGTCCTACTAATGTAGGAGTATTGATATTGTTTATGTAAGAGCATTTTCTGTTATGGTTGTATTCCATTTTAATGAAATAAATATCTAGGTTTTCATTAAAAAAACTTTTTCTTTCGAAGTCTATTAAGTTTCATCATGCCATTTTGCATAGAATTCTTGAAATTATTGTCTCTAACCATTTAAGCTAACATTAAAGCCATTTAGATTAATGATCATAATATATGATGATCTTATAAGTTTCAAAAAGTCTCTAATCAACTAGAAGCTAGCATTGATGAACAAAAGTCTTAAAATTAGGCATGAATAAAAAGTTCTCATAAACCATGCTAAAATCATACTAAACAAAATAATTAAAAAACTACATGAAATTTTTTTGAAAATTAATAGAGCTCTTTGTGGTTAGTGCAATGACATTTGATTTGTCTTCATTTCAAAAAACTATAAATTACTGAAGTAAGAAAAATTAGGAATAATAAATTTTTTTTTTAATATTATGTGCATATGTTTTAAAGCTGAAGTATAATAAAACAAAGAAATGTATTATAAGTTAATGAAAGTAATGTGGAGGTTGCATAAGACATGATTTTTCATTTCAACATAATATAACCATATTAATTTGAAAGTCTTGATGAAATTAAATAAATGGTACAAAAAAATGGCACTCCAAGATACCGTTTGGATTGAGTATACCATGTTCAACTATCAAACGAGACAAAAATCAATAAACCTATTATAGTGTGTAAAAACTATAAAAAAATATTTAAAATTATAAAAATTAATGTTTAATTAGACACAACTTGCCAAGATATGTCCAATGACATTAGTGAAGTAATATAATATAAAAAACAATAGTGATGTAAAGGTCACATGATTGGAGAATTAGAGTTTCAAATTAATATAGCTAAATTAAATGAAAAATTTTGAAGAAATAGGATAAAGAGTATTGGAATTTCCTTTCAAGCTCAAAGATGATTGTGTTTAATTCTCTTAATTATTAAATAAGGATTGAATCAAAGTATCTGATAATATGTGCCAATATAAATAAAACTAAAATTTTAGAAATAAAAAAATAAATATTTAATTGTATAGAGCTTGACAAGCTATGTTCTATGATGTTCATTTATCTCAATCAATCCACATTTGAAATTATTATGAATTACAAAATTAAATAAGAATAAATAATAATAATAAAATTTCATATTAATATTAAAGTAAATATATATTAAAGCTAAGAAGAAATAAACAAAAGAGTTATAATGTAACCTAACTAATCCAATGTAAAGGTCACTCAACAAAAGATTTACACTTATTAGTAACATAAAAAATCAAAGTGAAAAATTGAAAAAAGAGATAAATTATATTGAAAAGTTACATTCTATGACATGAAAGGGATCCAGTATAATATCTTTCACCATCAAACTATGTACAAATTGAAATGTTTACTTATGTGTTGCAAAATCTTATTAAAATAATATTAAAAATATATAAATTAATGTTTAATTTGATTGAACTCTTTTAAAAGAAGTAATGTCATTTGTATCAACTCTATCAAACCTAGTTTAGAATTACTACAAATCATCAAATACATAAACATAGATATTAATGATAATGATCTTAAGTTAATGTCTATTAAATCTAAAATGAGATAAATAGAGATATTTTAATATAAATAAATCAAAATAATGTAAACATCCATGATAGAATTAGTATTATGAATAAATCATGGTAAAAATGTTCAATAAAATAAGATAATTCATATAGGAAAGTGCAACAATCTTCATGATCAAATCATGCTCAAACGAAAATTTCTTATAAACTATAACAAAAATAAAAAAAAAATATTCTGAGAAGAAAAAAATTAATATTTGTTAGCATAGAGTAAATCAATAAAAGTCTAACCACAACAATTTCATCTCCATAACACCATGGTTTGAATTAGTACAAATTAAAAAAATTAAATAACCATAAATAATAATTAATTATTATTATAATACAAAGTTGATATATGATAGAGCATAAATTAGGTCAATCGAGTAATGTAATATAAAGAAATAAGAGCAAACCATTTGAAGAAAAAATAAAGAATTTTGAGAAAATTGCTTTCTAATATGTTATTGAGAATAAATGCAACATCCTTGATTATGAAAATAGAAATATTCAAAAAATGAAGGTATCCGAAAACTATTAAAAGAATAAATAAATATTTAATTTGACACTATTAAATATGATAGCATAATGAATTTTTTATCTTGATCAAAAAACCTTTATAATTACTACAAATTAAATTTATCGATATAGATATGTGATAATGAAACTTTATTTTTGCTCCATTATATGAATCAAAATGAATTAGATTGATTGTTACATCTATGATCATTAAATCACTTATGAATCAAAATTTCTCAAAGGCATGCAACCTTATTTACTCAAATAAAAATAAAATATTATTATGAAATTAAGGAAATATAAATTAAAACTAAGATGAGATAAATTTAAGAAACATAATATAAAAAAATAAAGTGATTATAAAGGTCACATGATATAAGAATTAAATTTTATATTAGCATAACCAAATAAAAGAAAATATTTGAGAAAATGAGATGATTTGTATGTGAACATTTCTTTGCCAGATTTCGAGTGAACTTAACATCCTCTATTATTAAATCAAGTACAAACCAATATGTCTAAAATTGCTTGACATAACCCTAAAATATTTGAGATTTAAAAATATTAGAAAGAGAATTTGATTGGATAGTAGTCATCGAGAGGAGTCTAATGATATTTTTTTTCAAAGTTGGATCATATTTTGAATTTTAATTAATTACTAAATTAAAAATTATAAATAATAATTAATAATTATTTTTATATTTAATAAACATATAATAAAGCTAAAATAAGATAAATTGAAGAAATATAATAAAACAAAATCAATGCGATGTAAAGGTCAAATGTGAGAGATGTTAGAGTTACATAGTAATATAACAAAATTAAAATTAAACATTTAAAGAAATAAAAAACATTGTGTGAGACAACTACATTTTATGATGCTAAGGAGATCTACCATAACATGTTTAGCCATAAAGTCAAATGTGAATCAAAATACTTATAAAGCATCTTAAAACCCTATATAGTAAACTTTTTACAAATACAAAAATGATTGTTTAATAAGAAATAGTTCATCAAGATGTCTAATGTCCTTTGCTTTGTTTCATTTTGAATTACCAATAATTATAAAAATATATAAATAATAATAACATTAATAATAATATTAATAAAAAAAATAATATTTTATATTTGAATTATAAGAAAAATTAAAGTAATATAATTAATTATATATGATGAAAACGTCTAACAATAGAAGATTTAGAATTACATAGTAATATAACAAAATAAAAAAAAAAGTCTGAAGAAATTTGATGAGTCAACAATGTAGTGGTTCAAGATATTAAGGAAAACGATTGTAACAATGTTGACCATCAAATAAGTTATAAATTAAAATATTTTAGAAAATATGTAAAACCCCAAGAATATAAAATATTAGAGTATAAAAAAATATTTAAATAGATAAAGCTTGTATATATGAGTTTAATAACTTTTGTTTCATTTTAGTTGAACCTAGCATTGAATTACCATTATTTTACAAATAACAAAAACATAAGAAATAACCAATCATTTTTTTAATATTTAGTAAATCAAAGTTAAAGTTGAAATGAGATAAATATAAGAAATATAATACGACCAAATCAAAACAATTTAAATGTCACATAATAGGAGAATTAGAGTAATATAACCAAATAAAAATAAAAATTAAAAAAAAAACATGATTAATTATATGAGAAAGTTCGGTTTCAAGATGCTAATGACATTAACTGTATCATGCATGACCATCAAATGAGGCACTCATCAAAATTCATAGTATAGTATGCTAGCATGGTAAAAAAATAAAATATTAAAAAATATAAATGAAGATTTAAATGTATAGAGCTCATCATGTTAAGCACTACAACATTTGTTTGGTCTTTGTTTATCCTCACCAATGGTATAATAATATCTCCCATTCGATCATGGTGCATGTGCTTTTGTATGTTTGTGGATGTGCGCATACTTATGCATGTGTATATATTTATATGCATACATTTGCATATGTTGGTTCGCACATGTTCGTGTGTATGTGCATGTTTGTGCATGTCATTATGCATGTGTGTGTTCTTATATGTGCTTGTCTATGAATCTATGCATGTGTATGTGCATGCCTATTTGTGTGCATGTGCATGTATGTGTTTGTGCTTATGCATGCATGTTCATGTGCATTTGCATGTGCATGTGTGTGAGTGCATTCTTGCATGTTTGAGTGTGCATGCATGTCCTTTTTGTGAATGGTGGTGCATATGTGTGTATATGTCTATGTTTATCTATGTCCATGTGAGTTCTTGTGTAGCTACATGCATGTGTGCATACTAGGTGAGTGTGTAAGAAAGCTTGTGCTTGTGTGTGTGCATGTGGGTTTATGGGTGTATGTGTGTACATGTTTGCATACGTATCTGCATCTGTGTGCTTGTGTGAGTGTTTGTGCATGAATGTAAGTGTATGCGTGTGTGTGCATGTGTGTGCATGTGTATAAATTTTTGTGGGTGTTTGTGTGAATGTGAGTTTGTGTATGTGTGCATGTGTTATTGTGTGTGTTTGTGTATGTGTGTGTCTGCATGTGTTCACCTATGTGTGTGCATATGCATGTGTGTTTGAAAGTGTTCACAAACACACCTATGCCTACGAGTGGGTGTTTGTGTGTCCATGTGAGTGAGTGTGTGTCCCTTTGCATGTGTGTGTGTGCATGTGCATGGTTGTGTTTGTGCATGCATGTTTATGCATGTGAGTTTTGCGAGTGTATGTTGGTGTGCATGAGTTCATGCGTGGATGTGCATTTGTGCTTGTCTATCTATGTGCATATTTGTCTCCTTATTATTTAAGTGTTTATGTGTATTTGTTTGTATGTGCATGTGTCTATGTTTTTGTATGTGTTTGTGTGCAAGTGCATGTGCTTATGTGTGAGTGCATGTGTTCGTGCATTTGCTTGCGAGTGGTTATGTGTGTGCGTGAGCATGTGTGTGCATGCATATGTGTCTATGTTTGTTTGTTTGTGTTTGTGTGTGCATTCATGCATGAGTGTGTGGCAATGTGCGGTTATGTGTCTGTATGTATGCATGCATGTGTTATACGAGCACATGAGTGTGTGCGTCTGTGTGTTGTGCATCAATGCATGTGCATTTGCATCGATGCACATTTGTGGGCATGTGCTTCTACATATACGTGTGTGTGCACATGTGTATGCATGTGTGTGCATGTGTGAGTGTGATTGTATGTTTTTTATGCATATTTGTATGTGTGTTTGTGTACACATCCTTGTGTGTGTGTGTGTGCATGCATGAGCCTATGCATGTTGGCATGCATTGTGCATACATGTATGTGGGTGTGGGTGTGGGTATGTGTGTGTGTACATGTGTGTGTATGTGTATGTGTGTAGGTGTGTGTGCATGTGTTTGTACTTTTGTGTTGTTTTGACTTTGTATGCTCGTCCATGTGCATATGTATACCTATTGATGTACTTGTGTATTCATGCATGTGTGTGAGCCTTTGTGGTTGTGCTCTTACATGTTTGTACATGTATGTGTGTGTTTTCTTGTGGACATTTTGCTATGTGTATGCATGTGTGTGTGTAGATGTGTGTGCATGTGTGCGTGTTTGTAAATGTGCACACATACACATGTTTGTCAGTGCTTGTGCATGCTTACGTGGATGGGTGTTTATGCATTTGTGTGGGTGGGTGTTTGTGTGTGCATGATTACATTTTTATGTGTGTACAAGTGGTGTACACACATGCATGTTTGTGCATGTATGTGTGCGTGTGTGCATATGCATATGTCTGATTATGTTTGTGTGTACATGGATGTATAAAGTGTGCATACATGTGTGTGTGTGCATGTCTATGAGCATATATTTATGTGTGTGTATGTGTGCATGCTTATGTTTTCATGCTTGTGTGTGCATGTGCACTTGCATTTACATGTGTATGTACTAGTGTATGTGTGTGCTAGTGCCCTCACATGTGTCTATGGATGTGTGTGTGGTGTGTTTATGTGTCTACAAGTGTGTGTGCATACACACATGTTGGCATATGCATGCATTTGTGTGTGTTTCTTTTCTCAAGCAAGTGTGCATGTATGTATTTGTATGTGTATGAGTTTATGTTAATATGAGTGCAAGTGTGTGTGCATGTGTTTGTGCTTCAGAAGGTGTGCGTCCTTTTGTGTATGTGTGTTCATGTGTTTGTGCATCCATGCATACATGTGTGATTGTGTGTGTGTGTAAGCATGTGTTTGTGCACATGCATGTGTAAGCATGTACATTCTTTTTTGTAAGTTTGTGATTTTGTGTGTATATATATGTATGAGGGTGTGTGCATGCATTAAAGTGTGTTTGTGTGTGTGTACATACTTACATGCACACATGTGCATGTGTTTTTGCATGTGTGAATAAGTGCATGTGACCATTTTTGTGTGCGTGAGTGTGCATGGGCGTGCAAGTGTGTGTGCCTATATGTGTGTGTGTTTGTGCATGTGCATGAGTGTGTGCATGTGTATGGGTGAGTGTGTGTACATGTATGCATTTGTATAGTTATTTATTTGCTCATAAGTGTGTGCATGCATGTGTTCAAGTGTATGTGTGTATGTTCATGTTTTTGTGTGGGTGTGTGCAGGTGTGTGCATCAATCTACATGCATGCATTTGTGTGCTTTTGTGTGTGCATGCCTGTGCATGTGCACGTATTTATATGTCTATATGTGTGATGTTGATTACATGTATATCTGTATGTGCATGTGAATGTGTGCTTATGTGCGTACATGTGTGTGTGTGTGTATGCATCTTAGTGTTTGTGAATGTGTGTATGTGTGGCTGTATGCATGTGTGACGATGCAAGTGTTCAGGAACGTGCACCAATGTCTTCATCCATGTATGAGTGCATTTATGTTGGTGAGTGTGTGCAAGCTTATGCATGTGTATGTGTGCGTGCATGTCCATATGCATGTGTTCTATTTGTGCATGCGTGTATGTACTGTGCATGGTTATGCATGTGTTTGTATGTGTGCATGTGTGCATGTGCATTGGTGTGTGTATACATTTGTGAGTGTGTGTGCTTGTCTATTTGTGTCTGTGTATGTATGTGTGTGTGTGCATGTGTGTTTCAGTATGTCTATGTGAGTGTATGTGTGGGTGAGTGTGCATGAGTGGACATGTGTCTGTACATGTAAGCATGCACGTTTGTTTTTTAGTGTGTTTGCATTTTGGCATGTGCACATGCATATGGATGTGTGTTTATGTGCTTTTGCGAGTAGATGCATGAAGTTATTTGTGTTGCATACTTGCAAGTGTCTATGTGTACGTGTGCTTGGGTGTGCATGGTTACATATGTTTGTTTCTACATGTGTGTGTGTGTGTGCATACATGATTATCTGTGCATGTCAGTGTATGCGTGTATGTGTGTGAGCATGTGTGTGCATATGCATGAATGTGTATGAATGCGTGTATCTGTGTTTGTGTTTGTCTGTGTATGAATGTGTGCGTGTGTTCATGACCAGGTTCATTCCTACCTATATGTGTCAATTTGCATATATGAATGTCATTTTATGTGTGTGGGTGTGAATGCGAGTGTTTGTGTTTGTACGCTATTAGATGTCCATGTGGGCATGTGTGAATGGTTGTGCGCACCCATGTGTTTTGCATGTGTGTGTGTCTACCTATGTGTGCATGTGTTCATCTATGCATGTGTGTGTATGTGCATGCACATGCATGTGTTGGTGAGTGTGTGCACGTGTATGTGTGGGTAAAGAGGGTGTGTAGGTGTCTATGTACATACATATGTTTATGTGTCAATGTGTGCACAATTTCTTGTGCAAATATATGTGTGCATGAACTGACACTTTTGTGTTTGGGTGCATGAGCTTATCCATGCATTAATGTGTTTTGGTGTGTGTGTTTGTGCATTTGGGTGCATGCACTTATATGTGTCATCATGTGTGTGTGTGCATACATGAATATGAGTTAGTGCATTTTTGTATGCAATTGTGTGTACATGTGTGTTTATATTTTTTGCATATGCATGTGTGTATGTATGTCTGTGTGTCAGTACATGTATGTGTATATATGTGTTTGTGCAAATGTGTGGGTATGTGCGAGTGACTGAGTGTAGACACATGTGTGTGCATGGGTTCATGTGTGTGTACAAGTATGTGCTTGGGTGCACTTTATGTGTATATACATGTATGTGTGTGTGTGTGTATGCATTTTTATGAGTGTGAATGTGAGAGTGCGCATGTGTGCGTGCATGTAGGTGTGTGTGTCTATGCATGTGTATGAATGTGCATATGCCAGTGTAAGTGTAAGTGTGTTTGTGTGTGAGTGTGCATATGTATGTGTTGGGTTTGCATGCATGCTTGTCATGTGTACGTGTGCATAAGTGTTTTTGTGTGTGTGGGTGTGTTTCTATGTGTTGTTTTATTTGCATGTATGGATGTCCCTATTCATTTATGTGTGTGTGTGTGCATAGGTGTGAGTGTGTTTGGGTGTGTGTGCATGCATGTGTACCTATGCAAGTGCATACGTGTTCCTATATGAGTATGTGTGTGTTCACATTTGTGTGTGTGTGTGCATATGCGATGCATGTGCTTGTGTTTGTGTTTGCATCTATGTGTGAGCATGTGTGTGTGTGTGTGCATGTAGGAGTGTCTATTCTTGCTTGCATGTTTGACTATGTATTTGTACATGTGTGCATGAGTATATATGTGTGTGTTTGTGTACTCATCCACATACATGCTTATGTGTATGTGTGTATGTGTTGTGCATCCAGATGACTGTTTACAAATGTGCATTTATGTATGTGCATGTGAGCATATGCATGTGCCTATTTATGTACACAACAATGTTGTAAGCATGTGTTTTATATGTCTATGCATATGTTTGTGTGTGATTATGTCTACATGATTATGTTTGTGCAAGTTCATGAGTGTGCATTTAGATGTGTGCATGTGTGAGTGCCTATATTTGCGAGTGTATGTGTGTGAATTTGTGGTTTTCGTATGTGTATGGCTGCTTGCTTGCAAGTGTTTAAATGCATATGTGATTTTGTCTCTACTTGTGTATTCATGTGTGCATGCATGTGTATGTATGTGCATGTATATGTATGCTTTGTGTGTCTATGTGTGCAAGCATGTGTTTGTGTGTATGCATGTTTGTGGGGTGCGTGTATGTGTGTGTAACTATGTGCATGTGTGTGTATATGTTTGTGCATGTGTGTACAAATGCATGTACATATGTGTGTGTGTGTGGGTGCGTACATGCATAAGAGCTCATGGGGCGGGCTTGTGTGAGCATGCATGAGCGTTTTTGTATGCACGTAGTCACATGTATGTGTGTGTTAATGCCCATGGACATGTGTATCTTTGTGTGTGTACATCCATATGTGCATGCGCATGTCTGTGCACATATGTGTGTGTGTGTGTGTGTGAATGTGTGTTTATGTGTTTACTTGTATATTTCTATATGCTTGTGTGTGTTCCTATGTGTGCGTGTGCATGTGTATTTGTGTGCATTTGCTCGTTTACTTGTGCATGTGTGTGTATGTGTATGTGCATGTGCATGCACACATGTGTAAAAGTGTGTTTGTGTGTTGGATTGCATACATCTACATGCATATGTGAGTGTGTGAGTTTGTGTGTTTGTGTATTTGTGCTTGTGCTTGCAGGTGCATGTGTGTGCACGTGCATGAGCATATGTTCATGGGTGTGCATGCATGTTTTTGCAGGTGTGCATATGCATGTTGGTGTTTGTGGTAGTATGCATTTAGGTACCTGTTTGTTCATGTGTTCTTTTGTGTGTGTGGGTGTGGGTGCATGCATGTGTCAATGCATTCGTGCATGTTTAGAAACATGTGTGCTTGAGTGTAAGTGTGCTTATGTGCATGTCTATGTGTGTGGGTGGATGAGTATGCATGTGTCTATGCATGTGTGTGCATGTGATTTTGTCTATGCATGTGTCTATATGTGTGTGTGTTGTTCAAAGCATGTGTGCCTATGTGTTCAAGAATGTGTGTGCAAACTTGTGAGTGTACAAAATGCATGCATGGTTGTGTACATGTGTATTTGTGTGTTGTTTGTACATGTGTGTGGAACTATACATGTGTGTAGCTGTGGGACTATCTATGACCATGTGGATGAATATGCATGCATTTATGTGCGTAAACATGTGCATGTGAGTGTGTGCATTTGTGTATATGTATGTGAATGTGGGTGTGTGTGCATGTTGTGTGCATGGGGCTGTAGTCTTTTTTGCATGTGTTTATGTGTTCTTGTGTGTGCATATGCATGTGTGTAAATGTGTGCATTTCTATATGCTTCTGTGTTTGTGCGTGTATATGCATGCATGCTTGTGTATGCTTGTGCTTGTACATGTGAGTGTGTGCACATGTGCATGCATTTGTATATGCATGTTCATATGTGTATGTTCATGTACTTCTAATTACGTTTTTGCATGTTTATGTGTATGTAAGTGTGCATGTGCATTTGTGTGTACATGCATGCACTCATGTGTGTGTGCATGCCTGCTTATGTTCATTTGCATGCATGTGTAAGTACATGTGCATGTATGCATAAGTGTGTGTGTGTGACTGTGTGTGTGCACATAGGTATGCTTATGTGGGAGTGGGTGTGTCCATGTGGGTGTGTGTGTATAGGTGTGTATGTGTATGTGTGCATTATTGTGTGTGTGTGTTTAGGTGTGCACATGTGTGCATTAGTGTGTGCATTCATGTGCATGCATTCAAGCATGTGTGTGTGTGTGTGTGTTTTTGTACCTATGTGTGTTCATGTCCATATAAGTGTGTATACATGTGTGTGTATGGATGTCTATTATTGTCTATCTATATGTGTTTGTGTGTATGTGTGTGCAGGTTTACATTCGTTTGAGTGCATGTGTATGTGTGTGTGCATGTGTGTGCACATGCATATGTGTAAGCTTTGCGTGTGCTTGCATATATGCATCTGTGCTTGTGTGCTCATTTGTGGGTTGTTGCCAATGTCTGTGCACGTGTGTGTGTGTGTGTGTGGGTACATGCATATGTGTGTGTGCATGTTTATATGCATTGTTGTGCACTTGCAAGCCTATATGTGTATGTATGTGTACATGTCCATATTTGTGTGTGTGTGTGTGTGTGCATTTTTGCATGTGTGTGCTTAGGATTGTGTGTGTGCATCCATATAAAGGTGTGTGTAGACACTTGTGTGTGAGGGTGTGTGTATGCGTGTGTGTGCACAGGCATGCATTCTTGTATGTCAGTATGTGTGTGTGTATGCATGTGTGTGTCTATATATGCTTATGCATGAGTGTGTGTGTGTGTGTGTCTACATGTATGTGCATGTGTGTGTGCATGTATGTGTGCGTATGCATGTGTGTGTGTGGCATGTTTCATGTGTTTTTGCATGTATGTATATGCATGCACATGTGCCTTTATGTGTGTGTGTGCATGTCCTCAAGGGTGATGTGCATCCATGTGCATGTGTGCTTATTTCTTTGAGTTTGCATACATTTGTGTGGATGTGGACATGTGTGAATATGTGTGTGTATATGCATGCACGTGTGTGTGTGTGTCTATGTGCATGTGTGCCTACATACATGTGTGGTTGTGCATGTGTGCATGTGTGTATGTGTGCATTGGTGTGTACATGTGTATTTATGTTTATGTTTATGCATGTGTGCATCTATGTGCATTCATGTGTGTGTGTGTTTATGTTTGTGTGTGTACATATGTATATGCATCAATGTTTGTGTGCATAAGTGCATGTGAGCGTGCCTATGTGCACGTGTATTTGTGTGCATGTACAATAATACACATACTTGTGTGTGCTTGTATAACTGTGTGTATCTTTGTATGAACCCTTATGTGTGTATGCATGTATTTGTGTGTGCATTTGTGTTCATGTGTTTCTGTGTGTGTATGTCTATGTATTTGTATTTGTGCATGCATCTTTTTATGTGTGTGTATGCATACACTTGTGTATGTTTGTATGCATGCAAGTGTGCATGTGTATTTGGGTGTTTATGTGTGCAAGTTTGTTTGTGTACATGTGTGCATGTGAGTGTGGGTATGTATGTGTGAGCATGTGTATGTGTGTGTGAATGAGCATGAGTGTGCTTGTGTCTTTATGCATGCATTTGTGTGCACAGACATGCATATTTGTGCATATGTGTGCATATATATGTGTGTCCTTGTGTATGTACATGCATCTATGCAAATGTCTCTAAGCATTTGTGTGTGTGTGCGTGTGTTTGTGTGAAAGTGCCTGTGCATGAGCATGTGCTCGTACCCTTGCTCTATATGTTTGTATGCATGTTTATGTACTTGCATGCACATGTGTTCATGTGTTTAGGTGGGTGTGTGCATGTGCGTGAGTGTGCACACATTCACATTTGCATAGGTGTGTGTATGTGCATGTGTTTGCATGTGCATGTATGTGATGTGTGCATATCTAAGTGTGTGTGTACTTGTGTGTCTTTGCATGTATGTATGTGTGCAGACATAGATGTGTATGTGTGTATGCATGTTGTATGTGTGTGCCTATGTCTACGTGTAAGCATGTGTGTGCACTTCCATGCTTATGGGTGTGGATGTATGTGTGTTTATGTGTGTAAGAAATATACATGTGTTTGTATGCATGTGTACACATGTGCATAAGCCTAGGCATGTATGCATGTCTCCTTGTGTACATTTGTGCATGAATTGATGTGCATGCATGACTATGTATGTGTGCATGTGTGAATCTGTATTCGAGTGGGTGCATGTTTTTGTTTGTGTATATGCATTTGTGTGCATGTTTATTCATGTGCATGTATATGTGTGAATGTGTTTGTGTGTGTTCATATGAGTGTGTGTTAGAGTGCTCCTATGTGTGCTATATGTGTATGTGTACGTAGGTGTTTGTTTGTGTGTTTGTTTGAACTTGTTTACATGTGTACTTGAGTGTGTCCATGTGTATGAAATTAATGTGAACGTGTCTGTGTGTGCATGCAAGTAACAATGTGTGTATGAGCATTCATATGTGTGTGTTTTCATGTGTTCATGTTGTTGTGCATATGTATGTGTGTGTGACTATCCATTTATATTTTTGTGTGAATGAATTCATGCATGCATGTTTGTGTTTGAGTGTACCATCTTTGTATTTGTGCATGTGTATGTCCATGCATGCATATGTCTATGTGTGTTTGTACATTTATGCATGTGTGAGCATGTACACATGCATTTTTTTGTGCATGTGTGTGTATGTGAGTGGATGTGTGTGTACGTTCTTTCTTGCATTATATGTGCATGTGCAAGCCTGTATGTGTGCATGAATGCCTGTGTGTGCTTGTATGAGTGTGGATGTTCATTCGTCAATATGTGTGTGTGTGTGTTTGCTTAAATGTGCACATATGACTATGTATATGTGCACTGTACATGTGCATATGCATGTGTGGATGTTTGTATACTTGTGTGTGTGCATTGGTGCACATTATATCAATACAAGTCTTTATATGTGCATGTTTGCGATGTGTACACATGTGGATGTGTCAACGTGCATGTAGGCATGTCTTTTTATGCATGTATATGCTTGTGCATGTTTGCATAAGCATGTGTGTTTAGAGGGCATGTACAAGTTTGTCTATGTGTGTGTGTGTGTGAATGTTCATGTATGTATGATTATGTGTGCATGGTCATGTGTGTGTGTGTGGTTGTGAGTGTGTGCATGTGTGCTTGCATGTGTGTATGTGCTTGTTTGTGACTGTGCATGTGTAGTTATTTTTGTGTGTCTTTGTGTTCATGTGTCTACGTATGTGTGTTTGTGGGTCCATATGAATGTGTTTGTGTGTTTGTGCATGTGAGTTCATGCATGTGCTCTTGCATACATGTGTGTGTTGGGGGGTCTATGTGTGTGTCAATGCATACATGTATGTGTTCATGTGTGTATAGATGTTCATGTCTATGTTTGTGTTGTTGTGCATGTATGTGTGTGAGTATGTGTTTGTCCATGTCTATATGTGAATGTGCATGTGTGCTTTCATATGTGTTTGTGCATGAGTATGCATGTGTTTCAGTGTACAAATGCATGTGTGCATGTGTGAGTGCCTATGCATGTGCATGTTTGTGCGTATATGAGCATGTGTATTTATTAGTAATTATTTTTTTGTCAATGCTTATGCATCTAAATGTGTACATGTTCATGCATGTTTGTTTGTGTGTATACATGAATGCGTGTTTTATGTGGCTACACATATGTGAGTGTTTGCTTGCATGCATGTGTGCTTGTATATTTATGTGCCTATGTCTATATGTGTGGGTGTGTGTCTGCAAGGGTGTGTACATGCATGCATGCATGTGTGTAAGCTTGTGTATGTGTGTGTGCGTATGTGTGCATATGTGTATCTAAATGTAAGTGCATGAGCATTTTTGTGTGTGTACATTTTGGTGCGTGTGATCATGTGTGTGCATATGCACACGAGTGTGTGTGTGCATGGGCATGTACATATGTTTTCTTATCTATGCATGTGTTTGAGTACGTACTTGTGTGTCAATGTGCATGTGTTTGTTTGTGCGCACATGTATGCATGTGTGAGTGTTTTTTTGCATGTGCATCATTGTGTGTGTGTTGTTCTACATGTGTATACTTGTGTGTTTGTGTGCTCTTGTGCATGTGTGGGTGCATGCATATGCATATGTATTTAAGTGGGTGCACATGCATGTGTCTATGCATGTAGGTGTGTGTGTGTGCATGTATGTTTGTGTATGTGTGTATGCATGTCTATACATGTGTGGGTACATGTGTGTGCATATGTACATGTGTGGGGATATATGCATTAGTATGGGCATGTTTGTGAGCATGTACGTGCTTGTGAATATGCATGTGTATGCATGTATATACATGTGTGTATGTGTGTGTGTGCTTGTTATGCATGTTTGCATGCTTGTGTGCATATGTTCATGCATATCTGTGTTTGTCTTCATGCATGCACATGTGTGCATGGCTTTCAATTTCCATGCATATGTAACTATGTGTATGAGTATGTGTGCATGATCATGTGGATGTGCTTGTGTGTGCATGTGTGTGTAAGGGAGTCTTTTTGTGCATGTGTGTGTGTCATGTGTGATTGGGTGTGCATATGAGTGTACGTGTGTATGTGTGTACATATGTGTGTGTGTGTGCATGTGTGTGGTTGTGTGTGGGTGCAGGTGTGTGTGTGTGCATTTGCATGAGTGTGTATTCATATGTGTGCATTTGTGCAAGTGTGCTTGTGCCTGTGTTTACAAGCTTGTCTATACATTTGTGTTCCTTAGTGTGTGTGTGTGTGTATGTGTGCATCTGTGGGCATAAGAGTAGTTATATGCAAGCAGGTGTATACATATGTGTTTTCTAGTATGCATGGTCATGTGTGTGTCTATGTGTTTGTGTACATATGCATGTGGGTTTGTGTGCATGTGCATGAATGTGTGTGTATGTGTGTTTGTACGAGTGTGTTTGGGGCTGTTTATATGTGTTTGCTTGTGTGGATGTGTGTGTGTGTTGGTTTCGCATTTGTGTGTGTCCATGCATGTGTTTTTGTGGTGTTCCACTATTCATCTAGGGGTGCATGTGCTTGGTGTCATATGTGTGATGTGTGTGAATGCATATTTGGGTGCACATATGTTCTTGTGTTTGTGTGGGTATTTGTGGATGTGTTTATGTGCTTGTCTCTATATGTGTGTTTATGTGTATGCTTATGTATGTGGTTGTGCACATATGTGTGTGAACCCAAGCATATATGTGTGTGATAGCATGTGTTTATGTATGTGTGCATATGTACATGTTCATGTATGTGATTATGCATATGTATGTGCAATTCTCTTTGTGTGTGTGTGTGTGTCTCCTTTTTTATGAATGTGTGTGCCTGTTTGTGTGTGACTTTATTTGTTGAGTGTGTGCATATATATACATGCGTATGCATTTCTGTGGGCTAGTGCGCAAGCATATGTGTTTTCATGTATGCGTCAGCATTTGGGTAGGTCTATGAATAAGTGTGTGCTTGTGTGTACATGTACATGTGTTTGTGTTTGTGTGTATGCATGTGCATGTGTGGGGATGTCTGTGCATGTGTGCATGCATTTGTGTGTGTTTTCATGTGTGTGTGTGTGATTCTATGTGTATGGTTATGTGCGTATGTCCATGTGGATGTGTGTGGTTGTGAAT
The DNA here is from genome assembly GCA_023846275.1 of Vanilla planifolia. Classification (NCBI taxonomy): domain Eukaryota; kingdom Viridiplantae; phylum Streptophyta; class Magnoliopsida; order Asparagales; family Orchidaceae; genus Vanilla; species Vanilla planifolia. The sequence goes on along the minus strand of JAIUJO010000082.1, from coordinate 434,483 downwards.
GTGTACAAGTGTGGTTGTGCTTGTGTGCATATGTGCATGTGCATGTGTGTATGTGTCTGAGTGTGTATATGCATGTGTGGTTTTGTTTGTGTGTCTGTGTGTTTGTGCATTTGTTTAGGAGTGTTTGGGTGCATGTCAAAGTGTTGTGTGTTTGTGCACGTCTACGTGTGTATTTGTGTATGCATGTGTGTGGTTGTGTATCCATGCGAGCATGTGTGTATATGTTTGTGTGCCTAGATGGGTGTATTTAGGTATGTGGGCATGCAAGTGTGTGAATACATGCTTGTGCATATGTATGTATACCTATGCACATGTGTTTGCATATCTTTTTGTCTAGGAGTGTGCATGTGTGCATGTGCATCTATGTGTGCATACAAATGTGTGTGTGTGGGTGTGCATGTGTGTGTATCTATGTGCATGTGTGAGTTCCTAAGCATGCGTAAGTTTGTATATATGTGTGCATATGTATTTGTTTGTGTTTGCTTTTTTCTATTCATATGCATCTGTGTGTGTATGTGTGCATGAATGGTCATATTTGCGCATGCATGGATGTGAGTCTATGTTGCAGCATGTGTGCAAGTATGTGTGTGTTGTGTGCTATGTTTGTGCATGTGTGTGTGCGTGTATGTGTACATATGTATGTATGCATGTCTGCATATATGTGCATGAGTATGTGTCCATGTTATATTTAGTTTTAGATTTAAAATATTCTATACTATAATATTTCTATATTTAAAAAATTTCATGCATAATATATACATACTATTACAACCACAAATTAATTATAATTTATGATAATTCATATAAGTTATTTTTCTCAATATTGAACTAAATTAAATTTATAATTTTGTTATAGAAGTTAACCTATCTTATTTGCTACGATATGAAATTTATAATAATCTTATAAAGTTGTTATTAAAAAATAATTATAAAAATGATAAAAAAAAACAATCTTCTATAATTGTTTATTTTTTAAAAAAAACATGCTGTAAAATTTTTTTATCATTCTTTAAAAAATAAAATACTATAAAAAATGGGTAAAACATCATGACTTCTCAAGGACATCCCAATAAAACTCTCGCCTAAGCATGCTTAACTTTAGAATTCTGATGAGATCCATTACAATAATGCTAATGTATTTACACATGCATCTATGAAAAAATGATAGTTTTGATATTATACTTTAAGATAACAAATAATTTTTAAACTTTTCTAAATTATTTAATACATACACACTTTTAAAAAATATTGTGCTTATTACATATGTTATAATATTTAAAGAAATTTTTTTTGTATTTAAGTATAATTAATTAAAAAATGGGCTATTTTTTATAATATTGTGATAAATATGTTTTTTTACATTATATTATCATTCTTACAATAAAGAACTTAAATTTCTAAATAAACATAAATAAAAAAATATGTATTTGTTTAGTATATCAAATATCAAAGGTGATAATGATAACTATTCTCTAAGGGAAAGAAATGTCACAAATTGATAATAGAAAAATAAAGAAGAAAATAATAAGAGAGAAAGTTAAGAGATGATTTAATGAAGAAAAAAGTGAAAATAAAGAACATAAAAGAGATAGAAAGAATATATATAAAAGTAAAGGAGAGAAAAATGAGAAAGTAATGAAAGATAGAGGAAATAGATGCTAAAAAGAATATAAGAGTGGCATGAAAAAAAGAGAATATAAGGGAGATTACAATAAAGTAAAAAATGATACAAAAATATTTTTAAAAAAATCAAATTTCTTTAATTGGAGTTATAATATTTTTTTGAAAATAAAATTAAATAACATAGAATATTTAATAACAATAAAATATAAATTTTTTTTAATTTTTTTAATTATTTTAAAATATTGAAGAGATTTAAAGAATATTATGAGTATTAAATGAATATTATCTTTTTGAATATTATAAATAAGAAATGTTAACTACAAGGTAAATATTATAATTATTCTGATGTATTACATTTATATTATGTAATATAAACAATAGTTATAAAGAAGGTTTAATGTTAATAATACCATTTCAGATTTCTATTATTTTATAATATATTATTTTTATATTTAAAAATGCAATGCATAGTGTATAATTATTATTATAAACATAAATTAATTTTGATTTATTATATTTCATATATGTTATTTTAGTAAATATGGAAGTAAATAAAAATTTATTATTTCATTACGTCATATGATTTGGCATATTAGTTATTATATAAAATTAATAATAATTTGAGTAAGTTTTTATTAAGAAGTTATTATAAAAATGGTAAATATAAATAATCATTTAAAAGAATTTAATTTTTATAATATTATCTTCTAAAAATTACCTATCATTCAAAAGAAGATGGGATAATTTAAAATAATATATGTAGCATGAGGACTTCTCTTGAGGACTCAAATCGCTATACAAATAGTGCCTCAATATGCTCAACTTCGGGGTTCTAATGAGACAAATTATCATAATGCTATTGCGGCTGCACATGCATATATAATAAGAAAAATCAAAGTTGTGCTGTTATCGTTTAAGATAATGGATAATATCTATAATTTTCTAAGTTATCTATCATATGAACTTTTTAAAATTTTTTTACTTATTATATATATCATAATATTTAATAATATCAATATTTTATTTGATATAATTAATAAAACATTATATAGATTTTTACTTTTTATAAAGTAGATGTTAACAAATAATATTTTTTAGCATTATTTATCATTCTTGTAATAAAAAAATTAACTTCTTAATCAATATCAATAAATATATATATATATATATTTATAAAAAATATCACATATTGAACTATGAAACATGAGATATTTCTTAAATATTATTAATTTATATGTTTAAAAAGAGTTGACTGGTATAGATATATGAAATTTCTAAGAAAGAGAAAGTGATAAAACGCTATAATGACAAAATAGAGAAGAAAATAATGATAGAAAGAAATGAGAGATGATTTAACAAAAAGCTAAAGAAAAGAGTGAACATAAAAAAATTAAGAGAATAAATTAAAAAGTAAACAAGAAAGAGAGAAATTATGAAATATGGAGAGATAGTAGAGAAAGAAAGGCTAAGAAGAATTATATATATAGTCTATATACTATAATAAACATAGATTAATTATAATTATTATAATTAATATAAGTGATTTTTCTAAATATTAAACTAATTTAAAACTATTATTTTATTACATCATATGATTTCCCATTTATATTATTTTATAAATAAGCCAAATATTGTAAAATAATTTTTTAAAATTAATTGCTACAATTTTTTATTTAAATAATCTTTTATTTTAATTTATATTTTATAAAAATTGACATGAAAAATTAATTATCATTTATTACAAAAAGAAATTCCATGAAAATCTATGTATAACATATGTACTTCTAAAAATGTCACCAATCCCAATACTGCTCTCACCCAAGCATGTTTTTTTCGTGTCCTAATGAGATTTAGCGCTATAATATTATAGTCATCGCACCTACATAGAAAAGATGAAATATCGTTGCCGTGTGATTATGTTTCAAAATATAATGAATCATTTCAAATTTTTTCTAAAACATAATTTATATGTAGTTATTAGTAAAAATTATGCATATTATATATGTCATAATATTTTTTAGTATCAATATTTTATTTATAAGAAATGAATAAAACATTACATAAACTATTTTTTGATTAGTAGACATTAATTCGTGAGGTTTTTTCTATTATACTATCATTAATATAAATAAAAAAATTTAATTATGTAATAAATTTAAATAATGAAACACATTTTCATCATAAATATTATATATTAAACTTTACAAAATAAGAGATTCATGAATATTATTAATTGATTGTTTAAAAAATAGATAATAGAGATAGAGATAAAAAATCTATGAAAAAGATAGAGAAAGTCAAAGATTAATAAGAACAAAATTGAAAAAATTAGTTATAAAGATAGATGATGTATGATTTAATCAAAAATAAAGGAAATGAGACAACATAGAAAACATAAAGAGAATAAATAATTATAAATAATAAGTTTTAGAATTTATTTTTTTAATATTGACATGTAATTAGTTATCATTAATTTAAAATTAGAATATAAAAAAATATTTACACAACATAAGGAATTTTAAGAGGTCAAACATCCAAATACTACACTTGCATTGTTATCCTTAACTTTTGAGACCTAATTAGAACTAACGCCATAATGATGGTGTGGTCACATATGCAAGCATAGGACAAAAAATTGAAGTTGTGTTGTTAGCCTTTATGATAATGAAGAATTTATTAAATTTTCTAAATTATGTATTATATGCATTTTTTAAAAATATGATTTGCTTGTTATATATTGTCTTAAAATTATATTATATAATTATTTTATTTAATTATAATTAATTTAAAAATGTTATAAATTATTTTTTTATAATGTACATACTAATAGAAAAGATTTTCTTATATTATATTATGATTCCAACAAAAAAAATTAATTTACCTAATAAATAGAAATGAAAAGTGTATGTATTAATTAAAAAACTTTATCATTAAACTATACAATATGAGAGATTTCTTAAAATTGTTAATTTATTTGATAAAAAAGAGATGATGAAATTAGAGACAACTATTATTTGAGAAATAAAAAAAATAACAAATTGATAATAGAAAAATAGTGTGGACATTGATAATAGAGGGTTAAGAGATGACTTAACGGAAAGGAAAAGAAAGGCAAGAATATGAAAGAGATAAGAAGAATAAATAAGGAAGTAAAACTAAGATAGAGAAATAAGAAATTTGAGAAAGATTAAGAAGGGAGAGACGAAGGAAAATATAAGAAGATAAAAAGTAAAAAGTAATAAAAAATGATAACAAGAGTGAAAGGGAAGAGATAAAATATGAGAGATACTATATCAAGAGAAAAAAGTGGGAAAAATAATTTTTTACTACTTTCATTTTAATAATTAAATGTATAATATTTTTTAAATTTAATAAAAAAGTTTATATAATAATTAATAAAAATAAAATATAAAATGTATTTTAGGGTTAATATAAATTTGAATATTAAATATATTTAGATTACATTTTGACTAATTAATAAATATATGTATAACTATAATGATAAGTTAAACACAATTTATTATTTTTAAGATAACTTATTTTATTCAATATTAAACTGAACTAAAGCTATTATTTTGTTAAAATATTTGAATAGCCACATTTATTACTATATGAAATTAATAATAATATTATAAAGCAATTATCAAAAATTAATTACTAAAATACAAATACTACCATGTATTACGCAAACTTAATCTTGGAGTTGCAATAATTTTTGTACAAATGAATAAAAAATTACATAAATTGTTGTTTTCAATTAATTAGAAATTTCTTAAATAATATTAATTATTGGGTAAGAAAAGAGATAATAGAGATAGAGATAGCATATCTTTAAAAGAGAAAGAAAGTCAAAGAGTAATAAGAGCAAAATAAAGAAAAAAAAGTTATAAAGGGAGATTAGAGAAGATTTAAGGAAGAATAGAAGAAAACAGAACAAAGACGAGATAAAGAGAATAAATAAGTAAAAGAGAGAAAAATAAGAAAATAGAAAATGATAAAGAAGAGGAGTAGGTCGTAAGAAATATAGAGAGATAGAGAGTGAAGATAGAAACAATGGAATAATAGTAAGGGAGAAAAGAAAGTGAGAGAATGTGAGAGATGTTGGCATCAAGATAAAGAAGTGTGAGAAATAACTAAATAAAAGGTAAGTCATAATAATTAAACTTATAATATTTATTTAATATAATAAATTAGTCTTATATAGTCTTTAATTAAAATAAAAATAAGTTTTTAAATTTTTGTTATTATTTTACGTTATTAAAAATACTTAAGGACTATTTTGATAGTTAATTTAATATTATATATTTTATGTTAAATTTTGCAATATTAATTGTATTAAAAATAATAAAATTAGTCTAATATAATATATTTATGTGACATAATATAAATAATAAATATAAATAACATTTAGGAATAGTATATATAATTTTAGTTTCTAATACTAAATAAAATCATAATTTTATATTTAAAAAATATCATGCCAGTCATATATGTGCTATATAAATATAAACTAATTCTAACATATAATAAATCACATACGTAATTTGGCACAATATAGAACAAAATTAAAGTTATTATTTTATTATATCAAACGATCTACCATATTTGTTATTATATAAAACATGTAATTGAATTATAATATTTTTTTTAGAAATTAATTAAAAACTTGCAATTATAAATAATCATTCATAAGAATTGATTTTTTTAACATTCGTATGTTCTAAAATTAAATTTCCATTAATGAAAAAATCGAATGCTATGAAAAAAGATGTGCTTCACGAGAACTTTTGAAGAGGTCACCATCCCAAAACTACTCTCGCATAACAATTCTTAACATTGGAGTTCTAATAAGATCTAATGTCATAATGTTGCTGTAGTCTTACATGCATTGAATTGACAAAAAATCGGAGTTATGGGATAGATAAAGAAAAATTTCTAAACCTTTTTAAATATTGAATATATGCACTTTTTAAAAATATTTTTTTTATTATATATGTCATAATCTTTTGTGATGTTGATACTATATTTATATAAAATTAATAAGAACTTATTTAGACAATTACTTTTTATAATTTGGAAATTAATACATCATTTTTATACTTTATATTATCATTATTATAAATAAGAATTAGATAATAAATATAAAAAACAAAAATATTTATCAAAAATAGTATACATTAAACTTTGAAAAATTTAGATTTCTTAAATATTGTTAATTTATGCTTTAAAAAAGAGTTGATGGACAATGGAAAGATTTTTTTCCTAAGAAGAATGTTATAAACTGATAATAGAATAATAGTGAGGAAAATTGAAATAGAAAGTGATAAGATAATATTTAACAAAGTGAAAAAGAAAAGAGAGAACATAGAATAAACGGAGAGAATAAATAAATAAATAAATAAAGAGAGAAAAAAGATTGTAGAGATGGATAGATGAGATAGAGAGGCCTAGAAGAACATAACGAGATAAAGAATAAAGAGATAAAAAAGAGAATTGCAGTAAGAGTGAGAAGGAAGTTATGGAATATGAGAGACTTTATAATAAAGTGGAAAAAGATAAAATAATTTATTAAAAATTTAGTTTTAGTAATTAAACTTATAATTTATATAAAAATATAATTAAAAAATAAAATATTAAATTTAGTAAAAAGAAAATATAAAAAGTATTTAAGTTTTTTTATTATTTTATAATATTAAAAAAATTTAGAGCATATTATGAATATTAAGTTAATATTATCTTTTGATACCTAAAATTAAAAAAACATTAATTAAATAATAAGTATTAAAATTATTCTTATATAATATGCTAATATTATGGAATCTACATAATAAATAAAAATAATAGTTCACATTAATTACCTCATTTTAAATTTCTAATATTCCATAATATGATGTTTCTACATTTAAAAAATTCTATAAACAATATATATGTAATATTATAAAGATTAATTAATTCCAATTTATTATAATTCATGTAAGTTATTTTACTTGATATTAAAATAATTATTTAATAATATCACATGAGATGTCATATTTATTATTATATGAAACTAATAACAATTTTAGAAAATTATATTATAAATGGAATCAAAATATGGTAACAATAAATAATCATTTACAACAAATTTATATTTTTTATAATTAATATGCAAACCTTAATTATTATTCAATTGAAAATAAAAACTAAGAAAACATATTTGGAACATGAGAATTTCTCTAAAGATCACCCGTCTAAATACTACCTTAACCCAAGCATGCTTAACATTGGAGTTCCAATAAGATCCAGTGCTACAATGCTGGTGTGGTCATGCATGCAATATAAGAACATAAATCAAACTTGTGTTATTAGCCTTTAAGATAGTGAATTATTTTAAAATTTTTTAAGTTTTTTAATATATCCATTTATTAAAAACACCTTATGCTTAGTGTATATATCATAAAATTCCATACTACAAAAATTATATTTAAGTATAATTAATAAAAAAATTACATAGACTATTATTTTTTGTTACATAGACATTAATAAATGAGATATTTTTACATCATCTCATCATTCCAATAAATAAGAAATAATTTTTTTTAAAAAATAAATAACAAACTGTATATTTATCAAACATATTTTATATTAAACTATGTAACATGAGAGATTATTTAAGTATTGTTAATTTATGTGTTGCAAAAGGGATGATGCTGACAAACAATTATTCTCTAAGAGAGAGAAAAGTTACAAATTAATAATAAAAAAATATAGAAAACTTATAATATATAGAGATGAGAGATGATTTGTTGAAGAGAAAAAGAAAGGAAACATAGAAGTGATAATAAGATTAAATGAAACAAGTAAAAGAGAGTGATAGAAAGTAGTGAAGGATAAAGGAAAGAGAGGTCAAGATGTATATAAAAAGATAAAGATTGAAGAGATAAAAAATAATAATATGGATAAGAAGAAAGTGAGAATGTTAGAAACGTTAAGAAAAAGAAAAAAAAAGATAGAAAAATAATTTAATAAAAATTAAATATAACAAATAACTCATATATAATATTTAATAAAACTAAAACCATAAAAACTATTTGAGAATTATAATTATTTTAAATTTAAAAAAATATTTAGTGAGTATTTTGGCTAATAATTTAATATTCACTTAGATATATAAAATTAAAAAATTTAATTAAATATAAAAATTATAATTATTCTAATAAATTGTATTTAAATGAAGTAATACAAAAAATATTTAACATTAATAGATTAATTTATTATTTTTAATATATTATCATATAATATTTTTATATTTAAAATATTCTATGCACAACATATATATAGTATTATAAAAATAAATTAATTTGAATTTAATATAATTTATATAATTTATTTTATTCAATGTTGAATGAAAATAAAATTTTTGTTTTATCATATCATACTATTCACCATATTTATTATTATAAAGTTATTAATAAAATTTAATTTCAAAATTTTTAATTTCAAATTGTCAATTATAAGAATTTATTTTTTTAACATTAACATGTAAAATTTAATGTTGATTCAATAAAAAATTAAATTCAATGAAAACATATGTGGAAGATGGAAACTTCATAAGAGGTCACCTATCCTAATGATATTATAACCCAAGCATGCTTAACTTTTGAGCTCTAATAGGATATATTGCCATATTGCTAGTGCGGTCACACATGTAGGCATAAGACAAAAAAAAATTATGTTGTTAGCCTTTAAGAAAAAAAATAATTTCTAGAATTTTCTAAATTAACTAATATATGAACATTTTAAAAACATGTTATACATATTATATATGTCATAATATTTTTCAATGTAAATAATTTTTTAATATAATTAATAAAGATTATATAGATAATTATTTTTTATAAAATAGATATTAATAAAGAAAATTTTTAATATTATATTTTCATTCCTATAAATTTGAAATTAAAAATACTTAATAATTACAAATGAAAATTTATTTATATTTTTATAAAATATTATATATTAAAGTATTCAACATTAGGGATTTCTAAAATATTATATTTTGTGATGAAAATTGATACAAAGATAAGTATTCTCGAAGAGAAAAAGTGACAAATTGATTATAACCAAATAAAGAAAAATAATCATAGAGAGAGATGAGAGATCATTTAACTAAAAAGAATAAACAAAACATGAAAAAAAGAGAGAAAGAAATGTAAAAGTAGAGAAAGATATAAGAGATAGAATAGCAAACAAAAATATATAGAGATAATGAATAATGATATAAATAAAAGAGTCATAATAAGAGAGAAGAACAAGACATAATATGAGAGACATTATAATAAAGGGAAAATATTAAAAAATAATTTTATAAAAATTACATTTTAACAACTAAAAATAACATTTTTATTGAATATAAATTGTAAATAATACATAACATTTAATAACAATAAAACATAAAAAAATTTGAAATTTATTAATATCTAAGAATATTAAAAATATTTAAGAAATATTTTGACTATTAATTTAATATTACTTTATTAAGACTTAAAATTAAAATGGTTTATCAAAGAATAAATATTATAATTATTCCAATATGTTATCTTTTTTTGATGTAACATAAATAACAAATATAAACAATGTTTAACATTAATGAGAAAAGATTAGATTATTAATATTTAATAATATAATATCACTATATTTAAAAATTTTTATGCACATTATATATATACTATTATAAAAATTAATTAATTATAATTTATTGTATTTAATATAATTTACTTAAATTAATATTAAAAATTAATTATTGAGATCCTTTTCACAAACAATCATTTATAGTTATTTTTTTTTTGAAAATTAACATTTAAATAATAATTATCATTCTTTGAAAAGAAAAAATACAATGAAAAAATATGTGAAACATGAGAACGTCTCGAGAGGTCACTCAAGCTTGCATAACTTTGGAGTTCTAAAAAGTTCCAATGCTATAGTAGCAATGTGGTCACATGCGCATATAAAAAATAAAATGTTGTAGTAGGGTAAACATTTGCTTAAAAATATTTAACTATTTGTGAAATTTAATAAATTATCATGAATATAAAATATTGAATATAATTTATGCTAATTATATTAGTTGTAATATTTTCTAATATTAATATTTACAAACGTTATTATTTTTTATTAAGTATATATTAAAATATAAGATTTTGTACCATTATATATTAATGTTCTTATATGTTAAATACAAAATTATATAATAAATATAAAAAAATAAAATGTACACTAATCATAAATTTTGTATATTATACTTTACAAAATAATATATTTCTTAAATATTATTAATTAATGGTCTTAAAAAGATAATTTAGATATTGACAAGTAATGTACAGAAGAGAGAAGATGTTAATGATTTATAAAAGGAAAATAGAGAAGAAAAATAGTTATAGAGAGAGATGAGTGATGGTTTATTGAAGAAGAAAATAAAAGAGAGAACAAGAGAACGTAGAGATAATAAATAAAGAAGTAAAGGAGAAAGATATAAGAAAATAGAGAATGATAAAAGACACAAAGTGGATACAAAAATGATCAAGTGATAAATAGTGAAGAGAAAAATTAAAAAATAAAATAAAATAGGGAAATATGTGAAAGAATATGACATAAACTAAGATAAACTAGAGAAATTATGAATAATAATTAAATAAATGTTAAATCTTCATAGTTAAACATGTAATATTTATTAACTAGAATAAGTTAGTCATATGCACTATTTAATAAAAAAATATAAATTAATTTATTATTATTTTAGATTATTAGAAATATTTGAAAATAATTTTTATTTTTTATTTAATATTATATTTTTAATTATAAAATTTTAAAAAATTAACTGTATTTAAAAATAAATAAATAATATAATATATTTAATTTATATGCTCTAATGTGGATAACAAATGTAAATAATAACTAACATTAATACTATTATTCTAAATTTTAAATATTCAATAATATAATATTTTTATATTTTAAAAATTCCATGTAAGTTGCATACATACTACTATAAACATAAATTAATTGTAATGTATGATAATTAATATAAGTTGTTTAGCTAAATATTAAACTATAATAGAGATATTTTTTTATTATAACATATAATGTCATAATTCTTAGTATATAAAAGTATCAAAGAAGTTATAAAATTATTATTAAATATTAAATACAAAAATAGAAATTATAATTAATAATTTATAAGAATCTATTTTTTTTAATATTAAGATGTTGTAAAAATTGTATGAAATTGATTAGAAAATGGAATTATTTGAAAGAAAAGGTGTAACATGAGGACTTCTTAAGGGTTCTCCCACCCCAGTGGATCTCTTGCCCAAGCACACTTAATTTTTGAGTTCTAATGAGATCTAGTGCCACAATAGTGGTCTCATTTCACATGCAAATAAAAGACAAAATATTATTATTGTGTGAGTACTTTTTAAAAATAATGAACTATTTCTAAACTTGTCTAAATAATGAAACATATGTAATTTTAAATAAAATTTATTCTTATTATATATGTCATTATATTTTCTAGTATCAATATTTTATTTATATAAAATGAACAAAAAATTTCATAAATTATACTTTTTAAAGTAGATGTTTGTAGCAAATAGACTTTTTACCATAATATTATCTTAATTATAATAACAAATTAAATTATTTTATAAATATAAAAAATAAAATACATATTTATGATAAATATTATATATATTAATCTTTACAAAAATGAGATATTTTTGAAATATTATTAATTGTTGGGCTAGGAAAGTGATAATATTGATAGGATAACTAATCATTAAAAAAGAGAAAGAAAGTCAAACATTTATATGTGCAAAATAAAAAAAAATAGCTATAGAGATATATAAGAAATTATTTAACAAAGAAGAAAATTGAAGCAAGAACTAGAAGAGATATAAAGAATAAAGAAATAAGTAAAAAAGAGCAAAAAGAGGTAACTGAATATGAAGAGAGAAATAAAAGAATAAGAATAGGAGAGAGAAAAAAGTGGGAGATATTTAGATGGAGGAAAAAATTATAAATAATTAAATAAATGTTAGATTTTAATAATTAAAATTTTGATATTAGCAAAATATAAAAAAAATGTCATATACAATATTTAATAAAGTTGAAAAATAATTTGTCTTTTTTTATTCTTTATTAGAATATTAAAAATATTTAAAGGTATTTTGACTATTAATTTTATATTATATTATTCACATTAAAATTAAAAAACTTATTATATTAAATAAATAATAATTCTAATATATTGTATTTATATGATGTAACATAGGTAACATATATAAGTAATATTTATTATTAATAATATAATTTTTTATTTTTAGTTTTTAATATTGTAATATTTAATCATTTCAAAAAATTCATGTATAGAATATGTATAATATTATAAAGTTAAATTATTTGCAATTTATGATAATTAATAGAAGTTATTTTGCTCAATATTGAAGTAAATTAAAGTTATTTTTTGTTATAAAAAACTTACAATAAGGTTATAAAGTTGTTAAAATTTGATTACAAAAATGATAATTATAAATAATCACTTATAAGAACTATTTCCATACATTAGCATGTTAAAATTAATTATCATTGCTTAGAAATGAAATGTTATTAAACAATATGTGCAACATGAGAAGTTCCCAAAATGTAACCCATCCAAATGCTAATCTCACCAAAGCAAGTTTAAAATTGGTCTTTGAATGAGATGTAATGTTCTATTACTGGTGTGGCAGCACATGCATACATAAGACAAAAAATAAAAGTTCCATTGTTAGCCTTTACGATAATCTAAAATTTTCTAAATTATTTATCATATGAATTTTTTTAAAATTTTTTGTACTAATTATATATGCAATAATATTTTATAGTTTTGAAATTTTATTTATATATAATTAATAAAAAATAATATAGATGATTATTTTCTATAACATAGATATTTATACATGATATTTTCATACATTATAGAAACATTCTTATAAATAAGAAAAAAATTATTTTGTAAATATTAATAAATTATATAAACTTACAAAAAATAGTATATATTAGACTACATAACAAAAGAGATTTAGCGAAAATTGTCAACCAATGTGTCGAAAAAGAGATGAGGATAGAAATAAGTATTTTTTTAGAGTGAGAAAGTCACAAAATAATAATAAAAAAATAAAAGAAAAATAATAATGAAAATAGATGAGAGATGATTTAATGAAAAGGAAAAGAAAGAGATAACATAAAGGAGATAAACTAAATAAAAGAAGTAAAAGAGGTAGAGAAAGAAGAAATTAGCAAATGATAGAGGAAAAAGAAACCAAGAATATTATAAGGAGATAAAGAGTAATGATATAAAAAAATGATAATTAAAGTGGGAAGGAAGACAAAGGATACGAACCACATTAATAATGATAAAAAAGTGAAAAATAATTTAATAAAAATTAAATTTTAATAATTAAACATATAATTTTTATGAAACATAAAATGAAAATAATATATAATATTTAAAATATTCCAAATATTTAGATAATTTTTTTAATAATTAATCTAATATTTTCTTTTTCATTCTTAAAATATAAAATAGTTGATTAAATAATAATTATTGTAATTACTATAATATACTATATTTATAGAATGCAAAATAGATACTAAATATAAATAATATTTAATGATAATTATTTAATTTTAGATTGTTAATATTCAATAACATAATATTATAAAATTTAAAGATTATACATATAATATATGTAAAGTATTATAAACTTAAAATATTTGTAATTTGCTATAAATAATATAAGTTATATTATTAAATATTATACAAAAGTAAAGCTATTATTTTTATATATCATATGATTTGGCATATTTAGTAATTTATGAAACTAATAAATACATTAAAAGTTAGTTATTGTAAATCAATTATTAAAATTATAATTATAAATAATCCTTTATGGCCAATTATTTTTTTTAATATTAATATGTAAAAATTAAATAAAAGTTATTAGAAAATTAAATCAAATAAACTCACTTGTAAACTCACGCAAGATTGCTTAACTTTGGAGTTCTAAAGAGATCTACTCCCATAATGCTGCGGTGGCCGCATCGGCATGTATAAGACAAAATCAAAGTTGTTTTGTTAGCCTATAAGATAATTGTTACACCCTTGCATTTGATGAGTCAAGCATAAATATTTATATTTTATTTAGGCTTGATTTAAGTAAAATTGTTAATATTTAATTAAATCATGCCATGTATTTCACATATCTAAAGTAGTGGTCTCTAAGGACCTTGAAGCCATGGCATACTTCAAGGAAATTTGAGACATGTACTAGAATTTTCATATTTGAGTTTTTATTAATTTTCATGAAATTGAGATATCCAATTTTTAAGATTATGAGGTACACTAGTAGTATTAATATTTAAAAATGTTATAAAATTAATAATTATTGAATTTTTATTTTTGGGCCAAGCTTTATTGACAAAAAGTATAGACATTGGTATTTGATTTTTTAAAATTACTTAGGAATTAATTTTCATAAATTTCTTTCCATAGTCATTTGGAAAACTTATAATACTATGATAATATAAAATTATTTTGGTACACTTATATTTAAAATTTTAGCACAAAAATTCTTTTAATCAACATTAAAATAGCTTAAGTCTCGGGAAAATTCACTATAGCACTGCGTGGGCCGGCCAGTCACACAATTAGGCCATCCAGGTCTTTTAGAAACAAAAAATTGGCTGACCAAAAAAGGGTGAGCCAAGGCCGCCCAAAGCCCACCGAGAGTAGCACGGCAATGTCATACTACAGCGGTGGTCAACAGTCAAATGAACAGTGCTTGGCTAAGCCAAGCCCACCCAAAGCCCACCGAGAGGAGCTCGGCTAGGTCAAACTACAGCGACGATCAATGGTCAATGAATAGTGCATGGTCAAGTCTACCTGACCAGGTGATGAAATCCCTATGAAGGAAGGGGGAGCCAGCCCCACAGAAGCTCGAGAATTAAACAGTGCAAATTCCTTATAAAGCGGTGCGCCGACTTTAGTTCTGCAATGTGGGACTAAAAATCCCACCATATAACTTCGGCAGGATCCAAAGGCGTAGATCAAGCCCGCCCAGATCCAATGTTGGAGATTGAAATCGAACGGCTGTTTCGCGAGTTTAATCGACGCCATTCGTTCAGCGCGCGGATCCAATGCTCCAGGTGAAAATCGAACGACTGTTTCGCGAGTTTAGTCAGGGCCGTTTGTTCAGCGCTACGATCCAATGCTCCAGATCAAAATCGAACGGCTATATCGTAAATTTGATCAGCACCGTTCGATGTTGGGCCCGGAATGGACGATGGCTGCTTTCCGTCCGTTGCACAAACAGCTACTTGTTTTTTAGGAGCCGTTGAAGGTTTTTTTTTTGAGCTCAATTTTAAGCTCTATAAATAGGGAAGAATTAAGATTTATTTAGTTTATCTTTGCTAAATTCTTTCAAAGATTTCAGATCTCAAATTCGAGCAATCACAAGCAAAAACGGTGCCTTCAAGCTTGGAAAACTGCAACAAGGTGCTTGAAATTAGAGGTTCATGATTTAATTTTTCTCATTTATATCCTTCTAATTTTTCAATTATGTGTGCCTCCCTTTTCTCCTATTTCTTTTAAGTTATTTTTCCCAATCATTGTATTTTTTTTTTTTGGGGCAAGGGCATCCCGGTAGTAGTGCTAAAGCCCCAGGTTTGAGTTGAGCCCGGAGAAAAACTCAAGTAGGTTTGGGATTAGCTGTAATAAAAATCCCAAGTAGGTTTGAGGTGAACCGTACGAAAAACCTCATTTGTAATTGGTGCATTTAGTGGATTTTTCCCAACACCGGTTGGGGGTGGACGTAGACTCGGTTTTGAGTCGAAGCACCTAAACACTTTTGTGTTTAAATTTCTTTATTCGTGCTTAAACTTTTAAGTTTTAATTTTAAAAGTTATAAAAAATTTTTAAATACACAATTCACCCCCCTCTTGTGGGATTTCCTTAGCACGAAACATTTCAATTGGTATCAAAGCAAGGAACCTCAAATTACGTGAGTAACATCACGTGGGAGATCCTCTTGTGCTAAGTGAAGGCATTCTCACATTTTGTTTTTTGTTGTTTAGGATTTTGTATGGCTTCCTCTTTGGTCAAAATGAGTGCAACCTTATGTGAAGGTTTTTCTTCAAATCGGCCTCCATTATTTAAAGGAGAATTTCACTTATATTGGAAAAATCGTTTTAGAATTTTCATTCAATCTATTGATTTGGAATTATGAGAAGCCATGACGAAGCCTTGTGAACTTCCTAGAGATTCTTCTACTGATGAAGTCAAGCCCTTTAGTGAGCTTAACGTTGAGCACAAAAGATTGGCTCAATTAAATGCTAGGGCGTTGAACTATCTTCATTATGGAATTTCTCCTAGTGAGTTTACACAAATTAAGAATTTGCATACCGCTTTTGAGGTATGGAAAAAACTCGAAATAACTTATGAGGGTACCTCACAAGTGAAAGAAACTAAGATCAATATCCTCACCCATGACTACGAACTTTTTAGAATGAATCCCAATAAAAGTATTGAGAGCATGTTTTTGAGATTTAAAGATATTACAAATGAATTGGCAAAACTTGGGAGGGCATTCTCAAATGGTGAGCTTGTTAGGAAAATTTTGAGAATCCTTCCAAAGGAATTTGATCCACTTGCAACGGCAATTAAAGAGGCTAAGGATCTTTGAAAACTTTCATTGGATGAACTCCTTCGGGAACTTCTTACAACCGAAATAGAAATGTCAAGGAGACTTACAGAAGAGGCTTCAACAAGCATGTTAAAGTATGAAAGAAGAAAGGAAGAATCAATGGCTTTCAAAGCCACCAAAAGAAATTTGGATTCCACTTCCACCTCCTCCACGGATTTAGAGGATGAGGTAAGTTTCCATGTTAATGGTTTGGCTAAAAATTTGGCAAAGAGCTTTCTTAATTGGAAATGGAAGAAGAAAAGAAATAAAGAGAGGAAGAGGCCACCAACTTGTTTTGAGTGTGGTCAAACCAATCATATTAAACCAGAATGTCCAAAACTCAAAGACAAGCATATGAAAGAGGGAGAAAGGAAGAAGAAGTAGAGGTTGAAGAAAAAGAAAGTATTTCTAGCTACATGGAGTGCCTCCAAAGATTCAGACATTTCAAGCTCAAGTAGAGGAGAAGAAGGAATGATTTGCTTTATGGCAAATGAGACATCCTCATCATCTTCAAGTGAAGAAGAAGAAGAAAATGAGGTAAGCACTTGGACAAGAGATACTCTTGAAAAGAATTACATTGAAATTATGAATGCATTAACTTCCTTAAGGAGTGCACATAAAAAATTAAAAAGGAGCTATAAAGAAAATATTGAATTGCTTGATTTTGACATGAAAGAACATGAAAGAAAAAAATTACAAAATCAACATATATGTGAAGAAAAGGCATCACTTATCATTGAAAATACTTCTTTGAAGCATGATTTTTCAATTTTAAAAGAAAAAATACCATCTTTTGAGCATGCTAGAGTAAATAAAAATACACATGTTTCAAATGCTTATTATCATTCACATGCTCTCAATTTAAAAAAAACTAGATATTTGAGCATGCCTAGGCCATCAAACATCGTTTGTTTTTATTGTTGTAAACCTGGACATACTATGAAAGATTGCTTCTTTAGAAGAAATATGTATACACAAACACAAAATGTTAGATGGATTGTTAAAAAGGAGAACATGCAAGTACCATTTAGGGTTCAACCCAAGTTTTCTTGGCTTCCTAAGAGCATGACTTAGAAGACTAGAAGAAAAGGTCTCCAAAATATTTGGAGACATTTTAGGATAGCTCTAAGATATTTAGAAAACTTAAATTGATGATTTCATTTAGTGGTATACTTTCTAATTTAAATTTTACACCTCATACATTCAAAACCAAGGAGAAAATTGAAATCCACATCTTGAGTATTGGATAGTGGATGTTCAAGACACATGAATGGAGACAAAAGTAAATTCAAATCAGTGAGATCAGGTCCAAATAAGAAGGTGACCCTAGGAGACAACACAAAGAAAAGAATAATTTCAATTGGAGATGTAAGTACAACAAACTTTACCCTTTCAAATGTATTTTTAGTAGAAGGTTTAGAATTTAATTTGATTAGTATTAGTCAACATTGTGATAATGGATTTAATATTTTTTTAATACAAAAGCTTGCAAAATCATGAAAAATAATGTTGAACTACTTATAGGTAAAAGAAAATGTGATACATTTGTAAGTAGTTTTAGACAACTAGAAGCTAGTGGTTTGGAATGCCTAGTGACCCACTCTAATGAGAATTCATTATGGCATAGAAGATTAGGCCATGTGGGATACCCCACCTTGAAGAAGATTTCAAAATTACATGTAGTTAGAGGCCTTCCAAAACCAAGCAAGTCAAATTAGGAGTTGTGTGAATCTTGCCAAAAGGGAAAACAAGTTAAATCCTCTTTCAAATCTCAAAATGAATTAACAACTAGTAGACCTTTAGAAAAAATCTACTTAGATCTTTTTGGTCCAATACAACCTTTGAGTTTAGGAGGAAAGCAATACGGATTTGTTATAGTTGATGATTTTTCTAGATATGCTTGGGTGTTTTTTCTTAGACATAAAAATGAAGCCTTTGAGAACTTTGAAGATTTGATTAGAGAGTTAGAAAGACAACATATTCTAAAATAAATTTGTATGCAAAGTGATAATGGGAGTGAATTTAAGAATGAATATTTTAGTGAATTTTGTAAAGAGAAAGAAATCAAACATCAATTCACATGCCCATATACACCACAACAAAATGGCATTGCAGAAAGAGAGAATAGAACATTAGTTGAGATAGGTAGAATCATGTTAGCCGAATTTAACTTACCCAAATATTTTTGGGCCGAAGCTATTAGCACAGGGTGTTACATCATAAATACGGTTAATTTGAGACCAAAATTTAAGAAAACTCCTTATGAATTGCTAAGGAAGAAGAAACCAAATCTTAGTTATTTTCATGTTTTTTGTTGTAAGTGCACTATTCTTAAAAATGAGAGAGCAAACTTAGGAAAGTTTGCACTCAAGGCAAGTGTAGGAATCTTTTTAGGGTATTCATTAATTAGAAAAGCATATAGAGTTTTTAATCAAGAATCACATAAAATAGAGGAAACAATGCTTGTTGTGTTTGATGAGACAATTCAACTAGTTAGTGAAAAGCATTTAGAAGATGAAATAGAATTAGTAAAGAATCTAGATTTAAATAAAGAAAAAATAGAAAATCTAGAAATAGAAAGAGAAAAAGAAAGAGAAAATAATTTATCTAAAGGATGGAAATTTGCAACCTCACATCCAAAGGATTTGATTATAGGAGATGTGAACCAAGGAGTGAAGACTAGAGCTTCAATTAGAGATATAGATCATAGTGCCTTTGTGTCATTTTTTGAACCTAGTTCTATAAGAGAAGAGCTTGTAGATGATTATTGAGTTCAAGCTATGAATGAAGAGTTAGACCAATTTGAAAGAAATCAAGTTTGGGAATTAGTACCAAGACCTAGTGATCAATAAGTAATTGGTACTAGATGGGTCTATAAAAATAAATTAGATGAAAAGGGTGTAATAATTAGGAATAAGGCTAGACTTGTTGCTAAGGGATATAGTCAAATAGAAGGTATTGATTTTGAGGATTCATTTGCACCCGTAGCTAGGTTAGAAGCAATTTGATTACTTCTAGCATATTAATGTTATAAGAAATTTAGATTGTTTCAAATTGATGTAAAAAGTGCTTTCTTAAATGGAATAATAAAATAGGATGTGTTTGTAGAACAACCACCAAGTTTTGAAAATTATACACAAGATAATTATCTCTACAAGCTTAAGAAAGCTCTTTATGGCCTTAAGCAAGCTCCACGTGCATAGTACCATAGGTTGAGTAATTATCTAGTAGAAAGTGGCTTTAGAAATGGTAAATCAGATACTACATTATTTCTAAAGCCTTTAGGAGATGATTTATTAATTGTTCAGATTTATGTTGATGATATTATTTTTGGTAGTACAAAAGAAGAAATGTGTAGAGAAATTGGAGATCTTATGACTAAAGAATTTGAAATATGCATGATTGGTGAGCTAACATTTTTCTTAGGATTACAAATAAGACAAGTAAAAGATGGTATTTTTATTTCTCAAAAAAAATATTTGAAAGAAATGTTTAAGAAATATGGTTATGAAAATATGAAACCTAGAAAAGTTCCCATGAATCAATCTATACAAATAGACCTAGATGAACAAGGGAAAACGATAGACGAAAAACTTTATAGAGGACTTATAGGATCTTTATTATACCTTACAGCTAGTAGGCCCGACATTCTATTTAGTGTTGGATTATGTGCTAGGTTCCAAGCAAACCCAAAGGAAAGTCACTTAAAAGCTGTTAAAGCAATCTTCAAATATTTGAAGGGAATTATGACTCTAGCCTAGAAATGACCTTTCTTGTGAACTCATTGGCTATATAGATTAAGATTTTGGAGGATCTAAAGTGGATAGGAAGAGCACATTAGGGACATGTCAATTCTTGGGACATTGTCTTATTTCATGGTCAAGCAAAAAACAAAATTGTATAGCCTTGTCAACAACAGAAGCTGAATATGTTGTAGTTGGAAGTTGTGTTGCTCAAGTACTATGGTTAAGACAACAACTTCAAGACAATGGTTTAGAAGTCATACATATACCTATTAGAATTGACAATACTTGTGCGTTAGCGTTAGCCAAGAATCTAGTTCATCATTCTAGGACTAAGCACATAGATATTAGATATCACTTTATTAAAGACCAAGTGGCCAAAGGATTAGTAGAATTAGAGTATGTTACTACTAAGCTTGAATTGGCTAAAATTTTTACTAAACCCATACCATAGAAGCAATTTCAAACATTGAGAGAACAATTAGGAATTTTAGACATTGCTTAGGGTTAACTCCCTTTTGATGGTGTTAATGGGGGAGAATAGTTAGGAGTTAGGGGGAGCATAAAGATAAGGAAGCATGTTAATTATTAATCTCCTCATTAAGATTTCTCTTCTTAAAAGTTTATTTTTATTCATTTTATCATTTTTTTGTAGATTTAAAACATTTATGTCTTACCATCATCAAAAGGGGGAAATTGTTACACCCTTGTGTTTGATGAGTCAAGCATAAATGTTTATATTTTATTTAGGCTTGATTTTAAGTAAAATTGTTAATATTTAATTAAATGGCCATGTATTTCACATGTTTAAAATAGTGGTCTCTAAGGACCTTCAAGCCATGGTATACTGCCAGGAAATTTAAGACATGTACTAGAATTTTTATATTTGAGTTTTTATTAATTTTCTGGAAATTGAGATGTCTAATTTTTGAGATTATGAGACACACTAGTAGTATTAATATTTAAAAATGTTATAAAATTAATAATTATTGAATTTTGATTTTTGGGCCAAGCTTTATTGACAAAAAGTATAGACATTGGTATTTGATTTTTTAAAATTATTTAGTAATTATTTTTCCTAAATTTCTTTTCATAGTCATTTAGAAAACTTATAATACTATGATAATATAAAATTATTTTGGTACACTTATATTTAAAATTTTAGCACAAAAATTCTTCCAATCAACCTTAAAACAGCTTAAGTCTCGAGAAAATTCACTATAGCACTGGGCGGGCCGACCCGTCATGTAATTTGCCCGTCCAAGTCTTTTAAAAATTAAAAATTGGTTGACCCAAAAAGGGCGAGCCAAGATCGCCCAAAGCCCACCGAGAGCAGCACGGCGAGGTCAAACTACAGCGGTGGTCAACGGTCAAATTAACAGTGCTTAGCTAAGCCAAGCCCACTCAAAGCCTGCCGAGAGGAGCTCGACTAGGTTAAACTACAGCGACGGTCAATGGTCAATGAACAGTGCCTGGTCAAGTCTACCCGACCAGGTGATGAAATCTCGGTCAAGGAAGGGGGAGCCTGCCCCACAGAGGCTCGAGAATTAAACAGCGCAAATTCCTTATAAAGTAGTGCGCCAACTTTAGTTCTGCAATGTGGGACTAATAATCCCACCGTATAACTTCGGCAGGATCCAAAGGCGCAGATCAAGCCCGCCCAGATCCAACGTGCGCGATTGAAATCGAACGACTGTTTTACGATTTTAATCGGCGCCATTCGTTCTGCGCGTAGATCCAACGCTCCAAATCAAAGTCAAACGGCTGTTTTGCGAGTTTAATCGGGGCAGTTCGTTCAGCGCGACGATCCAACGCTCTAGATGAAAATCGAACGGCTGTTTCGTAAATTTGATCACCGCCATTCGATTTTGGGCCCAGAATGGACGGTGGGGTCTTTCCGTCCGTTGCACAAACAGCTAGTTGTTTTTTAGGAGTCGTTGAAGGTTTGTTTTTTTTTTTGAGCTCAATTTTAAGCTCTATAAATAGGGAAGAATTAAGATTTATTTTGTTTACCTTTGCTAAATTCTTTCAAAGATTTCAGATCTAAAATTCAAGCAATCACAAGAAAAATGATGCCTTCAAACTCCAAAGGAAAACTGCAACAAGGCGTTTTAAATTAGAGGTTCATGATTCAATTTTTCTCATTTTTATCCTTCTAATTTTTCAATTATGTGTGCCTCCCTTTTCCCCTATTTCTCCTAAGTTTTTTTTGCCAATCGTTGTATTTTTCGTTTTGGGGTAAGGGCATCCCGGCAGCAGTGCTAAAGCCCCGAGTTTGAGTTGAGACCGGAGAAAAACTCAAGTAGGATTGGGATTAGTCGTAATAAAAATCCTAAGTAGGTTTGAGGTGAACCGTACAAAAAACCTCACTTGTAATTGGTGCATTTAGTTGATTTTTCCCAACACCGGTTGGGGGTGGACGTAGACTCGGTTTTGAGTCGAACCACCTAAAAACTTCTGTGTTCAAATTTCTTTATTCGTGCTTAAAACTTTTAGTTTTAATTTCGAAAGCTATAAAATTTTTTTAAATACACAATTCACCCCCCCCCCTCTTGTGGGATTTCCTTAGGCATGCATAAGACAATCAAAGTTGTGTTGTTAGCCTATAAGATAATATGCAGTTTAAACATTTTTTTTAAATTATGCTGTATGTGCACTTTTTAAAAAAATTTTATACTTATTGTATATGTTATAATATTTAATTGTAACAATATTTTATTTATATATAGTTAATAAAAAATTTATAAACTAAAAATATTTTATAGTTATATTGCATTATCATTATTAAAAATAAAAATTAAATTAATTAATAAATAAATAAATTTTTAGATATATTTATCAATGATACTCTATTTCAAACATTATAACATGAGAGAATTATTATATTATTAATTTGTTTTGAAAAAGATATGATAAAAAGAGATAATTATTCTATAAGAGATAGAAATACATAAATTAATATAAAAACTAAAGATAAAAATTATAGTAGAGAGTTAAGGGTGTTGATTTAAAAAAAGAAAAATAATAAAGAGAACATAAAAGAGATTCAAAAAAAGTAAAAGTGTGAGAGAGAGAGAGAAATGAGAAGCTAGCGAAGAAAAGAAGACAGAGAGGCCGAAAAGAATATAAAGAGATAATTAATGAAGGGATCAAAGAAAGAATAATAATAAGAGAAAAAGAAAAAAGTGACTATGAACAAAATTATGGCAAGAAATAAAGATAAAAAAATTTATAAAAATTAATTTTTAATAACTAAATTATAATACTTGTTAAATACAATAAGTAAATAATATGCAATATATAAAAGAATAATATATATAAAAGCTACTTAAATTTTATTATTATTTTAAAATATTAAAAACATTTACAAGATATTATGACTATTAATTTAATATTATCTTTTTGAAACATAAAATTAAAAAACATAGCATATGATATAATATTATCAATAAATATAAATAATATTTATTATTGATAATATAATTTTTGATTTGTAATATTTTAGAATTTTAAATTTCTTTATTCAAAAAAATTCAATGACTATATATATATTATTATTATAATAAATTAGTTCTAATTTATTATAATACATATAACTTATTTTTCATAAATTTGAGCAAAATTAAAAAATAATTATTTTATTAAATTAGATTAGGTACCATATATATTATTATTTGAAATTAACAATAATATTATAAATTTATTATTAAAATGTTTTTATGAAAAAATGATACAATAAGTTATTTATAAAAATTTAGTTTTTATAGCATTAACATGTTAAAGGTAATTATCTCTCATTAGAAAGCGAAATGCTATAAAAAAATGTGTAATATAAAACTTTTCAAGGGGGATTCAATCCCAAATACTGTTAACAAAGCATAATTAGCCCTTAAGATAATAAGTAATTTAAAAAATTTTCCAAATTATCTAAACAAATTTAGTTTTGATTAACATTTTATAATTATTATACATGTCATAATATTTTATGAGTTCAATATTTTTATTATATATAATTAATAAATAATTAGTTTGACCATTTTTTAATATGTAGATATAAATACGAAAGATTTACTTTTATTATATTATCATTCTTATAAATAAGGAATAATATTATTTAATAAATATAAAAATCAATTTTTATATTTAATAAATAAATTATATATTAAAGTTTGCAAAATGTAAGACTTATTACATATTATTTATTTATGTACTGAGAAAGAGCTTATAAAAATAGAAATAATTACTTTTTAAGGGAGATAAGAAGTTACAAATTGATAATAAAAAAATAAAAAAGAAAATAATAATACAGACAGACGAGAGATGTTTAGCCAAAAGAATACAAAAGAGAGAACATAAAAGAGATAAAAAGAATAAAAAAATAAGTAAAAGACAGAGAAATTTAAAATCAGAGAATGATGTAGGAGAGGTGAAGGCCACGATGAGTATAAAAGGATGAAGAATGAAGAGTCAAAAAAATGAATGATAACAAAATTTAGAAGTTAGGGAGAGAATGTGATACACATGTTAAAGAGAAAAAGATAGAAAAAACATTTAATTAAAGTTAAAATTTAATAGTTAAACTTATAATATTTAGCTGAGATAAATAATAATTATTATATTATATTTAATGATAATAAAACATAAAAACTATTTAAGTTTTATAATTATTTTAAAATATTAATAATATTTAGAGAGTACTTTGATAATTAATTAAATGTTATTTTTTTCATACATAATGAAAAGTTTATTGAATAATAATATTAAAATTAATGTTATATATTCTCTTTATATGATGTAACATAGATAGAAAATATAAATTATATTCAATATTAATGATATAACTTTAAGTTATTAATATATAATAGCATAATATTATTATATTTAAAAAAACTCTATACATAATATATAAATACAATTATAAACATAAATTAATTTTATTTTATTATGAATAAAATAAGCTATTCTGCTCCAAATTAAATGAAATTAAAGTTTTTATTTTATTATATCATATGATTCACCATATTTATTATTATATGAATTTATTAATAATATTATAATGTAATTTCAAAAAATTAATAATTATTCATTGGAAAAAGAAATTTTATAAAAAAAAAATGTAAATCACGAGAACTTCCAAAGAGGTTATCCATCCCAATACTACTCTAGCGCAAGCATGCTTAAACATTGGAGTTCTAATGAAGAAGAAAAGGAAAGAGACATCATCGAGGAGATAAAGAGAGGAAAAACGTAAAAGAGAGAAAAATAAGAAAATAGAGTAAGTTAAGGGTGGGAGAGGCCATAAAAATATAAGACGATAAATAGTGAAAAAAA
Source organism: Vanilla planifolia (assembly GCA_023846275.1). Taxonomy (NCBI): domain Eukaryota; kingdom Viridiplantae; phylum Streptophyta; class Magnoliopsida; order Asparagales; family Orchidaceae; genus Vanilla; species Vanilla planifolia. The sequence goes on along the minus strand of JAIUJO010000082.1, from coordinate 408,025 downwards.
TAAAGGAATGATAATAGGAGAGAGAAGAAAGTGAGAAAATGTGAGAGATTTTGAGATAAAGGGAAAAAAGTTTGAAATAATTAAATAGAAAATTAAATTATAAAAATTAAACTTATAATATCTATTAAATAGAATAAGTTAGTTATATACAATGTTCTGATAAAAATAAAGCATTATCTTTTTATTTTAGAATATTACAAAAAATTTGAAATATATTTTTACTTTTAGTTAAAAATTATATTATTCATATTAAAATTAAAACTTAATTATATAAAAAATAATATAACTTTTCTTATATATTATATTTTAGAAATATAATATTTATATTAATAAATATAATATTCAGCAATAATAATATAATTTTAGATTTCTAATATTTTATAATATAATATTTCTATATTTCAAAATGTCATGTAGAGCATAAATATATTATATTAAAAATAAATTATTTCTAATTTATTATAATTAGTGTAAGTTATTTTAGAAAATAATGAACAAAGCTAAAGGTTTTATTTTATTATTATTAAAACTTAATTACAAAAATTGTAATTACAAAAAAATGTTTATAATAATAAGGCTTCTCAATAGGTCACATATCTTAAAACAAATATTGCCCACCAAGCTTAAATATGGTGTTCAATTAAGATCAAATGTCATAATGTTATGTGGTGACACATGCATGGATATGTTGTGTTGTTAGCTTCAAAGTTAACAAAAAATTTCTAAAATTTTCTAAATTATCAAACAGATATACTTTTCAAAATATTTTATTCTTCTTATGTTTATTATATATTTCATACAGTCAACATTTCATTAATATATAGTTAGTAAAAAACTTACTAACTATTATTTTTTATGACATAAATATTAATACAAAATCTTTTTTTATTATCTCACGATTCTTATAAAAGAATTAAAATATTTTAGAAAAAATAGATAAAAAATACATATTTATCAAAAATATTTTATATTAAACTATGCAACAGAACATATTTCTGAAATAAGGCTAACTTATTTTTTGAAAGAGGGATGATAGATACAAAGAACTATTTTGAAAAGGTGAGAATAAAAAGATAAAAGTCAACACATAAGAGACACTGAGAATAAATAAAAAGGTAAAAGTGAGAGAAAAAAGAAAATAGAGAAGGATAAAGGACATAGAGGCCAAAATAAATATGAGATAAAGAGAAAATTAATAATAGAGATAGATAGAGATGATTTATAAAAAAAGAAAAGAAAAGAGAGAACACAGAAGAGATGAAAAGAATAACTAAAAAGTTAAAATAAAGAGACAACTGAAAAACTAAAGCACAGATAAGAAAGAATGGCCATGATGAATTTAAGAAGATAAAGAATACAGAGAAATTTAAAATAACAATAGTAAGAGTAAAGAGAAATTGAGAACATGAGAGACATTATGATAAAGAGAAAAAAAGAAAAAATATTTAATAAAAATTTTATTTTAATAATTATACTTGTAAAATAAATTAAATATAACAAGTAAATAATATATAATATTTAGATATAAAGAATTAAAATTATTTCATGTTTGTTATTATTTTTAAATTTTAAAAAAAAATTTATAAATAATTTAACTACTAATTTAATAATATTTTATTCATACATAATATGAAAAAAGTTAGTTAAAGAGTAAATATTATAATTATTCAAATAAATTATATTTATATGATGTAATATAAATAAGAAATATAGATAATATTTAGCATGAATAATATAATTTTAGATTTCTAATATTCTATATTATAATATTTCAATACTTGAAAATTCTATGCATAAAATATATATACTATTATAAATATTAACTAATTCTAATTTTTTTGTAATTCATACAAGTTATTTTGCTCAATATTGAACTAATTAAAATTTTATAACTTTATTATATCATATGATGATCTATATTTGTAAGTTTATGAAATTAACATTAATGTTGTAATTTTATTATTAAAAATTAATGATAAAAATTGTTATTATAAACAATCATATATATGAAATTTTCTTAATTTTGGGATGCACAAAAATATGAAGTGCATATATATTCTATTATTAACATAAAAATATTATATATGCTATTAATATTAAAAAACAAAATAGTACTATATTTAAAAAATTTTTGCAATGGACATATATATTATTATAAAAGTAAAATAATTATAATCTATTTCAAATAATATAGGACAATTTTCTTATTATTAAAATAAATTATAGCTATTATTTAATATTATAATATGATTTAACATATTTATTAGTATAAAAATTAAACAAACCTATAATATACTAATTATCTGAAATTAATTACTAAAATTTAAATTTCAAAAATATAAAATAATTGTCTCTTTTAAAAATAATATGTAAAAATTAATCAACATTCATTAGACAAAGAATGTCATGCAAAACAATGTGGAACTTGATGACTTCTATAGATGTCACCCATGACAAAATTACACTTTTCCATGGATGTATAACTTTGGAGCTCCATTGACATCCCAATGCTACAAAAGATAAAATATCATAACTATTGAGTTATTTTTCTAAATAAAGTAATTAATTTCTATAAGTTTCATAATTATCAAGAATATACACTTTTGTATAAAATTTGTGCTTACATTGTATGTCATAATATTTTCTAATATTAATATTTTTTTTTAAAAATTAATAAAAAATTACATAAATTGTTCTCTTGTATTAGATTGACATTAATACATTAGTCGTTTTCACATTATGATATTTATTTCATAAGACAAAAAAAAAGATTTATTGTAAGTATTATATATTAAATTTTAAAAAATTATAGATTTCTTAAATATTCATAATTGATGGGGTAGAAAAATGGTAATAAAGATAGAGATTATAAATCTTTAAAAGAGATCGAGAAAGTCAAAGATTAAAAGGGTAAAAAACAAAAGAGAAAAGAAAAGATATAATATAGAGAAGATAGAGAGAATAAAAAATTAAAAGAGAAATAAGAAAAAGAATAATGATAAAGGAGAGATAAATGCCATGAAAAGTATTAGAACATAAATAGTGAAGAGAAAAATAAAAGAATGATAATAAGAGAGAAAAAAATGAGAAAATATGAGTGTTATTGAGACAAAGAGAAAAAAGTATGAGAAATAATTAAATAAATAATATATCTTAATAATTGAACTTATAATAATTTCTAAGTAAAGTTAGTCATATATAATATTAAACTAAAATAAAATTTAAAATTTTCATTTTTAATATTATTTTGTAATACTACAATAATGTAAAGAATATTTTGACTACTAATTTGATATTATATTATTTCTATTATATTAGAAAATTAATTATAATAAAAATAAGATAATTATTGTAATATATTTTAATTATATGTTTTATTATTGTTGGTAAATACAAATAACATTTAACATTAATAAAGTAATTTTAAATTTCTAATATTCTATTATAAAATATTTTTTACTAAAAAATTACGTTATACAGTAGATATGTACTACTATAACATAAATTAATTCATTTATGTTATTTTGATGAATACTGAAATAAACTAAAATTATTATTTTTTTGTATCATTATAAATAGTCATTTCTAAGAATTTATTTTTAAATATTAAGAAGCTTTTTAATTAATTCTAGTTAATTAGAAAATAAAATGTTAAGAAGAAGTATGTGCAACACGAGTAGTGATACATGTAACCATAAGAAAAAACATCAAAATTGTGTTGTTATCCTTTAAGATAATGAACAATTTCTAAATTTTTTTAAATTATCTAACATATGAATTTTTTAAAAATATTTTACGCTTGTTATTTGTATATCATAATATTATATGGGATAAACATTTTATTTATATGTAATTAGAAAAAAATTCATATTAATTGTTACTTTTAATGATGTAGAAATTAGTGTATAGGAATTTCTTACCATATATTATCGTTCATATAAATAAGAACTTAAATTATTCGATAACAAAAAATGATAATATATATATATATATATTTAAAAAAATATTATGTATTAAACTATATTGTATAAGAGATTTGTTAAATATTGTTAATTTATTTATTGAGAAGGAGATAATGAACACAATGATAACTATTCTTTAAGAGAGAAATTTTTAATTTGGTAAAAAAAAAGAGAAGAAATTCGTAATAGAGAGAGATAAAAGGTAATTTAATGTAAAGGGAAAGAAAAAAGAAAACATAGAAGAGATAAAAAGATAAACAAAAAAGTAAAAGAGAGTGAGAGAAATGAGAATGTACAAAAGTATGTAAGAGAGAGAAGAAAGTGAGAAAATATGAGCGTTACTAAGACAAAGAGAAAAAAGTATGAGAAATAATTAAATAAATAATATATCTTAATAATTAAATTATAATAGTTTTTAAATATATTACAAGTTAGTCATAAATAATATTTAAGTAAAATAAAATTTAAAATTTTTATTTTTAATATTATTTTGTAATACTTCAAAAATGCAAAGAATATTTTGACTATTAATTTGATATTATATTATTTAAATTATATTAGAAATTTAATTATGATAAAAGTAATATAATTATTGCAATATATTATATTTATATGTTTTAATATTGATGATAAATAAAAAAAAAAACTATGAGGAGACAAAAGGATAAATGAGAGAGGGTATCTAATAAAAATATAAGCAAATAATAAATGAAGAGATATATAAAAGAATAATAAGAGGACTAAGATGGAAGAGAGAGAATATCAGAGACATTATAATAAAAAAGAAAAAGTAAAAAACATCTTTTAAAACATAAATTTAATAATCAGATATATATTATTTATTAAATTTAAAACAAAAATCATATAAAATATTTATTAATGATAAAATATAAAAAATATTTGATGTTTTTTTATTATTTTATCGTATTTAAAAATATTTATAGAATATTTTGATTATGAATTTAACAAAATTTTTTCATTCCAAAAATATAAAATATTAATTAAATAATAAATGTTATAATTATTATAACATTTTATATGTTGTAAGATAGACTAAAGATATATAAAATATTCAAGATGAATGATATAATCAAAAGATTAATAATATTTAGCAAACTAATTTTCTTATATTTAAAAATTTTGATAAATAACATGTACGAACTATTATAAACTTAAACTAACTATAATTTATTTTAGATAATATGTTTTATTTTTCTTAATATTAAAAAAAATTAAAGCTATTATTTTCGTATATCATATAATTTTTCATATTTGTTATTAAGAGAGATGAGTGATGAAGATAATAAATAATAATGTAAAACTAAAAGACAGAAATGAGAAAATAAAAAAGATAGAGGAAACAAAGACTATGAAGAATATAAGGATATAAAAAATAACAAAAGAAATAAAAGAAAGAAAATAAAATTTAAAAGGAATAAGGAAAATATAATAAACATTATGATAGGTAAGAAAAAGTTATAAATATAATTAAATAAAAAATTAGTTTTAATAATTAAGAATATAATATTTATAAAACATAAAATGTAAAACATAGATAGTATTTAATAATAATAAAATATAAAAACTATTTGAGTTTTTCTTTATTTTTTATTATTAAAATTGTTTAGAGAAAATTTTGATTATTACTCTACTATTATTTTATTCATTCTTGAAATGAAAAAGTGAATTAAATATTAAATTTAATTTAATGAAATAAATAAAGATTTATAATATTAAATAATATAATATTATTGCATTTAAATAGTAATTTACACAACATATATATCATTATAAATATAAATTTATTATAATTTATAATGATTAATAAAAGTTATTTTACTCATTATTAAAGTAAACAAATCTTATTATTTTATTATATCATAAGATTTGTCTTATTTTTTATTATGTGAAGGTAATAATAATAAAATTAATAATAATTAAAAATTAATTATGAAAATTCTTCTTAAAAATAATCATTTATGATAAATAATTTTCTTGGACAATAATATGTAAAAATTAATTCTCACTTATTAGAAAAAAAATGCTATAAAAAGATGTATAAGATGCATATTTCTCTAGAAGTAACCTATCCCAATATTGCTCCCACATCATCCATAACTTCAAAGTACTAATTAGACAATGCTTTCATTGTAATAAGTAAACCTATAATATTTATTAAATATATCAAGTTAATCATATATAATATTTAATTATAATAAAATAAAAAAACCTTTTGAGTATAATTTTTTTTAGAACAATTAAAAAATTTAAGGAATATTATAACTATTAAATTAGTATTATCTTATTCATACCTTAAATAAAAAAGTTAATTAAATAATAAATATTCTAATTAAAATATCTTATTGTTAATGTTTAATAGCATAATCTTACTATCATTAAAATATTTACACATAATATATATATACTATTATAAACATAAATTAATTATAACATATTATCAGTAATATAAGTTTTTTTGCTTAATATTAAACTAAATTATTGTTATTCTTTTATTATATCATATGATTTGCCATATTTACTATTACTTGGAATTAAAATAACACTAAAGTAATTTTTAATAATTAACTACTAAAATTCTATGTACAAGTAATCTTTTATAATAATTTTTTTGAAAAATTAAGATGCAAAAAATTTGTCATTCAATGTTGTAATACAGGTTTGGTCACAAATGCACACAAAAGACGAAATGTCAGTATTTGTCGTTATGTTTTAGAATATAACAAACAATTTCTAAAATTTTCTAAATTATTATAAAGTATACGCTTTTGATGAAGAAGGAAAAAGAAAGAAAGAGCAGATAGAGATAATAAATAAATAAGTAAAAGGGGGAGAAATAATAAAATAGATAATGAGAAAAGAGAGAGTGGTCTTGAGGAATATGACGACATAGTGGGTAAAGAGAGAAATAAGAAAATGATAATCGGATAGAAGAGAAAGTGAAAGGATCAGAGAGATATCGAGATAAAGCAAAATGGGTGTTATAAGAAATTAAATAAAAATTAAATGTTAATAATTATACATATAATATTTATTAAACATAATAAGTTATTCATTTTTTAGTATTTACAAAAAATATAATAAAAATTTATTATTATTACTACTTGGAATATTATTAATATTTAAAAAATTCTTTTTCATTAATTTAATATATTATTATTCATTAAAAATTTATAGAAATAAATCATTATAAAAATAATATAGTTACTCTAATATGTTATATTATGTGATGTAATGCAAATAATAAATTTAAACAATATTTAATGTTAATAATATAATTTTTGAATTAAAATGTTTTATATTGTAATATTCTATATATGAAAAATTTCATGCAAAACATATGCATTCTATTAGAAGTACATGCTAATTCTAATTTATAATAATTAATATTGATATTTTGCTCAAAATTAAACTAAATTAAAGTTGTTATTTGAATATATCATATTATGTGCGAGAATTATTATTATATGAAAATGATAATAAAGTTATCAAGTTAGTATTAAAAATTTATTAAAAAAATTGGAATTACAAATAACAATTTAAAAGAACAGAATCTTTTAACATTAAAATATAAAAAGTAATTCTCATTTATTAGATAATGGAATGCTATAAAAAAATATGCACACTATGAGGAGTTTGCAAGAGGTCACTCATTGCTATTCAATTCCAACCCAAACATGCTCAGCATTAGAGTCCTAATGAGATTTAGTGCTAATACGCAATGTGGTGCACATGCATCCAACATATAAAAATTTTGAGTTATTTTACTTGATATGAGGATAATGAAAAATTTATAAAATTTTCTAAATTATGAAATATATGAAGCTTTTAAAAACATTTTATGTTTATTATGAATATCAAAATATTTCCTAATATCCATTTTGTATTTATCTATAATAATTAAAAACATTTTTTAGATTGTAATATTTTATATCATAGACATTAATGCATTATATTTTCTTATATTTTATTATCATTTTAATAAATAAGAAGTTAAATTACTTAATATAAAAAAATAAAAAATATATATTTATCCAATATATTATATATAAAACAATGCAACCATATAGATTTTTTATATATTGTTAAATTATGTTTTGAGAATGAGATGATAGTGATAAAGATAATTATTCTCTATAAGAAAGAAAGTCACTAGTTGATAAAGAAAAAAAATAAAAGGAAATAATAATGTAGAGAGACAAGAGATGATTTAGCGAAAAGGAAAGAAAATAGAGAACAAAGATGTGAAAGGGAAAATAAATAAATAATTAAAAAAGATGGATATGCAAAAGTAGAGAAGGACAGAAGAGTGTGAGAGGCTAATAAGAATTTCAAGAGGTAAAGAAAAAGACGACAAAAAGAGAACGATATTAAGAGTGAGACAGAGCAGAAAGAATATAAGAGACAACATGGCAATGAGGAAAAAGTTATTAAAAAATTTTTATTAAAATTAAATTTTAATAATTTAACTTACAAAATTTAATAAATTTAATTATGAAATTATATATTATATAAAATAATAATAAAATATTTTGATTATTATTTTAAAATTATCTTTTTGTTATCTAAAATTAAATAACTTAATTATATAATAAATATAATAGTTATTCTTACATAATATTTCTATTTTTCAAAAATTCTACATATCGCATCCATACACCATTATAAACATAAATTATTTCCAATTTATAATAACTCATAAGAGTTATTTTGTTCAATTTGAAATAAAATAAATTTTATCTTTAATATTATATCATATGATATGCCATATTTGTTATCATACAAATTAATAATAAAGTTATTATTAAAAGTTAATTACAAAAATGATATGTATGGACAATCTTTTAAAGGAATTTTTTTTAAAATTTGTCAAAATTAATTATCATTCATGAAAAATCAAATACTATGAAAAAATATGCACAACATAAGTACTTCTCATGTGGTAACCAATTCCAATTCTATTAGTACCCTAGAATGCTTAACTTTTTATTTCTAATGAGATCCACCACCACAATGTTGGTGGGGTCATGGATACAAGTATAACATAAAAAATCAAAGTTGTGTTGTTAGCTATTAAGATAATGAATAATTTTTAAAATTTTTTGTATTATTCAATATATGTAGTTTTGAAAACAATTTATTGTTATTATATAATTTATAATATTTTGTACTATCAATATTTTATTTTAAGTATAATTTATAAAAAGTTCACTATATTTTTATTTTTTACAATGTTTATGTTAATATATAAGATTAGTTTTATTATATTATTGTTCTTATAAGTAAAACATTAAATAAAAAAATAAATATAAACAAAAAATATATATTTATTAAAAGTATTGCATATTATACTATGAATATAAGAGATTCCTTAAATATTATTAGTTTATATGTTGAAAAAGAGATGATATAGAGAAAGATATCATTTCTTTGAGAGAGAAAGCATAAAAAATTGATAATAACAAAAAAGAGTGAAAAATCGTATTAGAGAAGGATAAGTGATTAGTTAACAAAAAGGAAAAGAGAAAAGAAAAGATAAAAGACATAAAAGAACAAATAAAAAATGTAAAAGAGAGAGAATAAGAAAGTAAAGTATGATAAATGAGGGAAAGGCTAAGAAAATATGTTGAGATTAAAATTAAAGATAAAAATGAAATAACGATAATAATAGTGAGAAGGAAGAGGGAGAGTGTGAGAACCATTACGATAAAGAAAAAAGTAAGAAAAATCATTTATTAAAAATTAAATTTTAATAAAAAAATATATAATATCTATTCAATAAAATATATAGATAGAATATAAATTTAATAATAATAAAGTTCATAAAAATTTACTAGTTCATGATCACTTTAGAATATTAAAAATATTTCGAGAATATTTTAATTATTAATTATACAATATTTTTTTTCATACTTAAAAGTAAAAAGTTATGTAAATAATAAATATAACAATTATTTTAATTTATTATCTATATTTGATGTATTCTAAATAATAAAAATAAATAATGTTTAATATTAACGATATAAATTTTTATTATTGATATTTAATAACGTAATATTAGTATATTTGAAAGGATTTATAGAAAGCATATATACTATTATAAACATAAATTAATTATAATTTATAATAATTTATATAAATTTTTTTTAAAATATTAAACTAAATTAAAGATCTTAGTTTATTATATATTATATGATTTGTAATATATAATATAATATGAAATTAACAACAACATTATATAATATTATTTAAAAAATAATTACAAAATTTAATTACAAAAAAAATTTTATTAAAATTTATTTAAATTAACATGTAAAAATTAATTATCATTCATTAGAAAAAGGAAAACATTGAAAAAATATATGGAACACCAGACCTCCAATCCCACTACTACACTTCTATAAGTATGCTTCTGTGGTCATACATTGATACAAAAGATAACAAATCATAGTTTTGTGATTATTGTTTTAAATGTAGTGAACTATTTCTAAAATTTTTTAAATTATCAAGCATATACACTTTAGAATAAAATTTATGTTAATTATATATGTCATAATATTTCAAATATCAAAATTTTATTTATATAAAATGAAATAAAAATTATATAAACTTTTTTCGTTAGTGAACTGTAACACAAGTGACTTTTTGACATTATGCTATAATTATTTGAAATGAAAAATTAAATTATGTTAAAAATATAAATAATAAAATATAGTTTTATCACAAATATTATACATTAGATATTATAAAATAAGAGATTTCTTAAATATTATTAATTGATGGGGTAAAAAAGAAATAAAAGAGACAAAGATAACTAATCAACAGGAGTGAGAGAGAAAGTCAAAGATTAATAATAGCAAAATACAGAAAAAAATTATTATTGAGAGAGATTAGAGGTGATTTAATGAAGAAGAAAAGAAAAAGAGAATATAGAAGAGATAGAGAGAATAAATAAATAAGCAAAAGATGGAAAAATGAGATAATAAAGAAGGATAAATAAGAGAGAGACCAAGAAAAATATAAGTTAGAGAATGCAGAGGGAAATACGAGAGTGATAAAAGAAAAATGAAAAAGATGATAGAAAGTGAGATATTATGATAAAGAGGAAAAATTAGGAGTAATTAAATAAAACTTAAATTATTGTAAATACACTTATGCTATTTATTTAATATAACAAGTTGGTTATATATAAAATTTCATAAAAATTAATTTATTAATATTATTTTTAAATATTTCAAATATGTAAAGCTCATTTTGGATGTTAGTTTAATTTTATAATTTTCATGTTCAAATAAAAATAATTAATTCAATTAAAAAAGAAAAATAAATATTCTATTATATTATATTTATATCATGTACAATGGATAAAAAAATAAATAATGTTTTACATTACTAATATAATTTTAATTTTTTAATATTTTATACTATAATACTTTTATATTTAAAGCAATTATCCACAACATAGATATACCTTTATGAACATAAAAAAATTCTAATTTTTTTATATCAATATAAGACATTTTGCCCAATGTTAAACTAAATTAAAATTATTCTTTTTATTGTTATATGTTGTATCATATTTGTTGTTATATGAAATTAACATGTAAAAATTATTTATCATTCATTCAAAAAATAGAATGTTGTGAAAAACTATGTGCAATATGAGGACTTCTCAAAAGGTCAAACATCCTTATTCTACTCGTACCCAAGCAAGCTTAACATTGGAGTTCTAACGAAATGAAAAACCATAATGCAACTATGGTACCAAATTCTAATACATACACTTTTTAAAAACATTTTATGCCATTTTTATATGTCATCATATTTTATAGAATCAATATTTCTTTTTAAAAAAATTAATAATATTTCAAAATTCTCTTTATTTTTAAATCATCATGCATCTCTTTGGTATTATTTTCTACTCTATTTTGTTTTTACCAATTTGTCACATTCTCCCTCTTAAAGTGTACTTATCTATGTCCACATATCTTTTTCAACACATAAATTAATAATATTTAAAAAATGTCTCATGTTGCATAGTTTTATATATAACACATTTTATAAATATATATTTTTTGCTATTTAGAAAATTTAATTTCTTACTTATAGGAATGCGAATCATATGTAAAAAAATTCTATATATTGACATCTACATTATAAAACAAATAGTCTACAAAATTCTTTAAATAATTATATATAAATAAAATATTAATATTATAAAATATTATAACATATATAATAAGCACAATTTTTTAAAAAATTACATTTTTTAGATGTTTTAGAAAATTTATGAAATTTTTTTATCATAAAAGTTTAAAAAAATTAGTCTTATATATGCATGTGTGACCACAATAGTAGTATGCCACTTGATCTCCTTAGAACTCGAAAGCTAAGCAAGCTTGGTTATTAATTATGTTAGGATTGGTGACCTCTTGAGAAGTTCTTATGTTGCACATATTTTTGCATTATATTCTATTTTCTAATGAATGATAATTAACTCTTACAATGGTTTAATATTATCAAAAAATAAATTCTTATAAATGAATGTTTATAGTAACAATTTTTATAAAAAATATTTAATAATAACTTTATAACATTATTGTCAATTTTATATAATAGTAAATATGACCAAAAAATAATAACTTTAATTTAGTTCAAAATTAACCAAAATAACTTATATGAATTATAATAAATTAGAGTTAATTTGTCTATCATGTGCATATATCTAATGCATATAAGTTTACAGATATAGAAATATTGCATTATAAAAAATTTGAAATCAACAACAATATTATTAATGTTGAATATTATAATAATTATTTTTTAATTATAATTATAATTTAATATATCAAAAATATCAAATTAATAGTTATATTATTCTTTTCAAAATTTTAATATAATAGATAATAATAAATCTAAAAAATTTTATATTTTCTAATTATTAAAATTTACTTTTGATTAAATTATTTTCCTATTTTACTCTCTTTATCACATTGTCTCTCACATACTTGATTTTTCTTCTCACTCGTACTATCATTTATCTTTTTTTCTTTTCATTTTTTTTTCTTTATAATCTTCTTGACCACTATCCTTTATCATTCTTTCCTTTCCAATTTCTTTCTCTTTTTTTTTTATTTTGTCTTGTTATCTCTTTTATGTTCTTAATTTTTTTTTTATTTGTTACATCATTTCTCATCTCTCAATATTATTATTTTAATCACTATTTTTTTATTATTAATTTGCAACTTTTCTATCATATAAAATAGTTATGTTTGTCACCATCATCAATTTTTCAATACAAAAATTAATAATATTTGAACAATGTATTACGTTGTATAGATTAATATATAATACATTTGATAAATATTTGTATATTTATTTTATATATATTAATTTATATTATTTTTTATTTAAAGGATTAATAAAATAATGTAAAATTTTTTTGCTTATTAATGTCTATTATAAAAAATAACTGACAAAAAATTTATTTATTTATTATATAAATATAATATTTATATTATGAAATATTATAACATATATAATCAGCATAAAATATTCTTAAAAAGGGCATATGTTCAATAACTTATATAATTTTTCAAAATTTTCATAATGTTAAAGTTTAATAACACAACTTCAATTTTTTGTCTTATGGATGCATAGGTGACCAAAGCAACATTGTGGCATTTTTTCTCATTAGAACTACGAAATTAAGAATGCTTAACCAAGACTAGTATCATGATGTGTGACCTCATTAGAAGTCCTTATATTACACATATTTTTTCATAGAATTTTATTTTTTATTGAATGATAATTAATTTTTACAACTTATTGAATTAAAAAAATAAATTATTATAAATTATCATTCATAATTGCTATTATTGTAATAAATTTCTAATAATAACTTTATAATGTTATAATCAATTTTTTATAACAATAAATATGGCATATTGTACGATATAATTAAATAATAACTTTAATTTAGTTAAATATTGAGCAAAACAACTAATATGAATTACTTTAAATTAGAATTAATTTATTTTTTTTATAGTATCTATATGTCATTGTTGGAATTTTTTAAATATAGAAATACTTTACTGTAGGAAAAACTTTCATTAAATATTTGTAATATTATAAATAACAAAAAAATAAATAAAAAATATATTTATAATTTTTATTAATTATTATATAAACCTTTTTTATTATATTTAATAAATTTAATAATTTTAATTATTAAGATTTTACAATTGTTTAACTATTTCTTGCAGTTTTTTCTCTTTATTTCACTATGCCAAATTCTCTTATTATTATTCCCTTATTCCACTCATGACTCCTTATCTCCTTATATTTTTTGTGGACACTCTCTCCTTTATCATTCTCATTTTCTTATTTCTCTATCTTTCACTTATTTATTTAATCTCTCTATCTCCTCTTTGTTCCTTTTTTCTTTTCTTCTTCATTAAATCATCTCTCATCAATCTCTATAACTATATTTTTCTTTATTTTGCCTTTATTAATTTTTGAGATTCTCTCTATCTTTTATAGATTAGTTATCTCTCACTTGATTATGTTATTCCACACCCCTTTAATATTAATATTTTTAATAAATCTCTCATTTTGTAAAGTTGAATATTTGATTAATATATTTTTAAGTTTTTATAATAATTACATGACTTAATTCTTTATTTATAATAATGATCAAATAAAGGTAAAAAATTTCATGTATTAAGCATACTTAATAAAAATAATAGTTTGTCATTTTTTCGTTTACTTTTTAAGAATAAAACATTTATATTGCAACACCAAATTCTAGCAATGTAGATATTTTTTCATAACACTCCTTCTAGTTAATGAAAATTAATTTTTGCATACTAACATTAAAAAAAATTCCTATAAAGGATTGTTCATAATTTCCATTTTTTTATTAATATTTATTATAGTTTTATAATATTATTGTTAAATTTTAATAATTATAAAAATGATGCATCATATGATATAATAAAATAAAAACTTTAATTTCGTTTATTATTGATCCAAATACCTTATATAAATTATAATAAATTATAATTAATAATTTATTACAATAGCATATTTATTCTATGAACAAAGTTTTCTAAATATTTTAAATATTATAACACAAAAAATAAGAACTCTAAAATTATGTTATTATTATAAAGATTTATTTATATTTAAAATCTATAATACTTTAAAAAATAAAATATATTAGAATAACTAACATATTTATTATTGAACTAAATTTTTTTAATTTTTATTTTTCAAAAAGATAATATTAAAAAAAATTCACAATATTCTGTAAATATTTTTAATATTTTAAAATAATAATAAACCTCAAAACGTATTTGTACTTTATTATTATTAAATATTATATATGTTTTAGTTATTATATTAAATAAATATTATAGGTTTAATTATTAAATTTTTATTTTTTATTAAAAATAATTTTTTTGTCATTTTTCTCATTATCATAATGTCTCTTACATTTTCCCACTTCCTTCTAACTTTTATTATAAAAATTTATTTTGTTTCCTCATTGATTATCTCCTTATATTCTTCTTTGATTCCCTTCCTTCCATCTTTCTTCACATTCTTATTTTTTACTTTTTTGTTTATTCTCTATATCTCTTCTTTATTCTTTTTCTTCTTTTCCATTTTATTTAATCATTTATCATCCCTCTCTATTATTTTTGTCCTATTTATTTTCCTAATACAAATTTGTTACTTTCTCTCTCAAATAGTATTTGTTTTCTTTTCCTCCATTATCACTATTTAAACACATAAAATAATGATATTTAAGAAATCTATTGTCTTTCATAGTTTAACATGAAGTATCTTTGATAAATTTATACTTTTTATGTATATTTATTAAGAAATTTAAATTTTTATTTATAGAAGTGGTAATATAATGTAAAAAAAATCTTGTAATTAATGTTTATGATATAAAAAATAATAGCCAAAATAAATTTTTATTAATTAAATACAAATATAATTTTGATACTATGAAATATTATGAATATATAACAAACATAAAAAATATTTTTAATAATTTAAAAATTTTAAAAATTTTAAAAATTATTCAATATCTTAAAAGCAAAAAATATGATTTTTATTTTCTGTCTTATTGATGCTTGTGCGACCGCAGCAGCAATATGATATCGAAATAATTACAACTCCAACATTAAGCATGCATCAGTTAGAGTTGATCATATGATATAATAAAACAATCACTTTAATCTAGTTTAATATTGAAAAAAATTAATTATATGAATCCTCAGAAATTAGAATTAATTTATATTTATAATAGTTTATGTTGTGCATGGAATTATATTAATATAAAAATATAATGTTATACAATATTAATAATTCCAAAATTATATTATTAATATTAAATGTTATTTATATTTATTATCCATATTACATCTCATTAGTATAATATATTATTTTAAATATAATATTTTAAATAAATAGCTTTTTTTAATTTTATAATTAACTATATTATATCAAATTAATAGAAAAATTATTTTTAAAATAATTTTAATATTTTAAAATAATACTAGTAAAAAATAAATTTTCATTTTAATTAAATATTATAAATGAAAGTTATATTTAATAAATGTTACCTATTTAATAACTATGGTTTAACATTTATTTAATTATTTCTCACACTTTTTTACCTTTATCTAAGTTTCTCTCACATTCTCTCTCTTTCTTCACTCTCTATCTCTTCATGTTTTTCATGGCCTCTTCCTCTTCTTTTTTATTCTTTATTTTGTTATTTATTTCTCTTTTAGTTATTTCTTTTTTTCTTCTTTAAATCATCTCTCATCTCTCTTTATAATTTAATTTTCCCTTTTTCCTCTTTTTAATTTTTAACTTTCTTTGTAACATTTATAAATTATTTATCACTTTCTCTACCATCTCTTTTTTAGCACATTAATTAAATGTAAAAAATCTTTGAATTTCTAAATTTTAATATATAATATTTATTATATATAATTTTATTATTTCTATTTATTACACATTTTAATTTTTTATTTATAATAATAATGGCAAAATCATAAAAGATCTCATGTATTAATATCAACTCAATTGAAAATAATAGTTTATGTAATTTTTTAATTATTTATATGAAAAACATATTAATATTGGAAACTGTTATGATATATATATTAGGCATAGACTTTATTTAAAAGTGTATAAGTTTGATAATCTAAGAATCTGTAGAAATTGCTCAATATATTTTAAAAAAATCACACAACAATGACATTTTATCTTTTGTATGCATATGCATCCAGACCAACATTATACGAGTTAATCTATTTAGAAATCTAAAGTTCAGCGTGCCTGTGCTGGAGTGATGTTGAGATGGTGAGCTCTTGGGAATACCTTATGCTACAAAAATGTTTTCAAAGCATTAGTTTATCTAATGAATGATAATTAAATTTTGTAACATGTTAATTTTTTAAAAAAATAAATTATTATTTTTAATTATAATTTTAATAATTAATTTTCAATAATAAATTTATCACATTGATATTAAATGTATATAATAATAAACATAGCATATAACATGATATAATAAAATAATAACTTTAACATAGCTTAATAATAATGAAAATAACTTATATTACTCATAATAAATTATGACAAATTTATGTTTATAATAACATACAAATGCCCTATATAAAATTATATAAATATACTAATGTTATACTTTTTAATATAAAATTATAATAAAATATATGTTTATCATAAATATTAGATATTAAACTTTACAAGATTAGATATTTTTTAAATATTATTAATTGATGGGTTAGAAAAGAGGTAATAGGAATAGTGATAACTAATCTATCAAAGAGTGCATATGTGATCATGTTAAGACGTTTATAAAAAATATTATTAAAATTTTTTTAAATGGTTCATAAGGTTAAAAAACTCAAACAATGATATTTTGTCATTTTTTTGCATTTGCGATCATGCTAGTATTAGAGTATGCAATCTCATTAGAATTCCAAAGTTAAGCACTTTAGGATGAGTGTAGTAATAGGGTGGGTGAGCTCATTAGAAGTTCTTACATTGCAAATATGTTTTAATAGCAATCCTATTTCTAATGAATGATAATTAATTTTAAAAAGATATTAATGTTAAAAAATTAAATTTTTATAAATGATAGTTTATAATTATCATTTTAGTAATTAATTATTAACAAAAAATTTTTGTCATTATAATAAATTTCATACAATAATTAATAACATATATCATGTAATAAATTATAAAATAGCTATTATTAACTTTAACATTGAGAAAAATAACTTTTTTTAGTTATAGTAAATTACAAAATGTTTATCTTTATAATGGTATGTAAATAGTATCCATAGAATTTTTTTTAATATAATTAGATTTTGTTATTAAATATTAATACTCTAAAAGTATATCATTAATGTTAAATGTTATTAATATTTATTATCTATTTGAAATCATGTAAAGATTATTTTTTTTAATAATTATAATATTCATTGTTGAGTTAATATTTTTTTTATTTAAAAAGATAATATTAAATGAATTGTCAAATTATTTTATAAATATTTTTAATATTCCAAAATAGAAAAAACTCAATAAGTGCTAAATTTTATTATTAAATATTATTTAGTTTTTACATATTATATCAAATAATTATTATAAGTTTAGTTACTAACATTTACTTTTTATTAAATTATATTTCAATGTTTTTCTCTTTATAACAAAGTCTCTTATATTGTTTATCTTCTTTCTGACTTTAATTATCATTCTTTCATTTATCTTTTTATTTCTTATGTTCTTATGCTCTTCTTGGTCTCTATCACAATATTTTTCAACTTTCTTATTTCTCTCTTTTACTTTTTTATTTGCTCTCTATCTCTTTTATATTGTTTCTTTTATTTTTATAATTATTAAATAATCAATCATATTTTTTTCCTGATATTTATATCTCCATTTTTATTTTATTAATTTATGACTTTCTCTGTCTTACAGAATATTTTACTTTGTATCTATCATCTCTTTATAACACATAAATTAGTAATATTTAAGAATACTCTTTTGTTTGATAGTTTAATAAATAATACTTTTGATAAATTTTTATTATTTAAATAGTTTTTTGATAAATTAATTTAATTTATTATCTATACAAAAACAAATATATTATTGATAAATATTATATTGTAATGTCTCTGTTATTATATGATAGTCAGTATAATAAGAAGAAAATGTTCTTAACTGTACTAATATTAGATATTTTAAAACTTTTTTAGAAATTGTTCATTTTCTTAAATATTAACAACAAAACTTTAATTTTTTGCCTTATGCTGCATTTGTGATCGCACCAGTATTATTGTGTTACATCTTACTAGAACTAAAATGTTGAGCATGCTTGGTTGAGAGTAGCATGTTCATTAGTGACCCTTGAGAAGTCATGTTGTATTTTTTTTCGATATTTCCATTTCCTAAAAATTGATAATTAATTTTTACAAGGTAATGTGAAAAAAAATAAATTCTAATTAATTATTATTTACAATTACTATTTTTGTAGTTAATTTTTGATAATAACTACATAATTTTATTCTTAATTTTATGCAATAATAAAAATGGAAAATAATATGATATAATAAAATAATAACTTTAATTTAATTAAATATAGAGCAAAATAACTTATATGAATTATAATAATTATAATTAATTATGTTATAATAGCATATATAATGTTCATATAATAATTAAAATATAGAAATATTATGCAATAAATTATTTAAATTTAAAGTTATATCATTATTGTTAAGTATTATGCATATTTATTAACTATATTATTTCATATAAATATAATATATTAGAATAATTATATTATTTTTAAATAATTATTATTTTTTAATTTTAACAATAATAAAAAATATTTAAGAAAACTATTGTTTTACTTTATTTAATATATAATACATTTGATAAATTTATATTTTAAACTTATATTTATTAAGTAATTTAATTTATTATCTATAAGAATGGTAACATTAGAAAATCTTATTTATCAATATCTATATCATAAAAAAATACACTATATAATTATTTTATTAATTTTATATATGATATTGATAAAGCCAAAATATTTTTAAAGGTGCATATATTATTTAATTTGAAAAAGTTTTGGAATTGTTCATTCTCTTAAAGGCTAACTACCCAACTTCAACTTTTTTCCTATTCATAACCACACAAATATTATGGTAATAGATATTATTAAAACTCTAAAGTTAAGCATGCTTATGTGATAATAGCATTATGATGGATGACCACTTGAGAAGTCCAAAGATTTCACATATGCTTTCAATGTTCTTTTTCTAATGGTTGATAAATAATGCATACATGTCAATATTAAAAAAAATTCTTATAAATTGTTATTTATAATTAAAAATTTTGTAATTTATTTTTAATAATGACTTAATAACCTTAATCTCAATTTCATATAATATTAAATATGACACATCATATGCTATAGAAAATAATAACTTCCATTTAGTTTAATATTAAGCCAAATATCTTATATGAATTATTAAACATCGTAATTAATTAATCTTTATAATAACATGTATATATTATTCATATAGTAATCTAAATATAAAAATATTTTGTTATAGAATTATAAAATTTAAAATACTATTGCAAATGTTAAATAATATTTATATTTGTTAATTATATTTTATCGCATAAAAAAATAAATTAAAAAAAATATATTTATTATTTTTAATAATTTATTTTTAAATATTTTCTAAATATATTAAAAAAATAATTTATAATAGTTAACAATAACAAAATATAATTTTTTTTTGTTTATTATTGTAATAAAATTTTAAGAATATTTAGATAATGTTATGATTGTTAATTTAATATTATGTAATTGATATCTTAATTTAATATTTAAATCAAATTCTATGATGCTAGTGTGGTTGCATATGTACAAAAAAGAAAAAATATTTTAGTTGCGTGATTAATTTTTTAAATATAATAGACCATTTGTAAAATTCTCTAAATTATCAAATATATATACTTTTGAATAAATTTTATGCTAATTATATATGTCATATTATTTTGCAATACCAATGTTTTATTTATATAAAATTAATAAAAATATATATAAGCTATTATTTATTATATTATTAACAAAGAGTAATAAATTACATTTTTTTACTACTATTTTATCATTTTTATAAATAAATGATTCAACTAAGTAAAAAATATAAATAATAAAATTTATATTTTGCATAAATGTTATATATTAAACTTTACAGAATGAGAGATTTCTTAGATATGGGCTAAAAAGAGATATTTGAGAGGGAGATAATTAATCCTTGAAAGGTGGATAGTAATTAAAAGATTAATAAGTGCAAAATAGAGAAAAAGTAATTACATAGAGGTTAGACATTTTAATTAAGAAGAAAAAAAGAAAATAAAGAATATATAAACGATAAATAATTATGAAAGAGGGAGAAATAAGAAAGTAATGAATGATAAATATGAGGGATTGAGAGGGCAAGAAAATTATAAGGAGATGAAGCATGAAGACTGAAATAAAAGAATGAAAATAGAGAAGAAGAAATTGAGAGAATATGAGAGATATTGAGATAAAATAAAAAAGTTTAAGAAAGAATTAAACAAAAGATGAATATTAAAAAATAAATTAATAATATTTATTAAATATGAAAAGTTATTAATGTATAATATTTAGTAAAATATTTTGATTTTAATTTAATATGATATTATTTTTAATGAAATTATGAAAATAAATTATTTAAAAATAATAAAATTATTCTAATATATTATATTTCTATGATATAATGTAGATAATAAAAATAGATAATATTTAACATTAATAATACAATTTTAAAATTTAAATATTCTATAATATACTATTCCTTTATTCAAAAGATTCTATGCACATCATATACATTCAATTATTATCATATGTTAATTATAATTTATGATAATTTATTTTTTTTATTTTGCTCTCTCTTGAACAAAATTAAAGTTATTATATCAGTATATCACATGATGTGCCATGTTTATTATTTCATGAAATTTTTAGCAATGTTATAAAATTTTTATTAAAAATTAATTACAAAAATTGCAATTACAAAAAATGATTGAAAAAAATTTATTTTCTAAAATTTAATACATAAAAAGAAATTTTTATTCATTCTAAAATAGAATACTATGAAAAAATATGTGCAATATTAAGACTTCTTAAGAGGTCACCCATAACAACAAAATCTGACACAAACATGCATAACTTTAGAGTTCTAATAAGATTTAGTGCAACAATACTTGTGTGATTGCACATGCATCCATAAGATAAAAAAATCGAAGTTGTGCTATTAGCCATTAACATAATGAAAAATTTTTGAACTTTCTATAAATTATCAAACATATGCAGTTTTAGTAAAAAGTTTATACTTATTATAAATGTCATAATATTTTATAATAATCAATGTTGTATTCATATATAATTAACAAAAAAATTATTTAGACTATTATTTTTTGATAAAAAAGCTATAAAAGAGTTTTTTACAATATATTATCAATTTAATAAATAAGAAATTAAATTACTTAATAAATGAAAAAAAATAATATATATATCAAACACATTACAAATTAAACTATGCCATATGAGAGTTTTTTTAAATATGGTTAATTTATTTTTTGAAAAAGTTAAGATGGTAACAATTATAACTATTCTCAAAGAGAGAGAAAGTCAAAAATTAATAATGAAAAATTAGAGAAGGAAATAATAATATAGAGAGACGAGAGATGATTTAACGAAGAGAAAAAGAAAATTGAAAACATATAAGAGATAGAAAGAAAAATTAAATAATTAAAAAAGAGAGAGTGAAATGAAAAAATGGTAAAGGAATGGTAACATAGATGCCAAGAAAATATAAGGAGATAAAGAAGGAAATGACAGAAAACAATAATTTTTGGAGTGGGAAAGAAGAGTGTATATGAGAGATATTATGAGAAAGAGAAAAAAATAATGACTAAATTTTAATAACTAAACTAATAATATTTAACAAATTTAAATAAGAAAAAAAATATTGTACTTAATATTAATAAAATATAAAAATTGTTTAAAATTTGTTATTATTTTCAAATATTAAAATATTAAAGGAATATTATGAATTTTAATTTAATGATATCTTTTTGATACTTATAATTAAAATTTAGTTCAATTTTAAATATTATGTTCATTCTACTATATTATATTTTTATGATATAATTTAGGTGATAAATATAAATAATATTTGATATTAATAATATAATTTTAGATTTCTAATATTTTATGATACAAAAATTTTAAGTAGAAAAAAGATTCTATATTGGGCACATATGTACTATTTTAAACATAAATTAATTCATATTTTTTGTAATTAAAATTAGTTATTTTTCTTAATATTAAACTAAATTTAAGTTATTATTTTATTATATCGTATGATGTGTTATTTTTTTAATTATAAGAAATTTGCAATAATGTTCTAAAATTATTATTAAAAATTAATTACAAAAGTTATAATTGTAAATAATCATTTATAAGAATCTTATTTTTTAAAATTAAAATATAAAATTTAATTATCATTAATTAGCAAATGGAGTGCTAGTAAACAATATGTGCATCACTAGAATTTATCAAGAGATCACCCACCCTAATGCTACTCTCACCCAAACATGTTTAATTTTGAA
Source organism: Vanilla planifolia (assembly GCA_023846275.1). NCBI lineage: Eukaryota > Viridiplantae > Streptophyta > Magnoliopsida > Asparagales > Orchidaceae > Vanilla > Vanilla planifolia. Next base: position 384,278 of record JAIUJO010000082.1, on the reverse strand, counting down.
GTTTTAATGAGAACTAATGCCATAATGCTGAATAACTAGCACATGCAAACATATGACAAACAATCAAAGTTTTTTTATGAGCATTTAAGATAATGAATAGTTTCTAAAGTTTTATAAATTATCTTATTTATGACCTTTTTAAAAACATTTGATTTTTATTATACACATAATAATATTATATAATATCAACATTTTATTTAAATATATTAATAAAAATAATATAGATTATTATTTTTGACAAAGTTGACATTACTAATATGTATGATTTTTTTATATTATATTACTTTTCCTTTAGATAATAAATTAAATTATTTAATAATTGTAAAAAAAATTCATATTTGTCAAAAAATGTTATACATGTTAAACAATAAAACATGCGAGATTTCTTAAATATGATTAGCTTATATGTTGAAAAATAGGTTACAGAGATGGAGACAATTATTTTCTAAGAGAGAAAAGTCACAAATTTATAATAGACCATAAATAGGAAATAAATAACAAAGAGTGATGAGAGATGATTTCAAAAAAGATAAGAAATTGGAGAACATAAATGAGATAAATTAATAAATAAAAAAGCAAAAGAGATAGAAAGAAATGAGAAATTATAGAAGGACACAGAGAAGGGAAAGGATAAGAAGAATTAAGAAGATAAAGAATAAATAGATAAATAAATGATTGATAATAGGAATGAGAAGAAAGACAGAAAATATGATAGTGATTATGATAAAAGGTATAAGAAAATAAATTTAAAAAAGTTAAATTTAAATAATTAAAGATATACTATTCATTAAATAAAATAAGTAAATCATATATAATATTTAATAACAATAAAATTTAAATACTATTTGAGTTTAACCATTATTTTACCATATTAATAATATTATTAATATTAATTAACTCATGCCAAAAATTAAAAAATTTAATTAAATAATAAATATTATTGCTATTTTAATACAATATCTTTATATGGTGTAATGTATGTAGTCAATATAAATAATATCAAATATTAATAATATAATTTTTAATTATTAATATTTAATATCATAATAATGTTGTATTAAAAAAATTAAATATAGAGAATATATTTATTAATAAAAATATAAATTCATTATAATTTATTATAGTTAATAAATGTTATTGTACTAAGTTTTAAAATAAATTAAAGTTACTATTTTATTATAATTAATAAATGTAATGTATATAGTTAATATAAAAAATAGAAAACATTAATAATATAATTTTTTATTATTAATATTTAATATGATAATAATGTTTTATCAAAAAAATTTAATATAGAGGATATATTTATTACTAAAAATATAAATTAATCATAATTTATTATAATTAATAAATGTTGTTATGCTAAGTTGTAAACAAAATAAATGTTATTATTTTATTATATCATAAGATTTGACATATTTTTATTATATAAAATTTACAATAATGTTATTGAGTGATTCATAAAAATTTATTACTAAAAATATAATTACAATAAATCATTTAGGATAAATTTATTTTTTCAAAAATTAAAATGCAAAATTTTGTTGTGATTCATAAGAAAAATTAATGCTATTACAAAATATGAACAATGTAAGGACATTTTAGGAGGTCACTATCCAAATAGTGCTCTTACCCAAGCTTGTTTAACTTTAGAGTTCTAATGAGATATAGTGCTATAAAGCTAATGCGATTGCACATGCATATAAATAGAGAAAGTATCACAATTAAGTTATCATTTTTTAAGTATAATAAACAATTTCTAAAACTTTACAAATTTTCAAGTATATACACTTTTCAATAAAATTTATGCCTATTATTTCACATAATATTTTTTAACATCTAGATTTTATTTATATAAAATGATTAGAAAAATGACATAAACAATTAAATATGTAGTAAACATAAATACTAAAATATATATTTATCATAAATATTACATGTTCAGCCTTACAAAATAAGAGATTTTTTAAATATTACTAATTAATGGGGCTTTAAAAGAGGTATTAGAGTAAGAGATAACTAATCTAAAAAAGTAAAAGTGAAAGTCAAAAATAAATAATAACAAAATATGTAAAAGCATAGTTATTTAGGATGATGTGAGATAATTTAATGAAAATGAAACGAATAAAAAGAATAAAAAGGAGATAGAGAGAATAAAAAAATAATAGAAAGAGAGAGAAATAAGAAAATGAGAACGATAAATAAGAGAGAGGTCATAAAAAATATAACAGATAGAGAGCAAAGAGACAAATAAGATAATGCAAATAGGAGAGAGAAAATGTGAGAGAAAGTGATATATTAAGATAAAGGGAAAACTTTTTGAGAAATAGTCCAACAAAAGTTAATTCTTAAAAATTAAACATGTAATAACTATAAAATGTAAAAAGCAAAAAAAACATAATATTTTCTAAAAATGAAAAAATACAATTTTATTATTTAATATTATTAAAAATATTATAAAAATATCTTGAATATTAATTTAATATTATATTATTCATGATAATATATAAATTATTAATTATATTAAAAAATATAAATATTTTAATATATTATATTTATATTATGTAATATACTTAATATATACAAATAATACTTAACATTAATAATATATAATATAGATTTAAAATATTCTATAGTATAATATTTCTATATCTAAAATGTTTCAAGCACAATTCATGCACACAATTATAAACATAAATTAATTGAAATTTATGAGAATCCATTTAAGTTATTTTGCTTATTGTTGATCAAAATTAAAGTTATTATTTGATCATATCATATGTTATGTTATATTTATGATTATATGAAATAGATAATAATATTATAAAGTTATTATTAAAAATTAATTACAAAAATTTCAATTTTAAAATGTCATTTATAAGAATTTGTTGTTTTAACATTATGATGTTGTAATACTTAATTATCATTCATTGGAAAAGTGTAGTACTTTGAAAAAATATGTGCAGCATAAGGAATTGTCAAGAGGTCACCCATCCTAATAGTAATCTTACTTAAGCATACTTAACTTTGGAGTTCTAATGAGATCTATTGCAATAATGTTTGTGTGGTCGCACATGCATCAAAAGAAAAAAAATAAAATTTTCTGTTGTTAGGCTTTAAGATAATGAAAAATTTTAAAGTTTTTTAAATTATCAAACATATAAAAATTGTAGAAAAATTTTATGCATTATAAACATATAATATTTCATAGTATTAATATTTTATTTACATATAATTTTAAAAAATAATTTAAACTACTATTTTTTATAGCATAGGTATTAATATATAAACATTTACTTAGATGAAATTATCTTTTTAAAAATAAGAAATTATATCACTTAATAAATATAAATAAACAAATATATATTTATCCTATATATTATATATTAAATTATGTAACATGAGAGATTTCTTAAATATTGTTAGTTTCTGTGATTAAAAAGAGATGATGCAGATCTAGATAATATTCTCTGAGAAAAAGAATGTTAGAAATTAATAAAAGCAAAATATAATACAAAATAATATAGAGAGAGATGCAAGATGATGTAACTAAAAAAAGAAAAGTGAGATCACAAAATAGATAGAGAGAATAAGTAAAATGGTGAAAGAGAGAGAAAAATAAGAAAGCAGAGAAGGGTAAAGGAGAGAGAGTGCCTGAGATAAATATAAGAAGATAAAGAATGAAGAGATGGGTAAAAGAAAGATAATAAGAGAGGGAAGGAAGAGAGAAAATATGAAAGTCATTATGAGAAATATAAAATAGAGAGAAAAATCATTTATTAAAAACTAACATTTAATAATCAAACTTATAATAATTGTCAAATATTAAAAAAAAATTACATATAAGATTTAATAATAATAAAATATAAAAACAATTTAAGATTTATTATTATTTTATAATATTAAAAATATTTAAAGAATCGTTTAAATATTAATTTAATATTAATTTCTTCATGCCTAAATTTAAAATGTTAATTATATAATAAATATTAATGTAATTCTAATATAATATTTTTATATGATGTAACATAAAAAATGTAAATAAGACTTAATATTTATGATATAAATTTATATTATTAACATTTAAAAACATATTATTACTATGTGTAAAACATTTTATACATAGTATATATATATAAAATAGCAATCATAAATTAATTATAATTTTTTTATAATTGACATGAGTATTTTTTGTAAATATTATATATTAAAATTTATAAAATTAAAAATTTCTTTAATATTATTAATTAATTTGTTAGAAAAGAGATAATGGAGATAGAGATAACAAATCTAAAGATGTGCGAGATAAAGTTAATGATTAACAAGTATAAAATAGAAAAACAAATAGTTATAAATAGAGATGAGAGATTATATGATGAAGAAGAAAAGAAAGGAGAGATCATAATGGAGATAGAGTGAGCAAATAAATAACTAAAAAAAGTGAAAGATAAGAAAATTGAGAATTATAAAAGAGGGATTGATAATTATAATATATTATATTTATATGATGTAATATATATAATAAATATAAGTAATATTTAATATTAATGTTATAATTTTAGATTTCTAATATTTTTTAATGCAATATTTCTATAGTTAAATAATTTCATGCATAATTTATAAATATTTTATTCGAAATAATTTATTTTTAATTTTTCATAATTCATATAATTTTATTTTTGAAAATATTAAATAAAATTAAAGTCAATTTGTTAATATATCATATGACATGCCATATTTATTGTTATATAACAATAATTTTATAAACTTATCATTTGAAATAAATTAAGAAAAATTTAATTATTAATAATCATCTATAAGAACTTTTTTGTTAACATTAACTTGTAAAAATTAATTGTCGATAATTAGAAATTGGAATGTTATTAAAAAATATGTGCCACTTGAGGACTTTCAAAACGTCACCCATCTAAATAATACTCTCACCCAAGCATGCATAACATTGAAGTTCTAACGAGTTCCAGTGCCATAATGCTAGTCTTGCCGAACATGTGGCTGTAAGAGATGACATTACTGTTTTGCTATTAGCTTTTAAGATAATAAACAATTTCTAAGGTTTTCAAAACTTCAAATATATGAACCTTTTTAAAATATTTTATACTTATTATATATGTAATATTTTTTATAATAGAGATTTTATATTTAAATATAAATAATAAAAACCTATATAAACATTAATTTTTTAATATAGACATTAAGACATAAGAATACATTACGTTACAATATCATTGCTATAAATTAGAAATTATATTAATTAATACATAAAAATTAAAAAATATAATATTTTCCTAATTTATTATATAATATACTATACAACTTGAGAGATTTTTTAGACATTATTAATTTATCTATTAAAAAAGATGTTTGAGATAAATATAACTATTCTTTAAGATAGAGAAAGTTAGAAATTGATAATAAAAAATAAAGAAAAAAAATAGGAGAAAGTGGTGATAATTGATTTAAGAAAAAGATAAGAAAAGATAAAACATTGAAGAGATAAAGAGAATAACAACAAACATAAAAGGGAGACAAATGAGAAACAGGAGAGTAATAGATGAGAGAAGTTAAGAATAGAAGGAGAAAGAATGAAGAGTCAAAAAATAGAATGAAAATAAGAGAGAGGAAAGAGAGAACATGGGGCATTTGATAAAGAGAAAAAGATAATAAACAATTTAATAGAAATTAAATTTATATAATTAAACTTGTTATATTAATTAAATATATTATGTAAATCATATATAATATTTAATAACAATTAGTTATAAAAACTACTTAATGTTTATAATTATTTTAGAATATTAATTATATTTAGATATATTATGGCTTTTAATTTATAATTTCCTTTTTGATAACTAAAATATAAAAATTAATCTAAAAATAAAAAATATAATTACTATAACATAAATAATAAATAAAAATAATATTTAAAATTAATAATATAGTTTGACATTTCTAATATTTTATACGATAATTTATTTAATTTAAAAAATATACATTACATATATATGCTATTAAAAATACAGACCATTACAATTTATTATAATTAATATAAGTTATTTTTCCTAATATAGAATTAAGTAAAAGTTATTACATTATTATATCATATGATGTGTCATATTTTTTATTATATTAAATTAAAAAATAATATTATAATATTCATTTTAAAACTTAATTAAGAAAATGGTAATTATTAATAATTATTTAAAGTAATTTTTTAAAATGTTAAAACTTAAAAATTAGTTGTTATTTATAAAAAAATAGATTACTACGAAGGCTTATATGTAAACAAACGCAATTGTCAATAGGTCAACCATCATAATTGTACAATCACCAAATCATACCAAACTTTAGAGCTTTATTGAAGTACAATGCCATAATGCTAGTTTGATTGCATATTCATCCATAAAACAAAAATAGAATTTGTTTGTTAGCTTTAAAGATAATGAAAAATTTCTTAATTTTTCTAAATTTTTCCAAATTATCAAATATATGTACTTTATAAAAATATTTTATGCTTAATTTATATTCATAATATTTCATAGTATCAATGTTATGTTTATAATGTAGACTATTATTTTTATAACATAAAGATTAATATATAAGATTGTTTTATACATTATATTATCATTCTTTTGAATAGGAAGTTAAATTACTTAATGTATATATATAAATATATATTTATCAAATATATAATATATTAAACTATGTGAGATGCAAGATTTTTTTGAGATATTGTCAATTTACGTGTTGCAAAAGATATGATAGAGGCAAAGATAACTATTCTCTAAAAGAGAGAAAATAATAACTTTATAACACAATAATCTAGAAAAAAATTATAATAGAGACACATGAGCAATTATTTAACAAAAAAAGAATAAGAGGAACATAAAAGAGATGAAGAGAATAAATAGAAAAGTAAAATAGATATAGAAAAGAGAAACTAAGAAAGATAGAGGACTAAGAGGCCAAGAATAATATAAGAAAAAAATGAAAAGAGAGAAGATAATAAGAGTTAGAAGAAAAAGAGAGAATGCGAGGGACATCATGATAACGAAAAAAGATAAAAAGTTAATTTAATAAAAGTAAAATTTTAAAAAGATAACTTATAATATTTTTTATATATAACAAGAAAATTATATATAATACATAAGAATAATAAACATATAAACTAGGTAAGGTTTATTATAATTTTAAAATATTAAAAATATTTAAAGAATATTAGTACTGTTAATTTAATAATATCTTATTTATAGTTAAAATTGAAAAAATTTATTAAATAATAAATATTATAATTATTCTAATATCATATCTTTGTATGATATAACACAAATAATAAATATAAATAACCTTTTACATTAATCATGAAATATTAGATTGTTAATATTCAACAACATAATACTATTAAGTTTAAAAAATTTTATGCCTACAATATATATACTGTTATAAAAAATAACTATAACTTATTATAAGTAATCTAAGTTATTTTTCTCAATGTTAAACTAAATTAAAGCTATTATTTTATTATTAGCTATTAATGAAATTTAAAAAATTAACATTTTTTTAAGTTATTTAAAAAAGGCACTTTTAAAAAAAATTATGCTAAAGTAACTGAAGAGATTTCATAAATATTAATTATTTATGTGTTAAGAAAGGGTGACGAAAATTGATATAACTATTATCTAAGAGAGTGAAATTGACATACTAATAATAGCCAAAAACAGAGGAAAATATAATTGGCAAAGATTAGTGATTATGTAAGAAAAACAAAAATAAAGAACATGAAAGAGATTGATAAAATAAACGAAAAAAAAGGAGTGAAAGAGAAATTAGAATGTAAGAAAAGATTAGGAAAAGAAAGAGGTCAAGCAATATATAAAGAGATAACGAATGAAGAGACAAATAAAAGAATGCTAATACGAGTGAGAATAATGAGAGAGAATATCAAAAATATTATGATAAAGAAAAAATGAAAAAAATGGTTCAATAAAAAATAAATTTCAATAAACAAAATTATAATATTTAGTAAATACAATAATTAAATGATATATAATTTTTCTTGAAAATATTTAAAGACTTTTTTCACTAATAATTTAAAACTATTTTATTTATTCCAACAATTAAAAACTTTAATTGAAAAATAAATATTGTAATTATTCTAATATATTATCTCTATTTGATGTGACATAGATAAGAAATATAAATAATAGTTAATAAAAATGATATGATTTTAGATTATCAATATTCAAAAATATAATATTGTTAGATTTAAAAAATTCTATACCTAATACATATATATTATTATAAACATAAATTAATTATAATTTATGATAATTAATATAGTTTATTTTTTAATATTACACCAAATTAAAGCTATTATTTTATTATAAATTTTGATTAACTATATTAATTATTATTTAAATTATAAAATAATATAATAAAGTAAAAATTATAAGTACTTTACTAAAATTCTGACCACAAAAAATCATTTAGGATGACTTTATTTTTTTTTAAAATTTTACATTCAAAAATTAGTTATCATTGATTAGAACAATGAATACAACAAAAACAATTTACAACACTAAGAATTCTCAAAAGGTCACAAAACCTAATAGTAATCCCATCCAAGCATGCTTAACTTTGTAGTTCTAATAAAATCAATTTTTATAATGCTGATGTACTCATACATGCATATAAAAAATTATCATAATTATGATATTATTTTTTTTAAATATAATGAATCATTTCTAAATTATTTTAAATTATCAAACATCTACACTTTTAAATAAAATTTATGGATATTATAAATGTTATAATATTTTTTAACACAAAAATTTTATTTATATAAATAAAATAAAAATTACATAAACTGTTATTTAAAATTAAATAAACAATAATACAAGAGATTTTTTACAAGTTTCTTATCATTCCTATAATTAAAAATAAAATTATCAAATAAATATAAATAATGAAATATATATTTATCATAAATGTTATATATTAAACATTTCAAAAGGAGAAATTTCTTAAATATTATATAAGTTGATGAGAGCGAGGAGATAAATAAAAGAATGGTAATATGAGGGAGAAGAATGTTAGAGAATTTGATAGATATTGAGATAGAGAGAAAAAAGTGAGAATTATTTCATTATTAGATAAATTTTAATAATTAAACTAATAATATTTATTAAATATAATTATTTAGTTATAAAAAGAATTTAAAAAAAGTAAATTATAAGAGATATTTAGTTCTTACTATTGTTTTAAAATATTTCAAATGTTTTTTTTAATATAAATGTAATATTATATAATTGAAATTAAATTTTGAAAAAATTAAATAAAATAAAAAATATAACAATTTTAATATATTATTTTTATGCAATTTAATATTTATATTAAAGTTAAATAATATTGAAAAAAATAACATATTTTTTTTAAATTGTATAATATAACATTTTTTATTTTTAAAAATTTCATGCAAAGTGTACATGGATTATTATAAAGATAAATTAATTATAAATTGTAATAATTCATAAAAATAGTTTGCTCAATATTAAACTAAATTAAATTATCATTTTATTATATCACATGATGTTGGAAATTTTTCATTATATTAAAATAACAAAAAAGCTTGAATTTTATTATTAAAAATTAATTTGAAAAATTGTAATCATAAACATTCATTTATACAAATTTATTATATTTAACATTAAGAAATTGTATAAATTAATTGTCATTCATTAGAAAATCATAAACTATGAAAACATCTGTGTAACACTAGGACTTCTCAAAGGTTCACCAATTCCAATAGTACTATCACACATGGATGCTAAACATTGGATTCTAATGAAATCTAGTGTCGTAATTCTTGTGTTGCTGCACATGCATGTATAAGTCAAATTTGAAGTTGTCTTGTTGGCCTTTAAGATATTTTATAATGTATGTATTGCTAGATAAGATTTTCTTAAATATGAAACACTAGGGTTTTCTTAAATTTTATTAATTTATGTACTAAAAAATAGATTATAGAGATAAAGATAACTATTATCAAAAGAGAAAGAAAGTCAAAAAGTGATAATAGCAAAACAAAGAAAATATTAATAATGGAGCTGACTTATGATTTAACAAAGTGGAAAATAAAAGAGAACATAAAAGAGATAGAAAGTGCAGATAAAAAAGAAAAAAGAATTTTGAGAAAGTAGAGAAGAACAAAGAAGAGAGGCGAAGAAGAATATGAGATAAAAAAATGAAAAAAAAATAAAAGAAAGATAATTAGTGTGGGATGGAAAAGAGAAAACTAGAGACATTATGATAATGAGAAAAAACTAAGAAAAAATAATTTAGTAAAAATTAATTTTTAATAAGTAAACTTATAAGAATTATTAAATATATGAATTAAATCATAAAAGATATTCAATAATAATGAAATATAAAATTTTTTAATAGTTTATTTTTATTTTAAAATATCAAAAATATTTGTAAATATTTTGGATATTAATTTAATAATTTTTTATTCTTTCATAAATTAAAGAACTTAGTTAAATAATAGATAAATTTAATTTTCATAATAAAGATGAACTTTTAGATTGTTAATATTTAATAACAAAATATTTCAATATTTAAATATTTTATACATAGCATATATATATCGTTGCAAACATAAATTAATTATAATTTATTACAAGTAATAGAAGTTATTTTGATCAATGTTAAACTAAATTAATGTTATTATTTTATTATATCATATGATTTATCATATTTATAATTATATAGAACTAATAATAATTTTATAAAGTAATTATTAAAATATAAAATTTAATTTCTAATTAATAAAAAATATTTATAATAATTTATTTTCTTAAAAATTAATAAGTAAAAATTAATTATGATTCATTAGAAAAATGTATGTCATGAAAATATATATGTAATAAAAAGACTTCTAAAGATGTCACACAGCCAAAACTACAACCACCTATGCATGCTTAACATTGGAATTCTATTAAAATCCATTTCTAAAATACTGGTATGGACACACATGCACATAATAGACAAAATATCATAGTTGAATGATTATTTTTGTAACTATAATAAAAAAATTTTAACATTTTATGAATTATAAGGCATCTACACTTTTTAATAAAATTTATGCATAGTCATAATATTTTGAAATAATAAAATGTTTTATGTCAAATGAATAAAAAATAACATGAAGTCTTCTTTTTATGTAGACATTAATACATGAGGCTTTTATAATTACATTATCATTATTATAAAGAAAAAATTAAATTATGTATTACATAAAAATTATAAAGTACATATTTATCATAAAAATCATATATTAAACTATAGTGAATAAGAAATTTCTTAAATATTATTTATTACTGGGCTCGGAAGAGTTAAGTGAGAGACAAATAAATAATGTTTAAAAGAGAGAGAGAAGGTTCAAGATTAATAAGAACAAAATAGAAGGAAAAATAATTATGGAGAGAGATGAGAGATGTGTGAACAAAGAAAAGAAGAAAAGATAGAATAGATAAGAGATAGAGAAAATAAATAAATAGGTAGAAGAGAGTGAAATAAGAAAATAAAGAAGGATAAAGAAGAGATTTGTCATGAAAAATAAAAAGAGATAGAGAGTGAAGATAAATTTAAAAAAATAGTAAAAGAAGGGAGAAGAAACTGAGAGATTTTGAGAGATATTAAGATAAAGAGTAAAAAGTGATAACCATTTAAATAGAAGTTGAATCGTAATATTTAAAATGCCCATTGGTGTTCCCAAGGTACCCTTTCAGTTTCCTAATATAATATGTTAATCATATATAATACATAATCAAAATTAAATTTTTGATATATTTAACTTTTTTTATTACATTAGAATATGTTAAATATTTGTAAAATATTTTGGTTAATAATATTAAAATTTTAACATATTAACTATACTAAAAATAATATAGTTATTATGATATATTATATTCACATAATGTAATAAAGATGACAAATATAAATAAAATGTAAAAATAATAATATAATATTTTTATTTTTGAATATTCCATAATATAATATTTTCATAATAAAATATTTTATACAAGGCATAGATGTAATATTATAGTCATAAACAATTTATAGTTTATTAAAATAATTTGCTTAATATTAAAAAAAATTTAATTTATTATTTTTTATATCATATGATTTGTAATATTTAATATTTTTCAAAATTTAAAAAAGTTTTAAAGAAATTACTAAAAATTAATTACAGAATTTATTTTTTAGTAATAATATGCAAAAATTTGTTTTCATTCATAAAAAATGGAACACTATAAAAAATATGCACAATAAAAGAACTTCCAAAGAAGAAAAGAAAAGAAAATAGAGGATATAGAGAAGACAAAGAGAATAAATAAAAAAGTAAAAGAGAGATAAATAAAAAAATATTGAAGGATAAATGAGAGAGAGAGGCCATGAGAAATATAAGGAGAGAGAAAAAAGATAAAAATAAGAGAATGATAAAAGAAGAGAGATGAAAGTGTGAGAGTGGGAGATATTGAGAAAACGAAAAAAAAATGAGAAATAATTAAATAATGCTCAATATAATTAAATAACTATAAAATAATATTTTTTTTGGATATTTTAGATATAATATTTTTATATTTAATGAATTTCATGCACAACATATATGTAATACTATCAAGATAAATTAATTCTAATTTATGGTAGTTCATATAAATTAGCTTACTTAATATTAAACTAAATTAATGTTATTATTTTGTTATAACATATGATTTGTTATATTTTTTATTATTTAAATTTGATAATAATGTTACAAAGTTATTTTTAAAAATTAAATATAAAATTGTAGTTATTAACAATGTTTTATAATAATCAATTTTCCTAAAATTAAAATGTCATAAAAATTAATTGTCATTCATTATGAATAAAATTTGTAATACAAGGACTTCTTAAGAGATGACCTATCACAATGCTACGATTGCCGTTAAGATTATGCACAAGATAAAAAACGTAAGTTACATTGTTATCCTTTAAAATAATGAATAATTTTTAAAATTTTTTAAATTATCTAATTTATGCACCTTTTTAAGATATTTTAAGCCTATATTATATACCATAAAATTTTATAGTATTTATATTTTATTTATATATATTAAATAAAAATTTATATGAACTATTTTTTTAAGACAGATTTTAATACAAAAGATTTTTTAAAATATATCATCAATCATATAAACCATAATTTGATTTACCTAATAAATATTAATAAAAAATCTTCATTTATTAAAAATATAGTACATAAAAATAAGGAACATTATAGATTACATAAATTTTGTTAATTTATATGTTCAAGAAGAGATAATTATGATAGAGATATTAATTCTCTAAGAGAAAGAAAGTCACATTAATAATAGAAAAACATAGAAAAAATAATATTAGAAAGAGATGAGATTTTTTAGAAAAAAGGAAAAGAAAATAGAACATAGAAGAGATAAAAAGAATACAAAAATAGTAAAATTTAGAGAGAGAAATAAGAAACTAAACAAGATAGAAAACAGAGAGAGGCCATGAAGAACATAAATTGATAAATAATAATACACAAGTAAAAGAATGAAAATAAATGAGAAAAAAACAGAGAATATAAGTGACATTGTGTTGAGTGAAAAAGTTTCCAAAAAATCATTTAATCTAAATTAAAATTTAATATTTAAATTTATAATATTTATTAAATATTAAAAGTAAATATTTAGTAATAATAAAAAATATAAAAAATAGTTCATGTCTGTTATTATTTTTAAATATCTAAAATATTTAGAGAATATTTTGACTATTAATTTAATAATTTTTTATTAACAGAAAATTAAAAAAAACTAATTAAATATTATATATTATAGTTATTCTTATATATTATCTCTAACAAATGCAACGTACATATTAAATAAGAAGAATATTTAGCATTAATGATTAATTTTTTTATTATTAGTATTCAAAAATTATATGTTATTATATTTTTAAAATTTTATACATAGCATATATATACATTAATAAACATAAATTATCTATAATTTAGTGTAATAACATGATTTAATTTGCTAAATATTAAACTAAATAAAAGATACTATTTTATTATATCATTTGATTTATCATATTTACTTTTATTTGAAATTAATATCAATATTATAAAGTTACTATTAAAAATTAATTATAAAAATTATAACTACAATTAATGGTTTATAATAATTTTTTTAAAAATAATAAGTTGCAAAGAAATTTTATCATTTAATAGAAATGTGATTTCAATGAAAAAATGAATATAGTATAAGGACTTACTTAGAGGTCACCCATCCAAAAAAATACTCTCATTCAATAATGATTTATAATAATTTTTTTAAAAATAATAAGTTGCAAAGAAATTTTATCATTCAATAGAAGTGTGAGTTCAATGAAAAAATGAATATAGTATAACGACTTCCTTAGAGGTCGCCCATCCAAAAAAATACTCTCACCAAAGAATGCTTAAAGTTCTAATGACATTATGTGCTATAAAGCTATTGTAATCAAAATGCCTATAAATTTAAAAATATCTTAGTTTTGTTATTATTTCTCCAATATAGCTGAACATTTCAAAAAGTTTCAAAATTATCAATTATATACCTTTTTAAAGAAAATTAATGTTTATTATATTTGTCATAAAATTTACATTTTTATAAATAGACAATTTTTTTCTATAAATATTAAAAATAAATTATATATTAATAAAAAATATTATGTATTAGACTTTACAAAAAGATAGATTTCAAGAAATAATATTAATTAATGGGCTATAAAAAGTTAGTGGATAAAATGATAAATAATCCACAAAATAGAGAGAGAAAGTCAAAGATTAATAACAACAAAAAATAAAATATATAGTTATAGAAAGAGATGCGAGATAATTTATAGAAGAAAAATAGAAAAGTGACAACAAAGAGAAGATTGAGAGAATAAATAATTATGTAAAAGAGAGAGAAATATTCATATAGAGAACAATAAAGAAGAGAGAGACTATGAAAAATTTAAGAAGATAGAAAATAAAAGTAGAAATAAGAGATGACCAATTGATAGAAAAAATTTTGAGAATGTAACAATATTGAGATGAAGAGAAAAAAGTGAGAAATAATTAAAAAAAATTTAAATGTTAATAATAAATCTCTCAATATTTATTAAATAAAACAATTCACCAAAATTTAATATTTAGCAAAATAATATAAAAAACAATTTTACTTTTATTTATATTAATTAAAAGAAAAATAAAATAATTTCAATAGAAAAGTAATATAACTATTTTAACATATTATATTTGTATGATGTAATATATATAATAAATATAAGTAATACTCAAAATTGATTATATTTTTTTTAATTTCTAATATTCTATAATAAAATATTTTTACAATAAAAACATTATGAAAATAGAATGCCATGAATAATTGTGTTTAACATCAGGACCTAAGAGGTCAGCCGTCCTAATACAACTCCCATCGAAGCATGCTTAGCTTTTTCTACTAATGCGATTCGATGACAAAGTGTTGGTGTGGTCGCACAAGAGTGCATAAGACATGCAATTGAAGTTGTGTTTGCTAGCTTTTAAGATGAAAAATTTCTAGAACTTTTAAATTATCTAACATATGCACTTTTAAATTTTTTTTTGATTTATTATATATGTCATAACATTTTATAAAAGAAATATTTTATTTAAATATAATTAATAAAAAAGTTATATAGACCCTTAATTTTCTCAAACTTAAACATTTATACATAAGATTTTCTAACATTATATTATCATTCCTATAAATAAGAAATTAAATTACATAATAAAAAAATATAAATCTATCAAAAATATTATATATTAAACTCTACAACATTAAATATTTCTAAAATATATTTAAATTAATTGTTGGGAAAAAGAAGATGGAGATAGTGATAATTATTCTCTAATAACGAGACAAAGTCATAAAATGATAATAAAAAAAAGGACAAAAATAACAATAGAGGGAGATGATTTAATATGGAGGAAAAGAAATGGGTGAATATATAATAGCTAGAGAGAATGATTAAAAAAGTAGAGGAGTTAGAAATTAAAAAGTAATGAAGGTTAGAGGAGAGAGAGATCAAGAAGAATTATTATGACAAAAAAAATGAGTAAAAATTAAATTATTAAAAAATTAATTTTTGCGATTAAAATTATACCTGTTACTAATTATAACAACAAAATCATAAATAATATTCAATAATAATAAAATATAAAAATTATTTGACATTTATTATTATTTGAGAGTATTAATAATATTTAGAGAATATTATGACTAGGAATTTAATATTATTTTTTGATGCATAAAATAAAAAAAGTTTGTTACATTATATATATTATAGTTATTCTAATATATTACCTTTATATTATATGTCATAGACAATAAATTTAAATAATATTTTACATTAATGAATTAATTTTTTATTATTAAAATTAATAAAATAATATTAATATATTTAAAAGTTCAACGCAAAAAATCTTATGTATTATTATAAATATTAATTAATTAAAATTTAAGGTAATTATTATAAATTATTATTCTTAGTATTAAACTAAATTAAAGCTATTGTTTAATATATCGTAAGACATGTTATATTAAATTAATAATAGTTTTATGTAGTAATTTTTATATAAATTGAATGAAAAATAAGATAACCATATAATGTAGACATTAATTAATGAGATTTTTTCCATTATGTTATCATTCTTATAAATTAAAAAATTTAAATTATCTAACAAATATAAATAAAATAATATATATATTAATGATAAAAATTATAGATTAAACTTTGGAAAACAATAAATTTCATAAATATTATTAATTGATAGGATAAAATAGAGATAAAAAAGAAGGAGACAAGTAATCCACAAAAGAGAAAAAAACTCAATCGTTAGTAAGAGCAAAAGATAGAAGAAAGTAGTTATAAAGAGGGATAATAGATCATTTATTAAAACAATATAGAGAAGTGATAAAATAGAAGTGATTAAGGGAATAAATAAATAAGTAAAAATGGGAGAAATAAGAAAAAAAGGCAAGGATAAAGGGAAGAGAGACCATGAAAAATATAAAGAATGTGAGTGAACAGAGAAATATAAGTGTGATAATAAGAGCGATCAAAGTGAAAGATTATAAGATGATGAGATAAAAAGAAAAAAGTAAGAAAGAACTAAAAAAAATTAAATCTTAAAAATTGAACTCATATTAGTTATTAAATATGATAAGCAATACATATACAATATTTAAGGAATAATAATAAATCAATATATTTTTTAATTAATAACTTAGAATATTACACTTATTTAAAGAATATTTTGACAACAAACATAATATTATACAATGATATCAAATTAAAAATTAATTAAATTAAAAAATAATTTAAATATTCTAATATATTTTTTTTCATGATGTAACATAGATAATAAATCTAAATAATATTTAATATTAATAATATATTTTTAGATTTCTAATATTTTATAATACAAAATTTCTTTTTTTAAAAAGATCTATGCACAGCATATATACTATTATAAATATAAATTAATTCTATTTTATAACAATTCATACATGCTTTTTTGCTTAATATTGAACTAAACTAAAGTTATTAATATATTATATCCAATGTTTATCATATTATTACTATATGAAATTAACGATAATATTATAAATTTATTATTATTTATTAATTATATAAATGGTAATTATAAACAATCACTTTTAGGAATTTAATTTTTATACCATTAACATGTAAAATTTATTTATTAATCATTAGAAAGTTGATTGCCATGAGAAATTGTGTTTAACTTGGTGACTCAACTGGTCACCAATCCTGATACAACCCTCCCCCAAGCATGCTTAACTTTAGGTTGTAATGAGATCAAGTGCCATAATGCTGGTGTGGTCAAACAAGCATGCATATGACAAAAACTTTAAGTTGTGTGGTCACCCTTTAAGAAGATGAATAATTTCTAAAATTTTTTAAATTATATAATATATGCTCTTTTTGAAAATATTTTATGTTAATTATATATGCAATAATATTTACATAGTTTTAATATTTTATTATTATATGAAAAATTAAAAAATTATATAGACTAATGTTTTTATAACTTAGACTTTAATACATAAGATTTTCTAACGTTGTGTTATCCTATAAATAAAAAATTGAAGTATGTAATAAATAAAAACTAAAATTATAAGTTTATCAAAAAACTATATATTAAACTTTGCAACATTAAATATTTTCTTTAATAAATTTAAATTATTTATTGAAAAGAAGAAATCAAAGATAGAGATAACTATTATCAAATAAAGAGAGAAAGTCAAAAATTAATAATATAAAAAAAGATATGAAAATAATAATAGAGGGAGATGATTTAATGTGGTGGAAAAGAAAATTGTGAATATAAAATAGATAAAGAGAATGATTAAAAAAGTAAAAGAGTTAGAAATTATAAAGTAGGGAGCATTAGAGGAGAAAAAGACTAAGGAGAATGATTATCATAAAGAGAAAATTGATTAAGAAATAAATCTTAAAAAATTAAATTTTAGTCATTAAAATTATAATTTTTATTAGATATAATAACTAAATCATATATATTGTTTAATAATAATAAAATATAAAAATTATTAGACATTTATTATTGTTTTAGATTATTAAAAATATTTAGAGAATATTTTGACTATGAATTTAATGTTATTATTTTGTTACATAATATTAAAAAAGTTAATTAAATAATAAAAATTATAATTATTCTCATCTATTACCTTTATATTATGTGATATAAATAATAAGTTTAAATAATATTTAACTTAATGATTTAATTTTAGATTATTAATATTCTATAACATAATATTAGTATATTTTAAAAATTTAGGGACAAAATATATTTACTATAATAAATATAATTTAATTATAATTTAATTTAATCATTATAAATATTTTGCTCAGTATTAAACTAATTTAAATCTCTTTTAACATATCATATGAAATGTCACATTAAATACTATGTTACATTATTACTAACATTATGTAGTTGTTTTTAAAATATAATTACTAAATATTTAAATTAGAAACAATGATTTCTAGCACATTATTTTTTTAAACTAACACATTGTTAAAATTAATTTCATACATAAGAAAAAAGGAAAGCTATGGAAAAATATTTTCAACTTCAGGACTTGTTAAGTGGTCGTCTACACAACTAATACTCTTAACCAAGCTTTCTTAACTTTGTTGTTCTAATGAGATTCTATGCAATGACGCTAGTGTGATCACAAATTTATGTAAAAGTTGAAAAATCATAGTTGTGTGATTTTTTTAATTGTAATGACACAATTATATGATTCTCAAAATTATCAAATTTATACACTTTTGAAAAAAATTTGTGGTTATTTTGTTGGTCATGTTATTTTCAAATATGAATATTCTATTTGAATAAAATAATTGTAAAATAATAGAACCATTATTTTTGATAAAGTAAACATTACTAAATGAGATTTATTTCTATAAAGTTTTCATTCTTATAGTTAAAAAAATGATAAAATAAATAAAAATAGTAAATTATATATTAAACACGAAAATTGTGTTAAACTTTAAAAAAAGATATTTCATAAATATTTTTAATTGATTGGCTAGAAAAGTGGTAATGCAAAAAGGGATAACTAATCTACAACAAAGAGAGTCAAAGATCAATAAGAGAAAATTGAAGAAAAAAATAATTATATTGAGTGATGAGAGACAATTTAATAAAGGAGGACAGAAAAGTGAGAATATAAAGAAAGTAGAAAGGAAAAATCTTGTAGCAATGAGACTGGAGTGCACTGTCTGGTCACGATCCAGCTGGTGTAAACCTTGAGCATCTGCACAACGAAAGACTTTTCTGACGTGAATCTCCTCTAAAGACTACCTCTAAAGACGAAAGGCCATCAACAGTGAAGTCAGTGACTATTTCGCTACGGGTGTGGTTATAGAGAAAAGTGGCATCTTTTGACTGCAACGTCTTGCTCGAATAGAACTCAGACTTCTGAATAACGGAAAGCGCTAAGATACCTCACTGGAATTTTTCATGCTTGATTAAGTTATTGGGTGTCGATATACAAGTGTCGTGCCGAGGTGGAAAAAGATGCCATTTAGACTTTAAATTTCAAATTTTGAACCTGACATTTTTTCTGCCACAGCGCGCGCTAGTGATGGAACACTATTAAACTCTTAAGTACGCCACAGAACATGTAACTTTTGCCATGCCAACTTCGTAGCGGTAGAATGTGGGATATTTGCAGCTAGGCTTGCCCGACGCAGGTAAAACAACTGATCTCTATCCAGTGTCCAGTGCTTTCATCTCCTTGTGAAAAAAGAATCATGGTGGGTTCTAAAGGGAGGAAATGCAACCAGAAAAGTAGAAATAGTGGAAGTGCCTCTCCTGAAAGGGAACATGTAGAGATTGCCATGGGTAGAACTGCTGGTGACAATGAGAAAAAAAGTTTGTTTATTGCCATGTCAGTTATAGATAGGAAGGATGGGTATTTATTGCACGTGCTGGAACTATCGAATATCTTCGCTGACACTACCAGTGCCAATACGGTAAGTCTGGAAGATGATGCGACTTGTGCTACCCCGTTGCTGCTTTTGAATCAAACTGATTGCCAGCAACGAGGGGTTGTTAGGTGATTCCTTGGCTTATACTTGGAACTCTAGAGATAACTTGGATTATCTAGCTTGTGGTGTGGCTGACACGTCACGTGGTAATTGCATCCACAATGGAGAGAATGCAAACTTGCCACATGATATAGATACTTTCGAGTGAAATATGGCTCGCGCTTATGAAACGTGTCAGGTGAATTATGGCAAAGATGCTGATGGCACACTCGAGCACGACGGGGTTGCCTTGTGGGACTGCACAGCCCCACCGACTCTTACCAGCATGGCAGTGCACCAAACCAGTGTAGTTTCAACGAAGTGTTAACTTCTAAGAACATAATGTCAATTGGAGCGGCGATGTCCTACGTTCAGCTGGCTGTCATAGATGTAAAGGCCAGGGCAGTAAGCATGGCTGATTATGTTGGTAACAATGAGATCATCATGTCGAATGAAGCTTGTCAAAGGCGTATTAATTTCCACAGGTAAGATCTAATTGGTCGAGGGTATGGAAATATTCTCCCATTTTTTGTTATTGCTTGGGTACCTTAGAGGCGTTAAGGGCATTATAAGAATTTCAAAATCCTGGACATTTCTTTAGGCTGCTTCTACCTTCACTTTCAATCTATGGAGGACAAGAATGTTGTATGGCTGGGCGGCCCTTCGCATGTCGCTGGCCAGGCCATGGGCATGTACATGTGGTCTCCCGACTTCCGACCAAATGCAATGACAGAGATATGCACCACAGTCTTGGTTCGGTTTCTGACCCTCCCCTTAATCTACTATGACGTTAAGAACATACTAAGGATCGCAAAGTCAGTTGGAGAACCAATTTTTCTGGGCGGGTGGACGGTGGACATACAACGATCGACCTTCGCCCGAATGTGCGTCAGGATGGTTTTATCAAAGCCATTAAAATCAGGAATGTGGCTAAGAAGGGCAATCAGAAGGTCATTCTAGACATTCGAGTATGAGGGGTTGCTAAATTATTTTTTGCTTGCGGCCATTTGGCTTACCTTGTTGAACAATGCAAGCATAGGAAGCTAGCTATCGCTTCGCTTGTGCCACTTGCATGGGATGTGTGGATTGTGCTCTATAACCCTGGAAAGACCCCTATGACGATGGTGCATTAAGCAACTCTGTCACAACTTGCGATCCTAACTTGCATTCGTAGGGGCCACTTGCTATGATGCATGTGCACTTTTTGCTGATCCCGGATGTAGAAATCCCTACTGATCAGACCACCATGGGTGAGGGTACACCCCACAATATAGCGAGGAAAGATTCCACACTGGATGATGAGGAGAGTATAAAAAAGGATAACTGTGGCATGTGGACGTTGGTGAAACAAAGGCAAAGGAAACGGGCCAAAATTGCACGGAGGAACGTCTCAGGCAATCAGGTGCATTAGAGTGCACACAAGATGGAATGAAGCCCTTCACATCATGTAGGTAAATGCACACTATGATGATAACTATCATAATAAGAGCTATGGGGATTTCCTCCTCACTGCACTTGGTGTAGTGTAGTAAACATTTTAACTCACTAAGGGAATTGTGGCTTGCGATGAATTACCACAGGGGGAGCAACATGAAGGTACCTATATGTATGGGATGCTGCAATTCGTTGAAGACGGGATAGCTGGGCATCGTGACAAAATGGTGCACATGGAATATTCTAATGGGTGACTCATTAGTTAAGACCCTTGAAGGGGGAGGCTGAGGAAAATTTTTTGATTGTGGTGTAACAAATACCTCTTAAATGACAAAAGTCGTATTATGGAACATTAGGGGCATTCGAGGGTAGAAGTCAAGGAGCTACTTGAGGAGATTTTAGAGAGAAGGGAAAATTGAGGTGGTTGCCCTTGTGGAGACGAGAGCACAAAGCTTCATGGGAAGGATGGTGACAAGCTGCTAGGTAGAGACTAGAATTATGTGATACAACATTCGGCAAGCAAGTCAGCAGGCATTGTACTTCTGTGGAATAGCCAGCTGGACGTTAAACTCATAAGATTGTCAATGCATGTGGTGTCGTTCGAGGTCAGCATGAAAGGGGGAGTCATACTCAAGTGTTATGTGGTTTATGGCTCAAAGGAGAATCACAAACGATGGGAGATGAGGGACTTCATAAGGGGTGGAAGCCTTGAGTGTTGGACCCATTTTTGTTATGGGCCTCTTTAAACTTATAATGTCACAAGGTGAGAAGAGGGGAAGGAAATTCTAATATGGCAACAGGCAACAAGAATTCACAAACGTAATACAGGATCTTCAATTGGTGGACCTTATGTTTATTGAAAATAACTTCACGTGGTGCAATGGAAAGGAGGATGGTGCAAGGATACTGGAGAGGTTGGATAGGGCACTCATGAACATCATGGGCATGCATGTGTTCTCAAGCTGCTCACTGACACACCTGGCGCGGATCGGCTCTTACCATTGTAAACTACTCATCGACATGGATGGCGGCCATAAACCGGGAAGCCAGCGTAGAGTACAATTTGAAAGAGTCTTGTTGGAATTCACGAAGCCAGTTGTGGTGGTGCACTAGGGTTGGAGCAGGCAAAACAAGGAAAATCAAATGGAGGGCCTACCGACTAAGATCCATATATCACTTGTGACACAATGCAGGTGGAGTAAGATGGATGTAGGGGACATCATAAGTGGCAATTTTGAATTAGAGCTCAGTATTAATAATTTGCAAATTAAGGAGTCGCATGAGGGATGGAATGCTAAGTAACATCAAAGCCTTTGGCAACTGGTCCTGGACTTCCACTGTGGCTGCACGCTAGAGGAGCGATGGTTGTGCCAAAGAGAAAAAATTCATTGGGTTTAGCTGGGTGACTACAATACTCGCTTTTTCCACGCGGCTACTACTACGCGAACACATAAGAACTTCATTGCCCAGATGAAAGATGGCTCGGGTAGCCTGGTGACCACGCATGAAGTCATGAGCACAATTTTTGAACCTTATTTTTAGAAGAAATGGTGTGGCATGACGAGCACCCTTTCACCTTTGTAGCATGTGCTGCACCCTAGAATGAATAGCACACAAGAAACCATGTTGGAAAGTAAAGTGACTAAGCAGGAGGTCCTCTTGGCTATTAGAACCATCAGGAAGAATAAAGCACCGGGCTTAGATGGGGTGATTGCAGAATTCATCAAAGATATTGGGAGATTACACATGGTGTTATAATTCGTGCGGTGCTCCCTTTCTTCGACATGAAGCAAATGCCCAGGACTTGGAAAAACACACTAATTGTCCTTATACCAAAGATCTAAGTTGCCTGAAAGCCCGAACAATTATGGCCAATCTGCTTATGCAACTTTATCTATAAGGTAATTTCAAGGATCCTGGTTGAGAGGCTTAAGACGCTACTTCCGAGTATCATATCCAGTGAGCAAGAGGCATTTGTACCGTGAAGAAGCATTGCAGACAATATTTTCATAGCTCAAGAAATGGCCTCATGCATGGACTCATCTTCCATACAGGGCAAGGCTCACGACAATCAAAATGGACATGGAGCAGGCATACGATACTGTGAGATGGTATTTTGTGATGAACATGTTTAAGCTCATTGCCTTCCAATGCATTTTGTGCGACTGGATTGAAGCATGATTCGTGTATTCGAGGTATGGAGTTCTGCTCAATGGAACTCGACTACCATGGATTGTGGCGCAGCGTGGCATGCATCAAGGATGCCTGCTATCATCGTATTTATTTGATAATTACGGCAGAGTACCTCTAAATCATCATGCATGAATATGAAACAAGATCATTGCTTGCATTTCGATGTGGAAGGAATGCACCGCCAATCTCATTGATGACATCCTAGTGGATATGCCAGCAACATGCATTCCTGTGCGCACTATTAATAAGACCATGTAGGAATTTGGTAAGTCGGTCGGGATGAGGGTTAACTTCGGGAAGTTGAACGTCCTTTTTAGTAAAGCCACGACCATTAAAAAGAGGAACATGGTTGCGAGGAAGCTGCGAATGGCTTTGGTGGATAACCTCTGCTACCTCGACAAACCCATTTCTGCAAAAGTGATCAAGAAGGAGGATGTCAACCTCATGCTGCAAAAGATCAACAAGCAGGTGTTGCAATGGCGTATCCGACCAGTATCACTTGTTGGGAGATTTGGTATGATCAAATGTGTCCTAAATGCTATCTCAAGTCACTTATTGACTCACTTCGTTATGCCAAAGTGTGCTATTGACGTGGTGGAGAAGAAAATGCGAAACTTCTTATGGTGCGGTGCAAGCAGCTCAAGATTGATGCATTATGCGAATTGGGGTACTGTCACTCTGCCTAAAGAGGTAAGTGGCCTTTGCCTTCTGGACATGCACATCTGGTAGTGGGTCTTGTCCATGAAGCAGTGTAAAATAATGATTAGCCGCGAGCAAAACTCCTGTGTATAGAACATGAGAACCAAATATGGTGCAGCAAGAAGCTTTGTTAGGGTACCACGGCGAGCCTCCCATTCATGCAGACTCATCGCTGCAGCAATGTCACATGCTCTCGATAGCTTTGTATGGAAGAATTGGCAATGGTAAATACGTCCTATTCGCGGAAGATAACTGGCTCTATGTGCTTCCAATCAGCTGGTGGCCCACCTTCATCAAACTAGACGTTGACTTGACAAAACATGTGTGTGAGTGCATTGCTGAAACAAGTGTTTTTAATGAGGGCAAGGTCTGAGGTTAGACCACTGATTCATTGTATGAAATCGTAATACATTTGCCCTCGGCTCAGAACCACAATCACGACTCCCTCCTGCATGCCCACACCAAATCGGTACGGGTCATCAACTCAACCATTTACATGCAACTACGTCATGCAATAACTAGAGATTACATGGGGATCCCTAATGCAGACATGGAGCATCTCAGAAAGATATGAAAAGTGAAGGCTCTGCCCAGGGTGCATTTCCTTCATTGGCATCTGGTGGGGGACCATCTCCCCACAACAGTCTAGCTGGTTTGCCACAGACTCGCTACAAGCAGCAACTACAAATGGGGGTGTAATACCGAGGAGACATCGCAACATATAAGGATGGAGTGTCTGCTTGCACAAGAGTTGTTGAGCAATTATTAGCTACGTGGGGCTATCACCGTGCTTAGCCTCCGTCCTAGTCTTGGTGAAGGGATGTCTTTCATGCAGGGATTCCTCGATTATATGACCTCGCCTATGCGGTGTGACGACTGTGTGTTGCATGCAGCAGCCCAAGCGATGTGGATGTACTACTTCTGGGAGTTTTGAAATGCATACAAGCACAATGACGAAATGCCTAACTATAGCTATATTTTGCGAATTCGACATATTGAGATCACATTGTTCTATAAAACTCTCCTGTCAATGTCCTACAGCAACTTGTTCAGTTTACCTGAAGTAGTAGTAGCCCAAAAAGTGGTTCGAACTCCCACTGGATGGGTTAAGAAAAATTGCGACGCCGTTGTTAGTGATGTGGCGGGCCTCGGTCTGGTTGTTAGAGATCACACGGAGAAGCCTTTGTAGGTGATCAGGGTGAAAGTTTTCTCCCAGGCGAGTATCGCCATAGAATTTTATGCCGTGCTAGAGGCTCTTGAATTGGCAAGGACCGCACTCTCGGAGTTTCGGGCAATTGAGATCCAAACTGATTCAACACTTGCAATGGAGGAGGTGCACACAACCGTCTCCCAGGTGCCCATTGGAGGTGTTTTTTCCAAGGTGGGTTGCACGTGCTGGTTAACGCTTCGATGTTGCATGGGGTTGGGGAATGCCCCTCCTTGAGCACCTCCTGAAGCTGTTGTTGTCTGATTTCCTTTTTGTCCCTCCGTAGGGGACGATGCATTTGCAATTTTTGCCTTCTTTTCAATGAAGAAATGCTTTCAGGGAGAAAGAAAAAATAAATAAATTAAAGACACAAATAAGTAAACAAAGAAGCGTAAAAGAGAGAGAAGTCATTAAAAAAATAGAAGATTGAGAGTGAATAGGAAAATAGGAGAATAATAGTAGGAGAGCAAAGAAAGTGTTAGATTTTGAGATAAAGAGAAATAAAAGTTAAATCATATTAATTAAACTTATAATATTCATTAAATATAATAGGTAAGTCATATGCAATATTAAATGAAAAATAATAAAAATAATTTAATTATTATTAATATTTAATAATATTACAAATATTTAAAAATATTTTAATTATTTGTATAATATTACATTATTAACTTTAAAATTAAAAAGTGAACTAATATAAAAATAGTGTAGTTATTTTATTATATTTTTTATATAATGTAGTATATATAATAAATATAAGTAATATTTAAGATTAAAAATATTTTTTTATTTGTAATATCCTATAATCTAACGTTTCTAAATTTAAAAAATTATATTCATAGCATATATACAATATTATAAATATAACTTAATTCTAATTTATGATAATTCTTATAAGATATTTTACTTATTATTGAACTAAATTAAAGTTATTATTTTATTATATCATATGAAGTTCCATACATATTATTATATGAAATGGGTAAAAATATTTTAAGGTTATTATAAAAAATTAATTACAAAAATCGTAATTATCAATAAACATATTTAAGAACATATTTTTTAGCATTAACATGTAAAATTTTATTGTCATTCATTGGAAAATGGATTGCTATCAAAAATTGTGTCTAAGATGAGGACTTCTTAATAGTTTAGTAATCACAAAAATATTCTTACATAAGCAAGTTTAACTTTGGAGTTTTAATGAGATTTAGTGCCATAATGATGGTGTGGATGGACAAGCATGGATAAGAAAAAAATTAATTTCGTTAGCTTTTATGAAAATGAACAAGTTAAAAAATTGTTTAAGTTGTCGAATACATGGACCTTAGAAAACATTTTGTGCTTATTATATATCTCATAATGTTTTTTTGTGTCCATAATTTATTTATACATAATTAATAAAAACTATATAGAGTATTATTTTTTATAACATAAAAATTAATACATAAGATTTATCATCAATATATTAACCTTCTTATAAATAAGAAATCAAATTAATTTAATTCATATAAATAATAAATAAATATTTATCAAAAAAATTATATATTAAATTATGAAACACTATAGAATTCCTAACTATTGGCAATTTATGCATTTAAAAAGAGATCATGGAGAAAGTGTTAAACTTTCTCTGAGATAGAGAAGATATCGCAAATTGATAATAGTAAAATAAAAAGGAAATAAATATTAGAGGGAGTTGAGAGACGATTCCACAAAAAAGACAACAAAACATAACATTGAAATGATAGAGAATAAATAAAAAAAGTAAAAGTGTGAGAAATGAGAAAGTTGAAAAGGATAGCGGGGAGAGAAAGCCCAAAAAAATATAAGAAATTAAAAAAGAAGAAACAAATAAAAGAATGATAATATAATATTTAAAAAAGAGAGAATATAAGAGAGATTATGATAAAGAGAAAAAATTGACAAAAGTAATTAAAACCAATTAAATTTTAATAGTTAAACATATAATATTTCTAAAATGAAAAATTAAATCATATATAATATTTAATAATAAAAAAGTGAAAAAATATTTCGTGTTTACTCTTTTTTAAATATTAGAAATATTTAAAAAATATTTTTACTTTTAGCTTAATCTTATTTTATTCAAACCTAAAATTGAAAAAGTTAATTGAATAAAAAAATTATTATTGTTTTGATATAGTATATTTGTATGATTGAACATAGACAGTAAATATGAACAATGTTTTACTTTATTGATATAATTTAGCATTATTAATATTAAATAACATTATATTACTATATTCATAAAGTTACATACATAACATATATATATTATTATAAAAATAAATTAGTTCTAATTTATTTAAATTAATATAATTTATGTTGCACAATATTAAACAAAATTAAAGGTATTTTTTTATTATATCAAAAGTTGAGCAAATATTTCTTATATATTAAAAAAAATTAATAATAATGTGGTAAAGTAATGATTTATAAGTTTAATAAGATTTATTTATAATAATTTATTTCCTTAAAAATAAAAAAATAAAAAATTAATTATCAATCATTAAACAAATTCAAGAAAAAAAATATACGCAGTAGAATGACTTCTGAAGAGGTCAATCATTGCATTACCACTTTTACCCAATGCTATAATGCAAGAGTGGCCACAGGTGCATATAAAAGAAAAAATATTATTATTGATTGATTATTTTTTTAAATGTAATGAATTATTTCTAAAATTTTCTATTCTCTAAAGAATAGCTAATTTTACTGAAATTTATGGTTATTATATATTTCATAATATTTTTTAATATCTATTTTTTATTTGAAAAAAGTAACAAAAAATGTCACAAAATATTATTTTTGACAAAGTAGACATTGAGATATGAGATATCATTTTATAAGCAAAAAATTAAAATACATAATAAATATAAATAAAAAAATGCGTTTTTAAAAAATAATATATAATAAAATTTATAAAATAGGTGATTTCTTAAGTATTCATAATTGATTGACATAAGAAAGATAATGGAGACAAAGATAAGTATTCTATAAAAGAGGGAGAGAAAGTCCAATATTAATAAGAACAAAATAGAGCAAAAATTCTTATAAAAAGATGGTCTAACAAAGAAGAAGCTAAAAAAAGAACATAAAAGAGATAGTGAGAATAAATAAATAAATAAAACATACAAAAATAAGAAAAAATAAAAAATAAATAGGAGAGAGGCTTTTAAAAATATAAGGAATTCGGGAGAGAAGAAAGAAAAAAGAAAATAATAATACAAGAGAAAAAAATGAGAAAATATGAGAGATATCTCATAAAGAGAAAAGAGTATGTTAAATAAATAAATAAAACTTAAATCTTAACTTTGAAAGGTATAATATTTATTAAATATAACAACTTAGTCATATATAATATTTTATAAAAATGAATTGTAATTTTGTTTTTATTAATTTTTTTAGAATATCAAGAATTTTTAAAGAATATTTTGTCTATTAATTTAATATTGTATTATTCATATAAAAATTTTAAAAGAAATTATATTAAAAATAACATAATTATTTTAATACATTTAGTTTATATTATGTAATTTGGAAACAAACGAAAATAACTAAAATTTCTCATAAACATTAATTAGCTCAAATTTCTCATAAATCATATAAATTTTTTTAATTAATATTTAACAAAATTAAAGTTATTATTTTATTTTTTTAAATGAAGTGAAATATTTGTTATTTTATGAAATTGGTAATAATGTTGTATTGTTATTATTAAAACTAAATTAAAAAATTGGTAATTATAAAAATTCAGTTATAGAAATTTAATTTTTTTAACATTAACATGATGTAAAAATTATTTTTCAATCATTAGAAAATGGAAAGCTTTGAAAAAATATGTGCAACACAAGGACTTCTTAAGAAGTCACCCATCTCAATAATATCATTGCCCAAACATCCTTAACTTTGGAGTTTTAATGAGATGTAATGCAAAAATATTGGTGTTGTCTTTCATGCATGAATGAGACAAAATATCGAAGCTGCATTGTTAGCTTTCTAGATAATTCACAATTTCTAATCTTTTCTAAATTATCAAACAAAAATAAATTTCAAAAATTAATTTATGCTTATTATATATCATAACGTTTCATAGTATAAATATTTTACATGTATATAATTAATATGAAAACATATAAACTATTATTTTTTTATAGCATAGACTTTAATATGTAATATTATTATACATTCCACTATCATTCTAAAAAAATTTAATTATTTAATATATATATAAGAAAATTAAAAATCTTAAAAAATGAGAGATTTCTTAAATATTATTAATTGATGGGTTAGAAAAGAGAAAATGGTGCCAGAGATAACAAATTTACAAAAGAGACAAAGAGAGTCAAAGATTAATAAGACCAAAACAAAGAAAAAAGTTTCTTATATAAAGAGGTATGAGATGATTCAATGAAGAAGGAAAGAAAAGAGAGAATATAGAAGAGATAAAGAGATTATATAAACAAAAAAATAAGAGAAATAAGAAAAAAAGAAGGATAAAATGGTGAGAGAGGACAAGAAAAATTTAAGCAGATATTGGGTGAAGATAAAAGTAAGCGAGTAATAACAAAAGATAGTAAAAGGTGAGAAAATGTAAAGATATTGAGATAAAGAGAAAAAATTAAAAAATAATTAAATAAATGTTAAATTTTATTAACTAAGCTTATAATATTTGTAAAATATAATAATTTTTGTGATATATAATTTTGAATAAATATAAAATAATAAATATATGTCATAATATAACGAAACATTTCTTAAAGTTTCCAAATTATCAAGCCTTAAAACTTTTAAATGAATGTTATGCTTATAATATTTGTCATAATATTTCCCAACATATATATTTTATTTATATAAAGTGAATAATCCATAAATAATTAATGCATAAAAAATATGAAAGAGATAAGAAGGTGAGAGAAAGAGATCTTGAGATAAAGAGAAAAAATGGAAGAAATAATTTATTAAATGCCAAATCTAAATAAATAAAAACATATAACACTTATTAAAAATTTATTATTATTAATTTTTATAACATAAAATATTTAAAAAATATATCAAATATTTATTTAATATTATATTATTCATACTAAGATTAAAAAATTAATTATATGAAACATAATATAATTAATCTAATACATTTTTTTATTTCATGAAATATAGATAATATATATATGTAATATTTATTTCATTTAGGATTTCTATTATCCAATAACATAATATTTCAATATATAAATAGTTTATTAGATGAAGTGAATTTCCATATTTATTATTTTTTAAAATTTATAATAAGGTTATTTAAGTTATTATTGAAAATTAATTATAAAAATATTAATTATAAATAATAATTTATAAGAACTCATTTTTTTAATGTTAACAAGTGAAAATTACTTATCATTAATTAGAAAAAAAGAATTATATGAAAACAATTTGTAACATAAAGACTTCTCGAGAGGCCACGCATCAAAATACAACTCTCACCCAAGAACACCTTAACTTTTGAGTTTTAATAAGGTCCAAAGCCATAATGCTGCTATGATCTCATATGCATTCATAAAAAAAAATCGATGTTGCACTGTTAGCATTTAAGAAAATGAGCAATTTCCAAACTTTTTTAAAGTATGTAATATATGCAGTTCTTAAAACCATATTATGTTTACTATATTTGTCATAATATTTTATAATTTAAATATTTTATTAATATATAATTAATAAAAAAATTATATAGACAATTTTGTTATAATGTATACTTTAATACAAAGGATTTTCATAAGTTGCATTATAGTTCTTATAAATTAGAAATTAAATTACTTAACAAATATGAAAAAAGCATAATATATTTATAACAAACCTATATATTAAACTATATAACATGAGAAATTTCATAAATATTATTAATTTATGTATTGAAAATGACATGATGGAGAGAGAGTTAATTATTCTCTGAGTGAGAGAAAGAGACATAAATTTAGAGTAGTAAAATGAAGAATAATAGTAATATAGAAAGAGGAGATATGATTTAATAAAGAGAAAAGGAAACAAAAACATATAAGAGATAAAGTAAATAAATTAATAAAATAAAAGAGAGAGAAATAAGAAAGAATATAATTATAAAAGGGAGGGACCAAGAAGAATATAATATGATAAAATATAATAGGTTGTAAAAATTAATTATCATTCATTAAAAAATGAATGCTTTGGAAAATTATGATCAACACTACTACAACCCAAGCATGCTTAAGCTTCGAGCTCTAATAATATCAAATGCCATAACACCAGCACTATCTAACATTCTTATATATGACAAAAAATCATTATTGTGTTTCTTTCCTTTAACATAATAAGAAATTTTAAATTTTTTTCTATATTGTTAAATATTTTATGCTTGTAATATATGTGATAATATTTCATTATAATAATATTTTATTAATATAAAATTAATAAAAAAGTTATACATGTTACTATTTTTATGATATAAAAATTAATATACAAGATTTTTTTACATTATACTATTATTTCTAAAGATAAAAATTTAAATTATTGTATAAATATAAATTAAAATATTATTTTTATTTAAAAATTATCTATTAAATAATGTAGTAATAAAGTTGTTTAAACAATTGTTTACTTATGAGTTGAAAAAGAGATGATGGAGATAGAGAAAACTATTATTTATCAGATAGAAAAGTCACAAATTGATAATAAAAAAAAAGAGGAAAATCATAATAGAGAGAGAGAGAGAGATAAGAGATGATTTAAAGAAGTGGAAAAGAAATGTGAGAACATAGAATAGATTGAGAGAATAAATAAATAAAGTAAAAGAAAGAGAGAAATTATAACATAGAGAAGCATAGAGGAGAGAGAAATTCCAACAAAATATTAAAAGAGATAAAGAATGAAGTGACAAATAAAAATGATTATATTAGTATGGAAAAAGGTAGAGAATATTAGAGATATTAAGATAAGGAGAAAAAATTGAGAAAATATTTTAATAAAAATAAATTTTAATAATTACAATTATAATATTTATTAAATATAAAAGGAAAAACCAATATAATATTTAGCTTTCAAAATTTATAAAAATAATTTGAGGTTTGTGATTATTTTAATATATTAAAAAAATTTAGAGAATTTTTTATGATTCATTTAATATTACAGTTTCATAACTAAATTGAAAAGTTACAAAAAAATTTAAATAATATTTAATATTAATTCTAGATTGTTAATATTCAATAACATAGCATCATTAAATTTTAAAAATTCTATGAATCACATATATGTATTATCATAAATATCAACTAAATATAATTTATTGCAATTAATATAAGTTACTTTACTCAATATTGAACTAAATTAAAGCTATTATTTTGTTATATCTTATAATTCGCCATATTTATTATTTAATAAATTTAATAACAACCTTTTCAAGTTATTATTAAAATTAACTACTAAAATTTAAATTACAAACAACCGTTTATAGTAGTTTATTTTCTTAAAAATTAACATGTTGTAAAACTTAATTATCGTTCATTAAAAAAGGATTATTTTGGAAAAGTATGTTCATCAAAAGGACTTCTCAAGAGGTCACCTATTTCAACAATATGCTCACCCAAGTGTGCTAAATTTTGTTGTTCCAAAGAGATTTAATGCTATATTGCTACTGTGGTCACACTTGAATATAAAAGTTAAAATATGGTACTTGCGTGATTATTGTTTTAGATATATTGGAATATTTCAAAAATTTTTAAAATTATCAAATATATATACTTTTGAATAAATTTTCCTATTATATTGGTAATAATATTTTCCAATGGCAAAGTTTTATTTATATAAAATAAAAAAATAAAACTATTCTTTTTTATTGATTAGTCATTAGTAAATGAAATTTTTTCCATTGAGTTTTCATTATAAATAAAAAAATTAAATTATCTAATAAATATAAATCATAAAAAATATATGAATCATAAATATTATATATTAAACTTTTCAAAAAGATGAAATTCTTGGATATCATGAATTGACAGGCATGAAACAAAGTAATCGAGAGAAAGAAATTGAAAGTTTAATAAGTGTAAACAGCCAAAAAAATAAATATAGAGAAATAAGAGATGTTTTAATAAACAAATAAAGAAATAAGAGAACATAGAAGAGGCAAAAATAATAAAAAATATGTAACAGAGATAGAAAAAAAAATTGACAAGAACGAAGCAGAGAGAGGTAATGAAAAATTAAAGATAGAGAGTGAATAAAGAAATAAGAGAACAACAATAGGAGAGAGAACAAAGTGAGATTATAAGAGATATTGAGATAAATAGAAAACATTGGAGAAATAATTACAAAAATGTTATAATTTGATAATTAAACTTATAATACTTGCTTAATATAACAAGTTAAAAATATATGATATTTAATGAAAAATATAAAAATTTTATTATTTTAACTAATATTTTAAATATTCCTAAATTTTAAAATTTTTTTTGACAGATTATTTAGTATTATAATATTCAAATTAAAATTTAGAAATTTAATAAAATTAAAAATAATATAATTATTTTAATATATCATATTTTTTTGATTCAACATAATTAGTAAATATAAATAATGTTTGACATTAATAACGTCATTTGACATTTTCAATATTAAAAACATAATATTTTTAATATTTAAAAAATTCTATGCACACCACATATATACCATTATAAACATAAATTAATTCTAATTTATCATAAAATTAACAATAATATTAGGAAATTTTAACTAAAAATTATTTACAAAAATATTAATTATATATATTCTTTTATAATAATTTATTTTTTTAATATTAATAAATAAAAATCAACAACCATTAATTAGAAAATGGAATGGTATGAAACAATATGTGTATGTCCATGATTTCTCAAGAGGTCACCAATAAAATACCAATCTCATCATGCATATTTAACTTTGGAGTTCTAACAAGATCAAGTGCCATAGTGCCAGGGTGTTCCACATCAGTAACAAAAATAAGAATTTGTGTTTTTAACCTTTAAGAGAATGAAAATTTTCAAAAGGATTATAAATTATCTATTTTATGCAATTTTTAAAGCATTTTATGTTTGTTTATATGTCATAATATTTTGAAGTATGAATATTTTATTTATAAATAACTAATAAAAAAAATATTTACATAATTATTTTTTTAATAAGACAATAATACATAACATTTTCTTATATTATGTGGTACTTCCTATTAATAAGAAATTAAACTACTCTATAAAAATAAATGTATAATAAATTATTTTAAAAAATATTATATATTAAACAATATGACATGAGAGATTAAAATATCATAAATATTATTAATTTATTTGTTCAAAAAGACATGGTGGACAGAGAGACAACAATTCCCTCAACGAGAGGGAAGTGATAAATTAATAATACCAAAATAGAGAGAAAAATAATAATATTGAGGGATTAGAGATAATTTAATAAAGAAGAAAAGAAAAAGAGAACAGAAAAGAAACAGAGAGAATAAATAAGAAAGTTAAAGTGAGTGAAATTAATAAGTAGAGTAGAATATTGATGAGTAAGAGAAAAAAATATAAAAAGATAAAAAATGAAGAGACAAATAATAAGAAGATAATTAGTGTGGGAGGAAAGAAAGAGATTATAGAAGACATTATGTTAAAGAGAAAAACGATTGAAAAGTAATTTAATAACCATTATATTTTAATATCAAAATATAATATTTCTAAATATAATATGTAAATTAAATATAATATTTAATAATAACAAATTTTTAAAAGTATTTAAGGTTTCTTGATATTTTAGAACATTAAAAATATTTTGAGAATATTTTGATTATTAATTTAATATTATTTTTCATACCTAACATTAAAAAAAATTTAAATAATAAATATTGTAATTATTCGAATATATTATATTTATATGATGTAACATAGATAATAAATATAAATAATATTTAACATTAATTATTTAATTTTAGTTTGCTACTAATATTCACCAATATAACGTCACTATGATTAAAAATTGTATATACAATATCTATATACTATTATAAACAATAATTTTCATTTCAATTAAAAGTAATATAATTTATTTTTGTCAATATTAAACTAAAGCAAACTTACTAATTTATTATATTATATGATGTGCCATATTTCTTATTACATAAATTTAATAATATTTTTAAAAAGCAATAATTAAAAATAAATTTCTAAAATTTTAATTACTAATAATCATTTATAATAATTACTTTTTTCTTAAAATTAATAATAATTAATTAAGTATAATTTATTAGAAATACAAATACTACAAAAACAATTTGTGGATCCCAAGGACTTCTTCAAAGGTCGCCATTCCAATACTAATCTCAATGAAGCATGCTTAACTATGGACTTCCAATAAGATTAAATGCTTTAATACTAGTGTTGTCAGAACTAGATACAAAGGACAAAACATAATAGTTCTATGATTTATTTTTTAAATATAATAAAATAATACTAAAATTTTAAAAATAATCAAGTATATATAATTTTTAAAAAAACTTATGGTTTTTTTATTAGTCAAAATTTTTCAATATTTATTTTTTTTATATAAAATGAGTAAAAAACATAAAATATTATTTTTGATAAAGTAGACATTAATACGTGAGATTTCTTTCCATTATGCTTTTATTCCTCCAAATAAATGATTAAATTAGCTAATAAATATAAAAAATATATATATTAATAATAATTAATATCTAGGAAACATTACAAAAAAAGGGATTTCATAAATATTATTAATTTATGGGCTACAAAAGAGTTGTTGAACAAAGTATAACTAATCTACAAAAGAGAGGAAGAAAGTCAAAGGTTAATAAGCAAAAAATAGAGAAAACTTAGCTCTAAAGAGAGATAATAGATGATTTAGTGAAGAAGAATAAAAAAGTGAGAATAGAAAGAAGATAGAGAGACCAAATAAATAAGTGAAAGTGAGATAAATAAGAAAATAATGATAGAAAAAGTAGAAAGAGAGGCAATGAAAAATATAAGGTTATAGAGTGTTAAGGGAGAAAAAAGTTAATTAAAATAGGAGATAAGAAAGTGGGAGAATGTAATAAATATTAAGATAAAGAGAAAAAAGTGAGAGAATTGTTAAAATTAATGTTAAATCTTAGAAACTAAACTTAAAATGTTCATTAAATATAATATGTTAGTTATATATAAAATTTAATAAAAATAAAAAAAAAATTTAATTACATTATTAATTCAGAAAAATTAATTATATAATAAATATAAATAATATAAATCATTAATAATATAATATTAATTTTTTAATATACTATCATGCAATATTTTTTTTCTCAAAACATGATATACACAATATTTTTATACTATTATTAATATAAATTAATTCTAATTTATGATAATTTATACATGTTTTGCTGAATATATAAATAAAGTAAATTTAATATTTTCCTAAACCATGTGATGTGTCGTATCAATTATTATATGAAATAATCAAAAATGTTATAAAGACGTTATTAGATCTTATCTTAGAAAGTAGTAAGTACAAATAATCATTTATAACTATTTATTATTTTTATCAATAACTTGCCATAATTAGATATCATTCATTAGGAAATGGAATGCTATAAAAACTTTTGCAACATGAGAAATTTTGAAGATGTCACCTATCACAATACTACTTTTACCAAAGCATGCTTAATTTTTGAGTTTTAAAGATATCCAATGCCAAAATACTAATTTTGTGGCACAAGCACCAATAAGAAAAAAATCAAAATTACATTATTAAACTTTAAGATAATCGACAATTTAAAAAATTTTCTAAATTATCTAATATATTTATTTTTTAAAAAATAATGCTTGTTATATTTGTGATAATATTTTATAATATTAATAATTTTTTTATATATAATTAATAAAATATTATATAGAGTACTATTTTTTTAAAATGTAGACATTAATACAATGGATTTTGCTCTATCATATTATCATTTTTATAAATAAAAAATTAAATTACTAAATAAATTAAATTATAAATAATATATATTTAAAAAAAATATTATGTGTTAAACTATGCAATATAAAAATTTCTTACATGTTTTTAATTTATGCAGTTCGGAAGAGATCATAGATATAAAGATAACTATTTTGTAAAAGAGAGTAGTAAAAAATTAATAATAGCAAAATATAGAAGAAAATAATAATGGAGACAAACAAAAGATTATTTAATGAAGAAAAAAAGAAAAGGGACAACATAGGAAAGATAGGGAGAATAAAAAAGTTAAAGAAAGAGATACGATAATATTAAGAAGAATAGAAGGAAGAGACCAGGTACAATACGAGGAGATAAAAAGCAAATAGATAGATAAAAGAATGATAATAGGAGTGAGAATAAATAGAGAGATAAAGAGAGACATTATGTTAAGGACGAAATAGTGAGAAAAATAATTTAATAAAAACAAATTTTAACAATTATTCTTGTAATATTTATTAAATATCACTACTAAATGGTCTATAATATTTAGTAATAGTGAAATATAAAAACGTATTTTTTATTGTTATTACTCTAAAATATTAAAAATATTTAAATAATAATTTAAGTAATAATCTAATATTATATTATTCATTCCTAAAATTAAAAGAGTTATTTAAATAATAAATATGATAATTATTTTAACATACTTAATTCATATGATGTAATATAGATAATAAAATAAAAATAATATTTTATATTAATGATATAATTTTAGATTGTTAATATTGAATAGCATAATATTATTACTTTTTTTAAAAACTTATATATATAAAAATGATACATAGTATTATAAGAATACATTAAATATAATTTATTGTATTTAATATAAGTTAGTTTTCTTAACATTAAATTAAATTAAAGTTTATTTTTATTATGTCATAATATGTGCCATATTTATTAGTACATGAATTTAATAATAATTTTATAAAGTAAAGATTAAAAATTAATTACAAAAACACTAATTACAAAAATTATTTATAATAATTTAATATGTGCAACATAAGAACCTCTAAAAAGTCAGCCATCCCAATATTACTCTCACCCAAGCATGTATAACTTTCGAGCTCTAATAAGATCCAGTGTTATAATACTGATGTAGTTGTAGATGCATATGAAAGATAAAATGTCATAGGTACGTGATTCATTTTTTAAATATAATAGGCTCATTGTAAAATCTTCTAAATTTTCAAGCATATGTGCTTTTGAATAAAATCTATGCTTATTGCCTGTCATAATATTCTCTAATATAAATATTTTATATATATATAATGAATGAAAAATAACATTAACTATAATTTTTCATAAATTTGAAATTGATACGTTAGATTTTTTATTATGCTATCATTCTTATAAAAAATTATGCAATAAATATAAAAATATATATATATATATATTTATTAAAAATATTATATAATAAACTTTACATAGTTTGAGATTTTTTAAATATTATTAATTGACATATTAGAAAAAAGATAATAGAGATAGAGAAAACTATTCTCAAAAGAGAGAGAGAAATTCAAAGATGAATAAGAGCAAAATAGAGAAAAAAATAACCATAAAGAGAGATGAGAGATGATTTAATGAAAAAGAAAACAAAAGAGTACACAAAAAAGATAAAGAGAATAAATAAATAAGTAAAGTAGAGGGAAATAAAAAATAGAGAAGGATAAAGAAGAGAGAGGCCATGAAAATATATGGAGATATAGAGTAAAGAGAGAAAAAGAAGAGAGTTATAATAAGTGAGAAAACGTGAGGGAATTTGAGAGACATTGAGATAAAGAGAAAAAAATACTACAAATAATTAAATAAAAGTTAAATCTAAATAATGAAAGTTATAATATTTATTAAATATAAAAGGTTAGAATTTTGTAAATATTTAAGGAATATTTGTGCTATTTATTCAATATTATATTTGTCATATTAAAAAATATAATTACATTAATAATAATATAAGTATTATAATAGATTTTTCTTATATGATGTCATATATAAAATAAATATAAGTAATCTTTAACATTAATAATATCATTATAGATTTTTAATAGTTTGTTATGCATTATTTTTACATTTAAAATATTTTATGCATAGCATATATACTATTTTAAAATAATCCAATTCTGAACTATGATAGTTCATATGAATTTATTTTTTTAAAATAAAAAAATTAAAGTTATTATTTTACTTTATTAGTTAATTTACCATATTT
Source organism: Vanilla planifolia (assembly GCA_023846275.1). Lineage (NCBI taxonomy): Eukaryota > Viridiplantae > Streptophyta > Magnoliopsida > Asparagales > Orchidaceae > Vanilla > Vanilla planifolia. The sequence goes on along the minus strand of JAIUJO010000082.1, from coordinate 343,749 downwards.
GTCATTATATGACATTGACAATATTTTTTTAAAATTATTATTAAAAATTAATTATAAATAATCATTAGTAAGATTTATTTTTTAAGATTAATTTGTAAAAATTAATTGTTAATAATTAAAAAGTAAAACTTTTTGAAAATATTTGTGCAACTGGGGGACTTCTCAAGAGATCACTCATTCCAATACTACTCTGGCACAAGCATACTTAACCTTGGAGATCTAATGAGTTCTAATGCAATAATACCGATGTTGTCACAAATGCATGCATATGACAAGAAATTATATGTGTGTTGTTAGGCTTTAAGGAAAGAAGAAATTTATTTATTTTTTATTTTTTTTTTATTAAGAAATTAATTTTTTATTTATAAGAATGATAATATAATATAAGAAAATCTTTTTTTGTAAATATCTATGTTTAAAAAATAATAATCTATACATGTATTTATTAATTACATAAAAGTAAAACTTTGATACTTAAAATGTTATGACATATGTAAAAAACATAAAATGTTTTAAGAAATTGATATATTAGATATCTAGAAAATTTTAGAAATTGACATCCTAATACCTCTATCACCCAAGCTTGCTTAACTTTGGAGTCAAATAAGATTTAGGGCCATAATGCCAGTCTGGTCGGACATGCATAAATGAGAAAAAAATTAAAGTTGCATTATATTATAAATTATCCAGTACATGCATTTTTAAAAACATTAATCATTATTATAAATGATATAATGTCTTATATTATAAATCATACATTTATACACAATTAATAAAATGTATACAAACTGTTATTTTTTATAATATAGACATTAAGACGTAACATATTTTTGCATTATATTATTATTTGTATAAATAAGAAAATTAATTTCTAAATAAATATAAAAAAAAAATTAATATACATTAAAATATTATATTTTTTAAAATATGCAACATGGGAGTTTTCTTTAATATTGTTAACTTATTTGTTGAAAACAGATAAGAGATATAAAGATAATAATTTTAAAAGAGAGCGTGAAAGCCAAAAATTGATAATGGAAAAAAAGAAAAAAATAATAATAATAGAGAGAAATGAGAGATGAATATGCAAAAAGAAGACAAAAGAGAGAAAATTAAAGTGATGGAGAGAAAAAATAAAAAAGTAAAAGCAAGAGAGAGGAATCAGAAGGAAGAAAGACAGAAGATAAAAAGGTTAAGAAGAAGAGAGAATATGTGATACATTAGCATTAGAACAAAAATGTGAGAAAGATAATTTAATAAAAAATAAACTTTAATAATTAATAATTATAATATTTATTAAATTTTATAAGCCAATGATTTATAATATTTAATATTAACAAAATGTAAGCACTATATGATATAACATAGTTAATAAAAAAATATTATAATTATTCTAACATATATAATACCATGCAAAAAAGAAAATTAAATAATATTTAATAATTATGATATAATTTAAATATTTAGTATTCAATAACATAATGTTGCTATATTTAAAAAATTCTATACATACTAGCTATATATTATTACAGACATAAATTAATTATAATATTTTATAATTAATATATGTTATTTTGCCTAATATTAAAATAAATTAAATCTACTATTTTTTTATATCATGATATATGTTGTTTCGTTATTATATGAAATTCACAATAATGTTATATAGTTATTACCTAAAATTAATTACAAAAATAAAAAATTATAAAGAACAATTTATAAGAAATTTTTTTTTAATTTTAATAGTTTGGAAAAATTAATTATTACTTACTCAAAAATTGAATGTTGTTAAAAAATATGTGCAGCATGAGCACTTATGACGTGGCAAGCTACTTGAATACTACTCTAGCCTAAGCATGCTTAACTTTTGAGTTCTCATGACATCTTGTACATTAATGCAGTGAGATCGCACATGGAACTTCATGAAAAAAATCAAAGTTGTTTTGTCAGAGTTTAAGATACAAAATAATTTAAAAAATATGTGCAGCATGAAAACTTCTGACGTGCCAAGCTTCTTGAATACTACTCGAGCTTAAGCATGCTTAACTTTGGAGTTCTCATGACATCTTGTACATTAATGCCAGTGAGATCGCACATGGAACTTTATGAAAAAAAATCAAAGTTGTGTTCTTAGAGTTTAAGATAGAGAATAATTTTTAAATATTTTTAAATTATGAAATATATGCACTTATAAAAACACATTATGATTATTATATATGTCATAATATTTTAGTATATCAAAATTGTGTTTATATATAATTAATTTAAATTTATATAGACTTTTTTTATATAAAAATCACATATTAAACTATCCAATATGAGAAATTTCTTAAAAATTATTAATTTATTTGTTGAAATAGAGATGGAGTTAAAGATTTCTATTCTCTTTTGAGAGATTAAGAAAGTCAGAAATTAAGAATAACTAAATAAAGAAGAAAATAATAATGGAGTGACACAAAAGATTATTTAAAAAAGAAGAGAAAAAAAGAGAGAACATAGAAGAGATAATGAGAATAAACAAAAAAACAAAAAGTGAGAGAAAAAACGAGGAGAAAAGACAAAGAAGTGAGGCCAAAAGAATATTAAGAGATAAAAAATAAAGAGACAAATAAAAGAATGATAATAAGAGTGATAAAAAAGAGAAAATATGAGAGATATTAAGATAAAGTGGAAAAGTAAGAAAAATCATTTAATAAAATTTAAATGTTAAGAATTAAAATTATAAAAATTATTTAATATAAGAATTAAACTTATTTTTATTTTACAATAATAAAAAATTTATATAACATTTGAATATTAAGATAATATTATTTCATTCAAATCATAAATTAAAAGAGTTAATTATGTAATAAATATTATTATTACTCTAATATATTAATTTTTATTGATGTGACATAAATAATGAATATAAATAATACTTATTATTAATAATATAATTTTAGATTTCTTATGTTCTAGACATAATATTACAATATTAAAGAAATTCTATTAATAACAATTATATTCTAATATAAACCTAAATTAATTATAATTTGTTAAAGCTATTATTTTATTATATCATACTATGTATAATATTTATTATTATATTAAATTAACAATAATACTATAAAATAATTGATAAAATTAAATTAGTAAAATTCTAATAGCAAATAACCATTTACAATGGTTTTTTCTTTTTAAATTAGCACATAAAAACTCAACATGGGGACCTCTCAAATGGTCATCAATCTTAAATTACTTCGGAGTTCTAATGAGTTCTTGTCCTGTAATACTTTTGTAGTCACACGTGCATTCAAAAGACGACGTCATAGCTGTGTGAAGTTTTTTAAATATAATGAACCATTTCTAAATTTTTTTAATTTTTCCAGTATACACACTACCAAATAAAATTAATTTTTATTATATGTCATAATATTTTCAAACATTAATATTTTATTTATGAAAAAGGTATAAAAATTTAAATAAATTGTTACTTTTTTAAAGTAGACATTAATACACGAGATTTTTTACAATTATATTGTCATTCTTATTAATAAAAAATTAAATTATATAATAAATATAGATAGGAAAATATATGGTTATGATAAATATTATATATTAAACTTACAAAATAAGAAATTTTTAAAAATTATTAACTGATGGGCTAGAAAAGTGATAACAGATACAAAGACAAATAATCTATAACAGTGATAAAAAGTCATGGCTGATAATAACAAGATAGAGAAAAAAAAGTTTAAGTGAGTTTTGTGAGAAAATTTAATGAAGAAGAAAAGAATAAAGAGAATATGGAAAACAATGGGAGAATAAGAAAAAGAGAGAAATAAGAATAAAAAGAAAAATAAAGGATAAATAGGGGCCATGAAAAGTATATGGAGATAGAGATGAAGAGAAAAATAATGGAACGATAATATGATAGCAAAGAAAATAAGAGATATTAAGATAAAGAGAAAATAGTGTGACAAATAATTAAATAAAAGCTAAATCTTAAAAATTAAATAAATAATGTTTATTAAATATAATAAGTTAATAGTGTTTTTACTTTTTTTAATTATTTTACAATATTATAAATAATTTAAAAGATTTTGTGTTAAATAAATATTACATGATTCATATTTAGATTAAAAAATAAATTTAAATAAAAACAATATAATTATTCTTATATATTATACCTATGTAATGAAATATATATAATAAATGCAAATAATATTTAACATTAATATTATAATTTTATATTTCTAATATAATATAATATAATACTTTTATATTTTAAAAAGTATTTATATTCCATATATATAATATTATAAAAATAAGTCAATAAAAATTTATGATAATTTATATAAGTTATTTTCCTTAATAATAAACTAAATTAATGTTATTGCATGATTAAAACAAATAACGTCTCATATTTATAATTATATAAAATATCAATAATGTTTTAAAGTGATTATTAAATATTAAATTCAAAAATTATAATTATAAATAATAACTTGTAAGAATTTATATTTTTTACATTAACATGTCATAAACATTAACTATCGTTAATTAGAAAATAGTATGCGCTCAAAAAATATCTACAACAAGAGGAGTTCGTGAGAGGGCACCATTTGAGTACTACTCTCATGAAAGCTTTCTTAACATTTGAGTTCTAATTAGATCCAATGCCACATTACCAAGGTGGTTTCACATAGATACATAAGACAACAAAATAAAAGTTGTGTTGTTAGCCTTTAACATGATGAAAAATTTCTTAAATTTTCTAAACTATCTAATATACAAACATTTGAAAAATATTTTATACCTATTATATATGTCATAAACTTTTATTATATAAATAATTTTTTATAAAAGTAATAAAAATTTGTATTGACTATTATTTTTATAACATATGCATTAACACATAATACTTTCTTATTTTATATTCTTTGCTACTTCAAAGAAGAAATTAATTTTTTTGATAAACATAAATAATATATATATTTTTAAAAAACTTATTTGTTAAACTATGCCAAAAAAGAGATTTCTTAAATATTATTAATTGTGTAGAAAAAGAGATTATGGAGACAAAGATAACTATTCTCTAAGAGAGTGATAAAGTCAAATTAATATAGCAAAATAGAGAGGAAAATAATAATAGGGGGATAAGAGATAATTTAATGAAGTGGAAAAGAAAAATAAGAGAACATGAAAGAGATAAAGAGAATAAGTAAAAATGTAAAAGAGAGAAATGTGAAAGTAGGGAAGTATAGAGGATAGAGACCATGAAGAATAAATGAAGATAATAAATTAAAAGACAACTAAAATAATCATAATAATAGTAAAAACGAAGTTATAGAAAATAAAAGATATTATGATAAGTGGATATTTGAAAAAGATAATTAAATAATAAATATTATCATTGTTTAAATTTATTTTTAATATAAGTTAATGTAGATAATAAACTTAAATAATATTTAATAATAACGATATAACTTAAATTTTTATTATCTAATTGCATAATTTTATTATATTTAAAAAATTATATAGGGAACATATAAACCTTCATAAACACAATTTAATCAATATTTATTATAATTAATATAAATTAATTTAGTCAATATTATACGAAATTAAAACTACTATTTCGATATATCATAAGAATTAAATTTTTTTTTTATAAATTTAATAATATTGTTATAAAGTCATGGTTGGAAATTAATTACAAAAACTTTAATTCAAATAATCATTTATTATAATTTATGTTTTTTAAAATTTACATTTAAAAATTAATTATAATTCATTAGAAAAAAGCTATTAAAAATATGTGCAAGATAACTACCTCGTAAGAGGTAACCCATCCCAATACTACTTTTGCCAAACGCATTCTTAACTATTGAGTTCTAATAAGAACCAATGCTATCATACTAATGTGGTCACACATGCATACAAAAGATAAAATATCATATTTGTTATGACTATTTTTTAAAAATTTAATGAAATATTTCTAAATTTTTTAAAATAACAAGCATTTATATTTTTGAGTAACATTTATGCTTACTTTATATGTCATTATATTTTCTAATATCTATATTTTAATTATATGAAATTAATATAAAAGAAATAAACTTATTTTTGGTAAAGTAGAAATTAATAAATGAGATTTTTTTTAGATTATGTTATCATTCTTACAAATAAAATATTGAATTATTTAATAAATTTAAATAAAACAATGTATATTAATTATAAATATCATATAATAAACTTTTCAAGATAAGCAATCTCTTAATTTTTCTTAAATAATATGCTACAAAAAAAACAACAATAGAGATAACTAATCAATAAAAAGGAGACAAAGTAAAAAATCAATGAATAAGAAAAGAAATAGAATAACAGAGAAAAGATAGAGAGAATAAATAAATAAGTAAAAGAATGAAATAAGATGATAGAGAATGATAAAAGAGAGTAAGGGATTGTGAAAATATATAGAGATATTAAGAAATAGAGAAATAGGAGAATCGTATTAAGAGAGAGAAGAAAGTGAGTGATGTTAAGACAGAGAAAAAGTGTGAGAAATAGTTAAATAAAATTAAATCTTTGTAAGGCAAAAAAATTAAAGTTATGTAGTAAGCCTTCAAGATAATAGATAATTTCAAAAAATTTATAATCATCAAATATAAGTTATTTTTAAAACTTTTTTATTCCAATTATTTATGTCATAATATTTACAGTATCAACAAAATATTTGTATAGAATTAATTGAAAAATTATATATATTATTATTTTTTTATCACATAGCCATTGATACATATGATTTTCTTACATTATATTATCTTTTCAATAAAAAAAACTAAATTACTCAATAAATATAAATAAAAATATATATATTTATAAATAATATTACATATTAAACTCTATAACATGATAGATTTCTTTAATGCTTTCATTTATATGTTTAAGAGGAGATGATGGAGTGAGAGATAACTAATTTTTAAGAGATAGGGAAAGTCATATATTGATAATTATAAAATAGAGAAAAAACTCACAGTAGAGAGACAAGATTGAAAAGAGGGAGAAATCAAAAAGAGAACATAAAAGAGATAGAGAGACAATTTAACAAAAAAGAAAAAAAGATGAGAGATCATAGGGAAGGTAAAGAGAATAAATATATAAGTTAAAGTGAGAAAAATAAGAAATTAAAGCAAGTTAAATAAGAGAGACATCATAAAAATATGAAGATATATGGAGCAAAGATTGAAATAAGAAAATGATAATAGGAGGGAAGAAAAGAGAGAATATGAGAGATAATGAGATAAAGAAAAAATTAAAAAAATAACTAAATGAAAAAAATCTTAATAATTAAAATTATAACATTTATTAAAAATAACATATTAGTGAAAAATTAATATTTAACTAAACAATGTAAAACAAATTATTTTACTATTATTTTTTGATATTAGAAATATTTCAAGAGTATTTAAAATGTTGATTTAATATTATATTATTTATTTTAGAATTTTAAAAACTAATGAAATGAAAATTAATAAAATTATCCTGATATTTTAAATTTATATAATGTAATTTAGGTAATAAACATATATAATATTTAACATTAATATTGTTATTTTCAAATTTAATATTCAATAATACATTATTTTTATATTTAAAATATTCTATACATTGCACATATATACCATTATAAAAAAATAAGTCTAATTTATGATAATTTAACTAAGTTAATTTGCTTAAAATAGAAGTAAGTTAAAGTTTCATTTTTTCTATCAAATGATGTACTATATTTGTTATAATATGAAATTAGCAAAAACGTTATGAAATATTTTAAAAAAATTAATTAGAAAAAATAATTTATTCAAACTTATTTGTTTTATCATTAATATGTTGTGTAAAATGATTATCATTAATTAGAAAATTGAATGTTATAATAAAATATGAGCAACATGATGACTTCTCAAGTGCTCACCGAGAGCAATAGTAATGTCTCCCAAGCACACTTTACTTTGGAGTTTGAATGTGATCAAGTGTCAAATTGTTGGTACGCTTGGACAACCATGCAAAAGTTAAAAAAGTGAGGTTTTGTTGTTTGCATTTAAGTCAATAAATGTTTTTTAAAATTTTCTAAATTATCTCATATATGTACTTTTTAAAAGAACTTTATGCATATTTTATATGTCCTAATATATTATTCAATCAATATTTTATGTATATTTAAATAATAAAAAATTATAGAGGCTATTATTTTTTAAATCAAGATTTTAGAACATAAAATTTTCATAAGTTATATTATATTCCTTATAAATATTTAATTAAATTACTAAATAAAAATATTACATAAAGAGGAAAAGGAAAGAGAGAACATAAAAGAGATAAAGAAAACTAATAAAAAGATAAAAGAGACAGAGAAATGAGAAATTGGAAAATGGGAGAGGAATGAGAAACAAAGAAGAATAAAAGGTGATAAAAATAAAGAGACAAATAAAAAGAAGGATAATAACATTGAGAAGAAAGAAAAAGAATATGATAACAATATGATAAAGAACTAAAGTGAGAAAAATACTTTAATAAAAATTAAAGTATGAAAATTTAACATATTATATTTATTGATTAAATCAAGTAAATCATATATAATATTTAATAGTAATATAATATTAGAACTATTTGAGTTTTTTTATTTGGCTACTAATTTAAAATTATTTTATCCAAACCCAAACTTAAAAAGTTATTAAATTATAAATATTATAATTATTCTAATATATTATTTTTTTGTGATGTAATCTATATAATAAATATAAATTATATTTAACATTGATAATATAATTTTAGATTTCTAATATTCTATAACATAAAATTACTATATTATAAATTTTAATGCACAAGGTTTATATACTATTATAAACATAAATTATTTATTAGATATTGTAATTTATATAAGTTTTTTTACAAAATATTAAATTATATTAAATAGATTATTTTTTTCATAAGATGTGCCATATTTATTCAAATATGAAACTAATAATAATGTTATAAAGTAAAGATTAAAAATTAAATACTAAAATTACAATTACCAATAATCATTTATAATAATTTATTTTATTAAAATTAGCCTGTAAGAATTTAATATCATTTATTCAAAAAACACATGAAAAAATATCTGTAACATCATGACTTCTAAAGAGATACCCATTTGAATACAACTCTTTTTAAAGCATGTTTAAATTTAGAGTTCTAACAAGTTTTGGTGCTATAATACTGGTGTAGTCACACTTCCACACAAAAGAAAAAATATGACAATTGTGTGATTATTTTTTAAACTATAATGAACCATTTGTAAAGTTTTTTAAATTGTCAAGCATACATAATTTTGAAGAAAATTTATTTATATTATAAATGTCCCAATATTTTATTTATTTAAAAAGAATGAAAATTGATACAAGAAATTGTTTTTGATAAACTTACATTAATACATGACATGTTTTTCAATAATGTTACATCCTTATAAAATAAAAAATAATTTATTTAGCAAATATGAATATGATATATATATATATAAATATATATATATATATATATATATATATATATATATATATATATATATATATATAATAAGTTTTATATAATAAACATTACAAAATTAGGGATTTCTTAAATCTCATTAATTCATAAGCTAAAAAAGATGATGGAGATAGAGATGACTAATCTACAAAAGACAGAGAAAGTTAAAGATTATTGATAGCAAAATAGAAAAAAACAATAGTTATCAAGGGAGATGTGAGATGATTTTGCTTAGAAAAAAGAAAAATGAGAATAAAGGAGATATATGGGACAAATATATAAGTAAAAGAGAGAGAAATAAGAAAATAAAAAATTAAAGGAGGGAGAAGCCATAAAAAAGATAAGGAGATAGAGCGAGAAGAGAATGAGAGAAATAAGATAAGAGAGAAGAAAGTCATAGAATATGAGTGATATTGAGATAAAGAGTAAAAATTGAGAGAAATAATTAAGTTAAAGTCAAATCTTAATAATTAAACTTATTAAATTTATTAAAAACTAACATTTAATCTTATTTAATATTTACTAATAAGAAATTTTAATAAATATCAAATAAGTGTTATTATTTTGGAATTCATCAAATATTTAAAAAATATTTTGATTATTACTATAATAATATGTTGTTCATGTTAAAATTAAAGAAAATTAATTAAACTAAAACTAAAATAATTATTCTAATAAAATATATTTACATAATGTAATATAGGTAATAATTGTAAATAATGTTAAAATTAACAATATAGTTTTTGATTTCTAATATGCTATAATACAATATTTCTATATGCATATTTCTATACAAACCATGTTTATACTATTATAAATATAAATTAAATTTTTATAATGCTTATCAAATATTTTGCTCAATATTGGAAAATATTAAACTCATAATTTTATCATATGATATGATGCACCATATTTCTTGATATATGAAATTAATAATAATGTTACAAAGAAATTGTTCCAAATTAATTAAAAATGGTAATTATAAATAATAATTTATAATTATTTTTTTAAGATTAATATTTATTAAAAATTAATTCTCATTTAATAGCAAAATGGAATGTTATGAAAAAATATGTGCAACATGAGGATTTCTTAACAAATTAAGGTTGTGTTATTATCCTTTGTGATAATGAATAATTCGTAAAAGTTTTTTAATTATCTAACGTGAATTTTTTAAAACAATTTTATTCCTTTTATATGTTCCATAATATTTAATTTTATGAATATTTTATTTATATATAAATAATAAAAAAATTAAATAGAATAATTTTTTATAATGTAAGCCTTAATTCATATGATTTTTAATTTTATGTTGTCATTCCAATAAATAAGAAAATAAATGATGTAAAAAATAAACATATACTTTTTAATTAAAATATTATATATTAAATTATTTAACATAATAAATTTATTTAATATTATTAATTTATGTTTTGAAAAAGAGATGATTGAGATGGAGAAAAATATTCCCTAATAGAAATTACAAGTTTCCAATAGAAAAAATGAGATATATCTAATAAAGAGGAAAATATTAGATTGATCGTAGAATAATTAGAGAAAGTAAATAAAAAATTCAAAAAGTGAGAAAAATAAGAAATTAGAAAAGCATAGAGGAGAGTAAGATACCAAGAAGAATACAAAGAGATAAAAATAATGACACAAATAAAATAATGACAACAAGAATGAAAAGAATGAGATACAATATGAGAGATATTATGGCAAATAAAAAACAAGCTAAGAAAATAATTAATGAAAGTTTAATTTTATTAGTTAAACTTATAATGTTTATTTAATGCAACAACTAATTCAATAATAATATTTAATAATAATAAAATAGAAAAATAATTTGATATTTATTATTATTTTAGAATATTAAAAATCATTGAGGAATATTTTGATTATTTACTTAATATTTATTTATTTATTCTTAAAAAATAATTAATTAAATAATAAATATTGTAGGTATTCTAATATATTATCATTATATTACGTAACATAGAAAATAAATCTAAAAAAATTATATTATTAAATTAATTTTAGATTTCTAATGTTCTATAACATAGTATTACTTAAAGAATATTATGCATAAAATATATATACCATCATAGACATAAGTTAATTATAATTTATTATAATTAGTATAAGTTGTTTTGCTCATTAATTAACAAAAAAATTGCCATTATTCTATTATATCATAACTTGCGCCATATTTAGTATTATATAAAAGTAATAACAATGTCATAAAATAGCCATTAAGAATTAATTAATTCTTAAAATTAGCATGTTGTAAAAATAAATTGTCATTAATTAAAAAAATACTATGAAAAAATTTGTGTAGAAGAAAAGCTTCTCATTAGATCACCCATACCATTATTAATCCCACCCAAGCATGCCTAAATTTTGGTTTCTAATGAGATTTAGTTCTATAATGCTAGTGTGCTTGCTCATACATGCAAAAGACAAAATACAATAATTGTGAGCTTTTTTAAAATATGATTAACCATTTTTTAATTTTTTTAAATTATCTAGCATATGCATTTTCCATTAAAATTTATGCTTCTTATAGAGGTCTTAATATTTTGTCATATTATTATTTTCTTATAAGGTGAATTAATAACGATAAATTATTATTTTTGTTAAATTAACCAATAATGCATGAGATTCTTTCCCATTGTGTTATCATTCTTGTAAATAATAGATTAAATTATGAAAAAAATATAAATAATAAAACACATATTTATAATAATTATTGTATAATAAATTTATAAACTAATAGATTTCTTAGATGTTAAAAATTGATTAACTAAAAAAGAGAAAGGAAACTAAATAATGAAGAGTAAAAGATAAAGAATTAAGAAAATAGAGAATGATAAAAGGGAGAGGCTATAAAAAAATGACAAGATAATAATGAGAATAGAAAAAAGAGAATGATAATACGAGAAAGTAAAAAGCGAGAGATTGTTAGAGATATTGAGATAACTAGAAAAATTTGAGAAAAATAGATAAATAAATGTCAAATATTAATAATTAAATTTTGATATAGATTAAATATATTAAGTGAGTCATATATAATGTTTCATAAAACTAAAATACAAACAATAATTAATTTTATATTTCATTATGAATATTGCAAATATTTAAAGAATATTTTTACTATAAATTTAATATTGTGTTATTCAAATTAAAATTTAATAATTTTATTAAAATTTAAATAATGTAATTAATTTAATATGTTATGTTTATATGAAATAACATAGATAATAAATATAAATAATTTGTATCATTAATAATATAAATTTACATTTTTAATACTTTATGATATAATTTTTCAATATCTAAATTACTATTTCAAAGAAAATATATAAAATTTTAAACATAAATTAATTCTAATTTATTATAGTTCCCATAAGTTTTTTTTCTCAATATTAAATTAAGTTGTACCTACAACTTTGTTATACCAAATCATTTATCATATAGATTATTATATGAAATTAATAATGAAGATATAATATTATTATTATTAATTAATTAAAAAATTTTAATTAAAAATAATTATTTATAAGTATTCCATTTTTTTGACAATACAATATTGTAAAACATAATTCTCATTCATTTGAAAATGGAATGCTATGACAAAGTATGTGTAACATTAGGACTTCTTATGAGGTCAGCAGTCACACTCTTATTCTTGCCCAGGAATGCTTAGCTTTCCCACAATGCTATTGCAGTTGCACATGCATTCATAAGGGAAAATCGAAGTAGTCTTATTAGCTTTTAAGATAATTAATGATTTTTTAATTTTCAAAATTTTATAATACATGCACTTTCTTAAAAAGTTTATTGTAAAAATGTAAATGAGAGAGAAAAATAAAAAATAAAGGACATTAGAAGGAAAGAGTAGCTAAGATGAATATAAGAAGATAAAAAATAAAGTAAAAAAATGAATGATAATAATAGGAATGGGATTAAAGAAAGAGAATTTGCAAGACATTATGATGAAGAGCAAAAGTGAGAAAAGCCGTTTAATAAAAACTAAATTTTAATAATAAAAATTATAAAATTTATTAAATATAACAAGAAAATTTTATCTAATAGTTGATTATAATAAAACATAAAGAAATACTTTTTTGTTATTGCTTTAGAATATCAAAAAAATATTTATAAAATATTTTAACTATTAATTTAATAATATTTTCTTCAAACCTAAAATAGAAATAGTTGATTTAATATTAAATATTATAATTATTTTAAAATGTTATATTTATATGGTGAAATATAGATAATAAAAATAAAAAATATTTTACATTAGTGTTATACTTTTTTTAAATATTGAATAGCATTTTATTAGTACAATTAATAAATTCTTTTTATAGTAGATATATACTATTCTAAAATAAATTAATTATAATAATAGAGAATGATGATTCAATAATAAGGAAGTGATAAATTGATAACAATAAATTGGGGAGAAAACTAACAATAAAGCAAGACAAGTGGTGATTTAACAAATAGGAAGAGAAAACAAAAAATATTGAGGAGATAGAGAGAATAAAGAATTGTGTTAAAGAGAGAGAAATAAAAAATTAAAAAAATAAAAGAAAGAGACTGAAAAATATAACGAGATAATGTATAAAATTGTAATAAGGAAATGATAATAGATGATAAAAGAAATCGAGAGATTATGAGAGATATTAAGATAAAAAGAAAAAAGTCAGAGAAATAATTAAAGAAAAGTTATATCATAATACTTAAACATATAATATTAGTAAATATAAAAAATTTTAGTTACAAGCAACGAGTTATAACAATTTATTTTTCTAACAGTAACATCTTGGAAAATTTTGTTGTCATTCATAACAAAAAGAATACTACCAAAACATATGTGCAACATAAAGACTTATAATGAGATGTCTTAGTGCAATACTGGTGTTGTTACACATCCATGTATTTGCAAAAAAAAAGAATTTTTATTATTAGCCTTTAAGGTAATGAAAATTTTTTAAAATATTTTAAGTTATCTAACAGATTTACTTTTTAGAAACAATTATGCTTACTATATATGTGAAATATTTTATAGTATCATTATTTTATTTAGATATAATTAATAAAAAATTATATAGATTGTTATTTTTTGTAACATAAATATTAGTACATAGCATTTTTTTTATAATTTATTATCATTCCTATAAATAAAAAATGAGATATTTATTAAATATTATTAATTTATGTATCAAAAAAAATATGTTGGAGATATAGCTAATAATTCTCAGAGAGAAAGTGTCATAAATTAGTAATAGAAAAATAAAAAAAAATAGTAATAGAAAAATATGAGAGATAATTTAAAAAAGGGAAAAGAAAAAAGAGAACATAGAACATATGGAGAGAACAAAGAAATGAATACAAAAGAGAAAGAAAAATCAGAAGGCAGATATGGATTAAGAAAACAAAGAGACAAACAAACCAATGATATTAAGTATGGGAAGAAAGGGAGATAAGATGAGAGTCATTATTATAGAGAAAAAAGTGAGAAAAATCATTTAACTAAAATTAATTTTAAATAGTTAAACTTATAATATTTATAAACAATAATAAGTAAATAATATATATATTTTTAATGATAACAAAATATTAAATTTTTTTAAGGTTTTTATTCTTATAAAATATTAGGAAAATCTAAAGAATTTTTGGAATATTAATTTAAATTATTTTTTAATAACTAAAAAAAAAATTAATTAAATAAAAAATAATATAATTCTTGAAATATATTATGTATATATGATATAACATAGATAAGAAAAATAAATAATATTTGACATTATGTTATAATTTTAGATTGTTAATATTCTATAGGATAATATTACTATATTTAAAAAATCTTATACAAATCATATATATATTATTATAATTATAAAATAATTATTATTCATTTTAATTAATATAAGTTCCCTTGCATAATAATAACCAACATTGAAGCTACTATTTTATTATATCATAAAATTAATTATAAAAGTAATTAATAAAAATAATAATATTATTATTAATTAATTTTTAAAAAATAATTACAAAAATTCCATTTATAAATAATAATTTATAATATTTTTTTTAAATTAACATGTAAAGCTTAATTATTGTTCATTAGAGAAATGATTGTCGTTAAAAAATCTATAAAACATAATGATTTCGCAAGAGATCACCAATCACAATACTACTCTCGAAAAGCTCAAATAACTTTGGAGTTCCAATGAGACCTAATGATGTAATACTTGTGTTGTCACATATGTGTACAAATGAAAAATATCATATTTTTTGTTTATTTTTTAAATAAAATTAAGCATTTTTAAAATTTTCTAAATCAACAAGTTTATATAATTTTGGGTAGAATTTATGTATATTATATATGACATAATATTTTCCAACATTAATATTTTATACAGAAAAGTTAATTGAAATGACCTAAAAAAATATTTTTGATAAAAAGGACATTAATTCATGAGATTTTTTCCATTATGATAGAATTCTTGTATAAAAAATATTATATATTAAAATATACAAAATGACAAATTTTTTAAGTATTATTAATCAATGGGCTAGGAAATGATAATGGTGAAAAGATATGAAAAGAATAATTTGAAAACAAATACAGAAAAAAAGTCATAAAGTGTGAGGAGAGATGATTTAATGAATAAAAAAGAACTAGAAGATAGAAGAGATAGAAATACAAAAGTAAAAAGAAGAGAAATAAGAAAATAAGAAAACATAAAGGAGAGCAACCACGAAAAACTTAAGGATATAGAGGGTGAAAAAAGAAATAAGAGGATGATAATAGGATGGAGAAGAAAGTGAGAAAATATGAGAGATATTGAAGTAAAAATAACAAAATGGGAAATAATTCAATAGAAAATAAATCATAGTAATCTTACTTGTAATATTAATTAAATTTAAAAAGTTTGTCAAATATATTAATTAATAAAAAAAGTTTCATTTTTTTATTATTATAGAATTTTATAGATGTTAAAATTAATTATATTGATATAAGCTAATATAGATAATAAAAATAAATAATATTTAACATTTCTTATATAATTATAGATTTCTAATATTTAATAATGTGATATTAATATATTTAAAAATTCCAAAAATAACATGTATATATTATTATTAACATAAATTAATTTAATTTATGATAATTTGTATAAGTTTTTCTTTTAGATGTTGAACTAAATTAAAATTATTTTTTTATTATATCATATGAAGTGCCATATTTTTACTATAAGAAATTGGTAATAACATTATAAAGTTATCATTAAAGTTTGTCCTAAAAAAGGTAATTATAAATTTTCAATTATAAATTTTATTTTAAACATTAATAAGTTAAAAATAATTATCACTTATTGGAAAATAAAATGTTAAGAAAAAATATGTTCAAAGTGAGGATTTTTAAGAGGTCACCAATACCAATTCCATTATCACCCAAGCATGCTTAACTTTGGAGTTTTAATTAGATCCCCTACCGTAATACAGGTTTAGTAACACATGCATTCAAGAGACAAAAACTCAAAGCTTTGTTGTTAGCCCTTAAGATATTGAATAATTTCTTAAATTTTTTAAATTATCTAATATATACACATTTTTAAAAAATTTTATGTTTATTGTATAATTAAATACGTTATTTATTTATAATTAATAAAAATTATATAAGATATTATTTTTTATAATATAGAAATTAATAAAAAACGATTTTTTACTATATATTATCTTCCTATAAATAAGAAATAAAATTACTTGCTAATAACAATTAAAAAAATATGTATTTATAAACAATATTATATATTTAAAAATGTCATAGGAGAAATTTGCTAAATGTCATAAATTTATGTGTTAAAAAAGAGTTGATAGAGAGAAAATAATGTTCTGTGAGAGAAAATTATAAATTGATAATAACAAGGTAGAGGGGATAATAAAAGTAAAGTGAGAAGAAAGATGATTTATCGAGGAGGATAAAAAGACAGAATTTTAAAGAGATAGAATAAATAAAAAAATAAAAAGGAGAAAGAGAAATAAAAATGTGGAGAACAATAGAGGAGAGAGATTATAAAAAAATATTAGTAGATAAAGAATAAAGAAGTCTCCAATCTCAACAATGCTCTTTGCGAAGCATGCTTGACTTTAGAGTTTTAACATCATCTAGTGCTCTAATGTTGTGTGGTTTCACATGCATATAAAAGAAAAAATATCATAGTTGTGTGTTTATTTTTTAAATATGACCAATCATTTCTAACATTTTTAAAATTTTTAAGGATATACACTTTTGAATAAAATTTAAATTTGTTAAAAATGTCATAATATTTTGTAATATTAATATTTTATTTATATAAATTTTAAAAAAATGAGAAATGCTTTTTATTTTTGATAATATAGACATTAACACATGATATTTTTTCCTTTACCTTATCATTTTAATAAATAAAAATTAAATTATTAATTAAATATATATATATCATAAATATAATATATTAAAATTTACAAAATGAGAAATTTCTAAAATATTATTAATTGATGAGATAAAAATGGATAGTAGAGAAAGTGATACCTACTCTACAAAAGAGAAAGAGAATGTCAAAGATTAAAATGTGCAAAATACAAAAAAATAGTTATAGGGAGAGGTGAGACACTATTTAATGAAGAAGAAAAGAAAATAGAAAACATAGAGATAGAGAGAATAAATGATTATTTAAAAGAGAAATAAAAAATAGAGCAACATAAAAGTGATAGGGAAGCCATGAAAGTATGAGAAGATTGAGAGTAAAGACAGAAATAAGAGACAGATAATAAGAGAAAAGAAAGTGAGACAATATGAGAGATGTTATGATAAAGAGAAAATTAAATCTAAATAATTAAATTTATAATATTTATTAGTTATAACAAGCTATTATGTATAATATTTATTAATAAAAATATTAAAAAAAATAATTTCCATTATTATTTTAGAATATTACAAATATTTAACGAATATTTTAAATATAAAATTAATTTTATATTATTCATATTAAAATAAAAATAATTATGTAAACTTTAAAAAAATATAATTATTCTAATATATTATATTTATATGGTGTAAAATAAACGATAAATATAAATAGTATTGAACATTAATAACATAACTTTACATTACAAATACTCTATAATATAATATTTCTATAACCTTCCATACACAACATATTTATATTATTTTAAACATTAGTTCATTCTAGTTTACGATAATTCATGTATGTCATTATTCTTAATTTTGAACTAAATTGAACTTATTATTTTATTATATCATATGATTTGGCTTACTTATTATTATATGAAATGGATAATAACATGATAAAGTTAGTAGTAAAAGTTAACTACAAAAATGGTGATTTCAAAAAATCATTTAAAAGAATTTTTTAACATTAACATTTAAAAATTCATAATCATTTATTAGAAAATGAAAACATATGAAAAAAAATATGCAACATGAGGACTTTTAAAGGGATTAGCTATCTTAATACTACTCAAACTAAAGTAATTTTTCCATTGGAGTTTGAATGAGATATTGTGTTATAATGCAAGCATTCTTTCATTGGTATTACAAAACAGGAAATGTGATGGTTGTGTAATTGTTTTTAAATATAATGAACAAATTTTAAAATTTTCTAAATAATTAATTATGCATACTTTTAAGTAAAATTTATGGTTGTTATATTGGTCATAATAACATCCAATATCAATATTTAATTTACATAGAATGAATAAAGAGTAATATAATTAATAATTTTGGGTAAAGACATTAATATCTAGCCTTTTCCATCGTGTTATCATTCCTATAAATTTAAGAAATATATATAAAAATTTGAAATAATAAAATATATATTTATCATAAATATTGTATATTAATCTTTTCAAAAAGAGAGATTACATAAATATAATTAATTTATTTGCTAAAAAGAGAATAAAGAAATAGATAACTGATCTACAAAAGAGAGTAAGACAGAAAGTTAAAAATTAATAAAAATAAAATAAAGAAAAAAATAGTTATATAGAGAGATAAGAGAAGATTTAATAAAGAACAAAAGGAAAGAAATAATATAAAGGAGATATAAAGAATAAATAAATAATTAGAAGAGAAAAAAATAAAAAACAAATAGAGAAGGATAAATGATTGAGAGAAGCCACAAAAAATATAATGATATGGAAAGTAAAGGGAGAACTATAAAGTGATAATTAGAGAGTGCAGAAAATTAGAGAATGCGAGAGATATCAATATAAAGAAAAAAATTCAGGGAAATAATTAAGTTTATAATATTAGTTAAACATAATGATTATTCATACATAATAATTATAAAAAAAATTAAAAAAGATTTTTTTTTATTTAAAAAAAAAGAATTATTTAATTTATAATTTAAAAATTAATTTAATATTACAATTATTCATATTGAAAATAGAAAATTACTTAAATTCATAATAAAATAATTAATATAGTATATTATATATATATATTATATATTATAAAGTATAAATATAAATAATATCTAACATTTCTAATATAACTTAATATTTTTTAATATTTTATAATATAATATTTCTATACTGAAAAAATTCTATACATACGATATATACATACGACTATAGACATCTTTTAATTATAAGTTATTATAATTAATATAAGTAATTTTGTTAAATATTAAATGAAACTAAATTAATTATTTTATCATATCATATGATATGTCTTATTTGTTTCTATATAAAAATATAAATTATGCTATATAATTATTGTAAAAAATTGATTATGAAATGATAATAGTAAAAACACACTGATAAGAATTTATTTTTTAAAATTTTACATGTTCTAAAAATTAATTACCATTCATAAGAAATTAGAATACTATGAAAAAAATGTGCAACACACGGGCTTGTGAGGAGGTCATCCATTCTAATACTACTGTAGCCCAAGAATCCTGAAATTAGTGTTCTAATGAAATCCAGTGCCATAATGGTGGTACGGTCACACGTGCGTGCTTAAGAAAAAAACTCAAAGTCGTGCTGTTCGCTTCTAAGATAATGGAAAAATTGTAAAAGTTTTTAAAATCTTTAGTAAATAACATTTTTTAAAATATTTTTTTTATTTTATATATCATATTATTTTAGTCTTATTATTTTATTTATTTATAATTAAAAAAATTAAATAAATTTTATAAATATAGATACTAAGAGAGAGAAAGTCACAAAATCATAATAGAAAAATAAATTGTAAAAAATGTGAGAAAATTTACTTAATAAAAATTAAATTTTAATAATTTAATTCATAAAATTTATTAAATATAACAAATAAATCATAAATAATATTTAGTAATAATAAAATATAAAATATAATTGATAGTTATTATTATTTTTATTATTAAAAAATATATAGATAATATTTTGACATCAAAATTAATATTAAAATCATACCTAAAATTAAAATAGTCATTTATATAAAAAATATAATTTTTTTTGCAATGTATTATCTTTTTATGATATAAAATAGATAATAAATATAACAAGCACCTAACATTAATGGTATAATTTAAATTTTTAATCTTCAATAACATAATATTACTATATTTAAAGGAATTCTATGCATAATATGTTTATTGGTGTAAGTATAATTTAATTATAATTTATTATAAATAATATACTTTGTTTTGTTAATATTAAAATAAATTAAAACTAATATTTTATTATATGAATTGATGTATAATATTTATTATTATATGAAGTTAATAATAATATTGTGAAATAATAATTAAAAATTTATAAAAAAATGGTACTCGCAAATAATCATATGTAATAATTTATTTTTTAAAAGACTTAACAAATAAAATTAATAATAATTCAAAAAGAATGATTCAAAAAAATGTGTAATATGTGTACTCCTCAAGAGGTCATCGATCCTAATAGTAATGAAGCCCAAGAAGGCTTAACTTTGCAGTTCTAATGATAATATCTATTGCTATAATGCTGGTATGGTCACATGTGCATACAAAGCAAAAATATCAAGTCGTATGATTTCTTTAAATATAATCAACTATTTCTAAAAGTTTCTAAGTTATAAGCATGTGTACTTCTGAATTAAAATTAAGCTTATTATATATGTCATATTATTTTCTAACATTACTATTTTATTTATGTAAAATGAATTAAAAATTACATAAACTATTATTTTTTATAATGTTCAAACTGAAGCATGGGATTCTTTGACATTATGTTATCATCCTCACTAAAAATAAATTATATAAGAAATATAACTAATAAAATATATATTTATCATAAATATTATATATTGAATTCTTGCAAAATTAGAGATTTCTAAAATACTATTAATTAAAGGCTAAAAAAGAGATAATAGAGAAAGAGATATCAAATCTATAAAAGAAAGAACAAAAGGCAAAGATTAATAAGATCAAAATAGATAAAAATTAACTACAAAGAGAGATGAGGGATCATTTAATGAAGAAGAAAAGAAAGAGAGAACATAGTGGAGAGAGATAAAGAAATAAACAAGTAAAAGAGAGAAATAAATAATAGTGTAAGATAAAAGAGATATATGATATTATTAAAAAGATAAGTACATGTAGACTAAAGAGATAAATAAGAGAATGATACTGAGTTAAAGGATAGAGAGAGAGAATATGAGAGATATTGAAATTAATATAAAATAGTGTAAGAAATTATTAAATAAAAGTTTAAATCTAAATAATTTATCATATAATATTCAATGAATATAACAAGTTAATAACATATAATATTTAATAAAAATAAAATAATAATTTTTTATTATTTTTTAATGTTATGTTAGAATTTTAAAAAATAATGAATATTTAAATTATTAATTTAATATCATATTATTCTTCATAAAATTGAAAAAAAAAATTATTAAAAGTAATATAACTTTTTTAATATATTATATTTATATGATGTAATATAGATAGTAGATAAAAAACTATTTAGTGTTATTAATATTATTCTAAATTTTTAAATATTCTATAATATAAAATTTTTATGTAAAGTTGGTATATTCTATTATAATTAATAAAATTTATTTCGCTCAATATTTAAGTTACTTTATTACATCATATGATTTTCCATATTTAATGTTATACAAAATTGACAATAATATTTAAAAGGTATCACTAAAAGGTAAATGAAAAATATAACTACGAACAATCATTTATAAGTATTTAAGATTTCAATATTAATATTTAACCATTAATTGTCCTTAATTAGAAAATTGAATGCTATGATAAAATATGCACAGCACAAGGACTTCTTAAGAAGTAACCATCACAATACTACTCTCGCCCAAGCATGCTTAGCTTTAGAGTTCTAATGCATTGCCATACAGTTGGTGCAGTTGCTCATGCAAGCATCAGAAAAACAATTGAAGTTGTGTTATTAGCATTGAAGAAAATAAAAAAATTGTAAAAGTTTCTAAATTATCTAATATATGCACTTTTCTAAGAAATGTATAGTTGTTATATATGTCATAACATTTTAAAGTATCAATATTTTTTTGTGTATATAATAAAAAGTTATATAGACTAAAAATTTTTATAACATAGATGAATATATATAAGATTTTCTTACATTATATTATCATTCTAAGAAATAAGAAACATAATTACATAATAAATATAATTAAAAAAATGCATATTTAACAAAAATATTATCTCTTAAACAAAGTAACATGAGAGATTTCTTAAATATTATTAATTTATATGTTAAAAAAGAGATGATGGAGATAATGAGTACTCTTCATTAAGAAAAAAAAGTCATAAATTTATAATAGCAAAATAAGTAGGAAAATGATAATAGAGACATGAGGATGATTTATCAAAGAAGAAAATAATATAAAAAGCATAGAAGCTTTGGACAGCAAATAAGAAGGCAAAAGAGAGAGCAATTAGAACATAGAAAGAGATGAAGGAGAGAGAGATAGACAAGTGGAATATAAGGAGATACGAGTGACATTATGATAAAGGGAAAAAGATACAAAAATAATTCTATAAACACTAAATATTGAAATTCAACATATAATATTTCTTAAATATAATAGGTAAATTATAAGTACATTATAAGAAAAATAAAATATGAAAAGTATTTAAGGTTTATTATTATTTCCAAATATTTAAAAGTATTTAAACAATATTTTAATTATCAATTTGCTATTATTGTTTTCAAACAAAAAAATAAAAAAGTTAATTAAATAATAAATCTTGTAATTGTTCTAATATATTATCTTTATATGATAAAAAATAGATAATAAATATAAATAATATTGCCCATGAATGATATAATTTTAGATTATTAATATACAATAATCTAATATTTCTATAATTAAAATAATCTATACATATCATATATATAATTCTATAAACTTAAATAAATCCTAATCTGGTATTATTAATATAAGTTATTTTTTTATATTAATCAAAATTGAATTCGTCATTTTGTTATATCATATGATGTTTCATATTTTTTTATTACAAGAAACTAATAATGATTCTATAATTTAATGTTAAAAAAGAATTAATAAAATTCTAATTACAAATAATCATTTATTATAAGCCATATTTTTGGAATTACTATATTTTTAAAACTAATTATCATTAATTAGAAAAAAATACTATTAAATAAAATATAAAATATGAGGACTTCTCAAGAGGTCAACCATCTCAGTAATACTCTCTCCCAAGTTTACTTAACTATGGAGTTTGAATGAGATTAAGTACTATAGTGTTTTTTTTTCACACATATACACAAAAGATAAAATATAATAGTTATGTGATTTTATTTAAGTAAAATAAATATTTCTTAAATTTTCAAAATCAAGTATATAAACTTTAAAATAAAATTAATGATTATTTTATTGGTAATAAATTTTTTCAATATCAATATTTTATTTATACAAAATGAATACAAATTGATGAACTGTTATTGTTTATAAAATAAAGATTAACACATAAGATTTTTTTCTATTATATAAAAATCTTATGAATAGCTAATTGAATTATGTAATAAATATAAAAAATAAAATATGTATTAACACATAATTAATTGATGCATTAGAAATGAAATAATAGTGCAAGAGATCACTAATCTATGAAAGAGAGAGAGGAAGTCAATGATTAATATGGCAAAATAATGAAAAAAACTTGTTATAAAAAGAGATAAGAGATGATTTAATGAAGAAAAAATGAAAAGATAGAATATAGAGGTGATGGAGAGAATAAATAAATAAGTAAAGGAGAGAGAAACAAAAAAATATAAAAAGATACTGGTGAGGGAAAGGACATAAAAAAATATATGGGGCGAAACGGTGAAGTGAGAAATGAGAGAATGATAAGAGGAGAGAAATGGAAGTGAGAGAATATAAGAAATAATGAGATAAAAAGAAGAAACTATAATATAATTAAATAAAAATTAAATAGTAAAAATTAAATTTATAAAAATTATTAAATATAAATATTCATATATTATTTAACAATTATAAAAAATTATTTTTAATTATTATTATTATATTAAAATACTATAAATATTTAAAGATATTTTGAAAGGTCATTTATATTATATTATTTAATTTTTAAAAAAATTAATTAAATTAGTAGTAAATATAAGTATCCTAAAATGTTATATTTAAATGATGTAATATAGTTAAAAAATAAAAAATATCTAATATTAATTATATAATTTTAGATTTCAAATATTCTATAGTATAATATTTTTTATATTTAAGAAATTCTATACATAGCAAATATACAATATTATAAATGTAAATTAATTCTCATTTATAATAATTCATATAAGTTTTTTGAGTCAACGTCGAAGTAAATAAAAGTTATTTTTTTGTTAAATAATATGATGTGTCATATTTATTATTATATAAAATTAACAATAATATAGTAAATTTATTACTCAAAATGAATTTTAAAATTTTAATTATAAATAATAATTTACTAAAATTTATTTTTTTTATTAGTACTATGTTGTAAAACTTAATTCTTATACATTAAAAAATGAATGCAATCAAAAATATGTGCAACCCAAAAACTTCTAAAGGGGTCATTGATCCCAATACTACTCTCACCCAAGTGTGTTTAACTTTGGATTACTAATGAGATCTAATATCATAATGCTAGTGTGGTCATACATTCCTTAATTAGAAGGAAAATTAAAATTTTTTTGGTAGACCTTAAGATATTAAAAAAAATTTTAATCTTTTTTGAATTATCAAATATATGTATTTTTTAAAAAATATTTTATGCATATGTTATATGTTATAATATTTCATAATATTTTATAATATCAATATTTTTTTTATACAATTAATAAAAAATAATGTAGACTTCTATTTTTTATAACATGAACATTAATACATATGATAGTTTTACATTATATTATCATTATTATAAATAAGAAATTAAATTACTTAATAAGCATAAATAAAAGAAAATAAATATTTATCAATGATATTATATATTAAAATTTGAAACATATAAGATTTCCTAAATGCTCTTAAATTAGGTATCAAAAAGAGATGATCAAAGAGATAACTATTCTCTAAGAAAGAAAGTCATAAACTCATAATAGAAAAATAGAGGCAAAAAATAATAATTGAGAGAGATGAGAGATTTTTTAAATAATAGAAAAGAAAAGAAAGAATATAAAAGAGAGAGAGAATAAATTAAAAAATAAATGAGAGAGAAATAAAAAAAAGGAGAAAGTTAAAAAAGATAGAGGACAAGAAAAATATGAGAAGACAAAAGATAAAGAGACAAAAAAATTATAACAAAAGTATGAAGGAAGAGAGATAATGTAAGACATTAGGATAAAGGGAGAACAAAAAAGAGGTAAAGAGAATAAGTAAAAAAGTAAAAGAGAGAGAAATAAAAAAATACAAAAAGATAAGGGAGAGATAGTCCATGAAAAATATATGTAGTTAGAGAGTTAAGAGAGCAATAAGAGAATGATAATAATAGAGAAAAAATAAGGGTATGTGAGAGATATTAAGAAAACAAGAAAAATGTGATGGAAAACGTAAATAAAATTTAATACTTTATAATTTAAGTTAAATATATATTATATTTAATAAAAAAATAAAATTTTTAATTATTTAAAAATATTAACAATTATTTAAAGAATACTTTAACTATAAAATTAATATTATATTAATCACCTAACAAATATAATAATTATTTAAAAGAAATATAAAAATAATTATTCTAATATATTATATTTATATCATTTAATATATGACAATAAATATAAATAATATTAAACAATAATAATAAAAACTTTGATTTCTAATATTTTATGATATGATATTTTTATATTTAAGAAATTGAATTTACAAAATATGTATACTATTATTAGCATTAAATTACTTAATATATGTTATAATTCATATATGTTATTTTTTAATGAGAAAGAAAATTTTAAAGTAATTATTTTATTATATCGTATGATGTGCCATATTTATTATTGTATAAAATTAATAGTAATGCTATAAAATTATTATTAAAAATGAATTTCCAAAAAAGTAATTATAAAACAATCATTAATAAGAATTTAATTTTTTTAAGATTAACGTGTGCAAATTATCATTCTTAAGAGATCACTTACCCTAATACTAGTCTTAAAAAAGAACACTTAACTTTGGAGTTCTTATGAGATCTAGTGCCATAATGCTGGTGTGGTTGCAAGTGAATGCATAAGTCAAAAAATAGAAGTTTGTTGCTAGCTTATAAGATAATGAATAATTTTAAAACTTTCTAATGCAAGTACTTTTAAAAAACATTTTGCTTATTCTATATGTCATAATATTTTATAGTATCAATATTTCACTCATATATAATTAATTAAAAATGGTAAAAATTATTATTTGTTATAACATTAGTATTATTACATAAGATTTCTTTACATTATATTATTTTTGTTGCAAATAAAAATTTATATTATTTAATAAATATAAATAAAAAATATTATTTTTTCAAAAATATTATTTTTTCAAAAATATTAGATAATAAATTATGTAACATAAGAGATTTTTTAAATATTATTAATTTATCTTTTGAAAAAGAGATGGAGGTATAAATTACTATTCTTTAGGAGATCAATAAAGCAACAAATTTATAATAACAAAATAAAAAAGAAATTAATAATAGAGAGATGAGAGAAAAATTTTATGATGTGAGAAACAAAAGAGCAAACATTGAAGGGATAGATAGAATTTATAAAAAATAGGTAAGAGAGAAATCAAAAGTTAAGAAAGATAGAGCAGATTAAAAATGAGGGGACAAATAATAGAATGATGATAAGTGAGATGAGAACACACGGAATTTTAGTGATATTGTCAGAGAAAGCAAAAGCTGAGAAAATTAGTTTATTGAAAATTTAATGTTAATACTTAAACTTATAATAATTATTAAATATAATAAGTAAATCATATATAACATTTGAAAAAAATAAAATATAAAATCTAATTTAGGTTTATTACTATTTTAGAATACTAAAAATATTTTTATAATATTACTATTTTTTATTTAATATTATTTAATTAAAACATAAAATAAAGAAATGATAATTAAATAATAAGTAATATTATTATTATAATATATTAACTCTATATGATGTAACATATATAATACATATAAATAATATTTATTATTAATGATATAATTTTATATGTATAATTTTTAATAACATAATTTTACTATATTTAAGAAACCCTATACACAACATATATATTCCATAATAAACATAAATTAATTATAATTTATTATGATTTATAAATATTATTTTGTAAAATATTAAATTATGTTAAAGTTGTTATTTTATTATATCATCTAAAGTGTCATATTTATCATTATATGAAATTAATAATAATATTATAAGTTATTTATTAAAAAATTAAGTACAAAAATTTTAGTTACAAATAATCATTTATAATAATTTATTTCTTTTTAAACCCAACATGTAAAATTTAAAAATCTTTCATTAGAAGAAGGAATGCTGTACAACAATATGTTTCGCACAAAGAGATCTCAACAGGTCACCCATCCTAGTGCTACACTTCCTCAAGTAGATTTAACATGGGAGTTCTAATGAGATTTAGTGTTTTAGTATTGATGCTGTTGCATATATATAAAAAATATCATAGTTTTGTAATTTCTTCTTTCAATATAATGAAACATTTCAAAACTTTTCTAAATTATAAAGTATATACACTTTTGAATAAAGTTTATTCTTGTTATATATGTCATAATATTTCAAAAAAGAATGTTTTATTTATATAAAATGAATAAAAAAATAACATAAAGAATTTCGTTTGATTATGTAAAGTTTAACACATGGAATTTTTGTCATTATGATGTGATTCTTATTAACAAGAAAACTAAATTATGTGACTAATATAAATAAAAAATATATATTTATCATAAATATTATTTATTAAATTTAATAAAATGAGAGCAAAAGCAAATGATTAACATGACAAAAATAGAGAAAAAATTATTTATAAAGTGAGATTATAGATTATGTAATGAAGAAGAAAAAAAAAAGAACATAAACCAGGTAATGAGAATAAATAAATAAGTAAAAGAAAGAAAATAAGAAAAAACAAAATGGACAAAAGAGAGAAAGAGGTTATGAAAAATATTAAGAGACAAAGAGTAAATAGATGACAAACAAAATGATATAAGAAGAGAAAAGAAAGTGAGAGAATAAGAGAGATATTAAGACAATAAGAAAAATCCGAGAGAAATTATTAAATAAAAGATAAATCTTTAGAATTAAACTTGTAATATTTATTAAGAATGGCAAGTTTGTCGTACAAAATTTAATAAAAAATATAAACTTTACATATTTATTATTATTTTGGAATATTAAAATAATTAAAAATACTATTAATTTATTATTATACTATTCTTATTAAAAAAAAGATTAATTGAATTAAAAATTTATTAAGTATTTAATTTATTTTATTTATATGATGTAATATGGATAATAAATACAAATAATATTTACCTTTAATAATAAAATTTTAGATTTCTAATATTTTATAATAAAATGTTTCTTTACTTAAAAAATTTTATGTGCAGCCTATTTATAAAATTATAAACATATATATAATAATAAAATTTTAGATTTCTAATTTTTTATAAAAAATAATTTCTTTCTTTAAAAAATTCTATGTACAGAATGTATGTAATATTAAAACATACACTAATTCTAATTTACAATAATTCATGTAAGCTGTTATCTTTAATATTTATTGAAATTAAACATTTTTTTGTTATATCATATGATGTACTATAATAATTATTATATGAAATTAATAATAATGTTAAAAAGTTATTGTAAAAACTTAATTGAAAGAATATTAATTACAAAACATAATGTATATTAATTTAATTTTTTAACATTAACGTGTAAAAATTAATTGTAATTCAATAGAAAGTAGAATATTAAGAAACGATATGTGCAATAGATAGACTTCTCAAGAGGCCTCCAATCCTAATAAAACTCTTACCAAAGCATGCCTAACTTTTGAGTTATATGATCATATGCCATAATACTGGTGTAGTCGAACATGCCTTCATAAGATTTTCTTACATTTATTTTTGTTCTTATAAAAAAAATTAAAATACTTAATTAATATAAATTAATATATATATATATATATATATTTATCAAAAAAATTATATATTAAACTGTGTAACATGAGAGATTTTTCTTAAATATTGCTAATTTATGTATTGAAAAAGAGATGATAGAGATAGAGTCAACTATTATCTAAGTGAGATTGAGAAAGTCACAAATTGATAATAGAAAAATAGGGATAAAAAAAATACTAGAGAGAGATCAGAGATGATTTATTGAAGTAAAATATAAAATAAACTGTACATGATATATATAAAACTTATAAAAAAGTAAAAGGGAGAAAATGTTATAAATTAAAAATAAAGAGAATACTATAAAAAGATAAGAAGTGATTTAATAAATAGGAAAAGTAAAAAGAGAACATAAAAGAAATAGAGAGAATAAATTAAAAGTAGAAGGAGAAATTATAAAGTATAGAAGAATTAAGGGGAAAGAAGCTCAGAAGATTATGAAGAGAAAAAATAATGATAGAAATAAAAGAATATTAATCAAAGTGAAAATAAGACAAAGAATATAAGAGACACTGATAAATAAAGGAAATAATTTAATAAATTTTTAGTTATAATAATTAAACTTATAACATTTATTATATATAAGTTAAATTTTATGTAATATTTAATAATTATAAAATATAAAAAAATATTTGATGTTTACTATTATTGTAAGAAATAATCATAGTAAAAGAATATTTTAACTATTAATTTGTTGTTACTTTTTGATGCTGAAAATTAAGATAGATAATTAAGTAATAAATATTATATCTTTTCTAATTTATTACATTTATATTATGCAACATAGATATAAAATATAAATAACATTTAAAATTAACGATAAAATTTTATATTTTTTAATATTCAATAACATAAAATTAATATATTTTAAAAATTATATAAGAAAAGTATATATATTGTAAACAAAAATTAATTCTATTTTGTTATTACTAATATAAGTTATTTTTCTTAATATTTAACTAAATTAAAGTTATTATTTTATTATATCAAATGATATACCATATTTATTATTACATATAATTAAATCTAATACAAAAAAGTTATTTTTAAAACTCAATTACTAAAACTCCACTTAAAAATACTTTTTCATAACAATTTATTTTTTAAAAGATCGTCATGAAAGAATAAATTGTCATTCAATAGAAAAAGTAATGCTATGAAATACTATGTGCAATAAAAGGACTTCTCAAGATTTCACCAAACCAAATACTACCCTCACACAAGAATGCTAAACTTTGGAGTTCTAATGAGATCTGTGCCATAGTATTTGTTTTCTCAAGCATATATAGTATTGAATTAACTTTATGCTTATTATATTGGACACAATATTTCCCATTATGTTATCATTCTTATAAATTAAAAATTAATATATTTTATTATAAGAAATAATAAAATATACATTGATCACAAATATTATATATTAATTTTAAAAAATAAGAGTTTTCTTGAATATTATTAATTGATGGCCTATAAAGGAGATAAAGGTGATTGATAAAAGAGAAATAGAGAAAATGAAAAGAAAAGACGCAACATAGAGGAGGTAGAGATAATAAATAAATAAGTAAAAGAGAGAGAAGAAAATAGAGGAGGGTAGGCCATAAGAAATATTAGGAGCTAGAGGGAAAAGGGAAATAAGAGAATGACAAAAGGAGAGCAAGAAAATTGAGGGAATATGAGAGATATTGACATAAGAGAAAAATGTGTAGGAAATAATTAATCAAAGTTAAATATTAATAGTTGGGATTACAACATTTATAAAATATAATAATTTACTGAAGTATAATATTTACGTAAAATAATTATTTTAACTATAATTTTAGAATATTGCAAATATTTAAAGACATATTATGCAAATTAATTTAAAATTTTATTATTTATGTTAAAATTAAAATATAAATTAAATGTAAAATTTTGCAATTATTTTAATGCATTTAATTTATATGATATAAAATAGCTTGTTAGCACAAATTTTATTTAATATTTAAAAGATAATTATAGATTTTTAATAATTCAAAATAAAATATTCTTATATTTAAAATGTTTTACACACAACATATATAAACTATTATGTACAAAAATTCATTGTATTTATTATAATTAGTATAAGATATTTTACATATTGTTGAACAAAATTAACATTATTATTTTATAATACAATAAGATGTGTTAAATTTATTATTATATGAAATTAATAATACTATTATGTATTTATTATTAAAAAATAATTACAATATTGATAATTATAAATAATCATTTATAAGAATTTATTTTTTTTAGTATTAACATTTTATAAAAAATAATTATCATTAGTTAGAAAATGAAATACTATAAAAAAAAGATTGCAACATGAGAAATACTCAAGATTACACATATCTCAAAATTAGCCTCACCAAAGCATTCTTAACTTCGACATTTTAATGAGAAGTAGTTCCATAATGCTAGTGTGGTAACATATGCATGAAGATAATGAATAATTCCTAAAATTTTCTAAATTATCTAATATATGCCTTTTAAAAAAAATTTTATGCTGATTATATATGGCATAATATATCATAATATCAATATTTTAAGAAGTGATTCATCAAGGACTTATATATGTATTATCATCTAATATGGACCCATTAGTGTTTGGTAAAAATTTGCTCTTTTATCCCACTTTAAGGACTCATCAATATACTTTGAAAAGTACAACTCATTCTATGTAAAGAAGATAACGAAATACTTCTATAAGTCTATGCCTAAAATATTAAGCACCAAAAGTTCAGACCTTGCTTTATACAATTCCTTTGTAAGCTTTTCAACAAGAATTATCTATCTATCAATGAAAGCCCTTCATTTAAATTTTTTTAATGGGAAAACCAATCATTGGTAGTTGAGGATCTAAATTTACCCTCATATACCTACCAACTTATGTACTTAAGATTCATTTTCGTTATCCCTTGAAAAGGATATTAAGAGGATTAGCTTAGTGGGATAAATCAACCTAAACTATGGATTCATTTCCCGTCTCTAATATTCACTTCTAGCATATGACTTCTCAATAGATTAACATAACTTTTAACCGCTTGTACATTCCCATAATGTTATTTTTATCTAAAACAAAACATTTTTTGTTGCTTTTTGTACTAGCCATCCTTTTTTAGAGATCGTTGAATGATCATCCATTCCTCAATGGAATAGATTTAGTAGTAGCTTGTTGGAAACCCAAAGTTCTCAAAGGAATATTGATATGTGATGTATATGCAATTGTAAAATGATTTACTAGTCTATGATATTCAACAATGAGATTACAATCATGATTCAAAAGCATCCCTTAATCTTTCCTCTCACAAAAATTAAAATGATTAAAACTAGCAAGTATGGGCATCATGAATATAAATTCATTTAGTAAATTCTTTGTAGTTTTTATTATTAAAGTTAGATAGCTTATGAGTGGGTTGACCAAAAACAATATACCGTGTATCTCTTAGTCTATTTGTCAATAAAAAGGTGACCAATAGACATTTATATGTATATAAAACAAGATTCTCTTTGATAGTTCTTACTATTTGATAGTGTATATAAAGCTTATCATGATTGTAAAAGATTCATATTGAAGTTCATTGGAACTTTTCCAAAGCCAATGCTGCATTGATCTAGTCTCCACAAGAGCAAAACATGACTATCCAAATGGATTCATTTTTACTGATAAGCACCAAGTGCATCATTAGTACTGCAAAAGTACAACTCTTTCTCTTTTGAATTATGATAGTTCTTATTATCAGTTGTGTCCCACTTGGCGTTTGTACAACTCTCATTATATTAATTATAACAATTTGTGCAAATACCTTAGCGATTCCAAATCAATAATATAGAGATACTATGAGCATATATTGAGGGTGTACACAAATATGATTCCCAGTAGTTGGAAACAAGCAAATCATGTTAGAAACATAAATAAATAATCTTTTCCTTGAGCTTCTAAAGGTAAAGGTACAAGAAGATCCATTTGATCCACATTAAAGTATACATTGAGCCCATACAAACCAATGGGTGTAAAAAAATAGCATGCCCCTCCACTAAAATGGGTTGGAATGCTTATATGCCTATAACATGTTGGGTTCTTACTCTATTCAGCAATGCAAGGCACATGTAGATAACTTCACAATGTATTTCCAATTCAATTTGTTCTTTTTCTAGAATTTTTCTTTTTTCAATAGGTTCGTTAAAGCGACACGTCTGATTAAAAAACAAATTAAAAATATTTTGAAGAGTTCTATTATTTTTTCTCAAAGTAATTAAGATTGATATAATGAAGGCAAAGTATCCATCGAAATCGTATAATGAATCTACATGTTTACTAAGCAATTTCAAGAAATATTATATCTTTACCTTCAATTATTCCAGAAAATGACTTGTGAAGCCTATTATGACAATGCCTCATCAGTTGACCATGGATCACATTATCAAGAAGTGTATCCATGGTCTCTTATACGAGTCTCCCTTTACACATTACTAATTCCCCAGGAGTAAATCTACATGTAACAAATACATCAATAAGAGTATTATTTTGAAAGATGATACTTCTATATTGTTCCTTAAGATTCAAACACATTCATTTACCATGATCTATTTGAAAGATTGGCTTCAACTTAGGAGGGAA
Organism: Vanilla planifolia; assembly: GCA_023846275.1. Lineage (NCBI taxonomy): Eukaryota > Viridiplantae > Streptophyta > Magnoliopsida > Asparagales > Orchidaceae > Vanilla > Vanilla planifolia. The sequence goes on along the minus strand of JAIUJO010000082.1, from coordinate 308,826 downwards.
AATTATTAGAAGCCACAAAACCATCTATTTTACTTCTATATTTATTTTAATAAAATATTTTTCTAAACCAAAGCAACAACCAAAAAACCCATTCTTTTACACTTTTCTATTTTCCTCTTCATATTAATTTTTGCAAAGTTTTTTGTTTATTAACGCCTTCGATTTTGCCAATGAATTATTTATAACAAATTGGTCATCCAAATTTGTTGATTGTTATCTAATTACACATGACCGTTTTATGATTTTTGAATTTTGAATTTCTTGAAACCTTGAGCAGTGCAAAAAGTGGGATGTTGTAATTCCAAGATTGTATTTCATATTGGAATGAATCTCATAGTTATAAGAAAGTAGGTTTTTTAGTTATGGAGCTAGCAAAAAGAAATTAGATAAGTTCCTATAAGATTCCTCCCCCTCAACAAAAACACTCATACATACAGACAGACACACACACACACATAATCATAAGTGAGAATTTCCTTTAATTTAGCTCATGAAGTTACACCAAATAAATAAAATTGTTATTCTTGTTTTTCAAATTTTTTATGAAACCTACAAGAAGATCGGCTTTACTAAATTTATGGGTAAATTCCATACTATCATTGATTCAGTCTTGTTATTTTCCTTTTGCTCTACTTTTTTTACTTTTTACTCTTTTATGGTTATTGGTTATTTTTTTTTTAACAAGAAGATTGGAATGTGAAATTATTAGTAGTCTAACTCTTATCAAATGATTAATTGCTAGAAAGAGATATTTTGTAATAGATTTCTTTATTGACATTTTATTGTTATGGTGGACATTTTTATGTCCAAACTAACCTTAATGTTTATGACATGTGGTTTCTTGAATCACATTTACGACATATAGGATAATAAACTTGCCAAAGTAGAATTTATAATTCCTCAAAAAATTACAATTTTTCGCTAGTTTCAGGTGTCCACTTTCAGGAACATGGATCATACCTTCTTTTGAAGTGTTTACTGGATAATTTTGAGCTTCATGTTTGTCCTTCCAAGGCTCATGTTAAAACTACAACATCCTAATTAAGTTGAATACAATGATAGATTCTTAGTTTGAGTCTATCAAATGGAAATTTCAATCAAATCAAACATTGCAACATACTAAATTTTCTAATTCCCTAAGAGATTTATCTACAGATTCATAATATAACTAGGAAGACATTTCTAGTAGCATACATGAGTCATTAAACATGTAAGTTTTATTTATTCCATTTTGTAACATTTTATCTGAGAACCAATAAAGTACACCCCCATTCTTCACAATATTTTGGTTCTTTTGTTTTAGTACCAATTTCTTGGTAATACCAAGAGAAAAAATCCTACTTTTTATGAGCCTAAAAAGTTACTTCATGAATTGCACTTTTGATGTTTATATTAATTTATCATAGAAAGAAAAAAGAATAGAAATTCTTATTAATTTGTTAACTATGATCAAACTTGAATCCCATTTATCTTGAAGTTATTTTAAGACATAAAGAAATAATTTCGTTCCAAGGCCAAATATCAAATTTCTTGAATTGGTAATATAAAAGATTTTAGAGTGCCCTCTGATTTAGGTTCTATTCCTCCCATTATCATAAAACTAAATACTTCTTTATGAGCTTTAATGTGATTTTAGATTTATACTTAAGAATCTCTTGCAAAATATGATCAACACAAATCCTTATAAAGCCTAAACCTCCATATCCACTACAACCCTTTCTTAAACTCCCTTTAATGGTATACTGTGTGGTAAATTAATCAACTATATTTTTATGATGTTTTTTATTATTATTTTAATATATGAATTAATCTAACATGTGATATAATAAAAACATTTCTACTTTTGATATATTGATATTTAATTAGCACGATTTCTATCTTTCCAAATAATTAGTAAATGTCATATTGATTTGTTCCGCAATTCGTGCCAGCATAAACTATCTACATTTTTAGCTAAACTTTTGTTATTATATCTTCTTCATAAAAATATAGAAACACATTATCAAAATATTAAGAAGAAGAATGGCATCAAGAATCTTGTACTCAAGAATACACAATGTCATAATAAAAGATTGGTTGGAATAATTTAGAATTACATTTATAACTAAGAAAATCATAAAGCCTTCATAATAAGAATGAAATAATGAATATTATGTGAATTCCAAGTAAAATTATTTAAATGAAGCCAAAGAACAAGATAATAAAAGCTATTTGATATTATTACCTTTAATTAACAAATTTTATTTTAGACCTAGCACTCGTAGAAATTTTATTGCAATTTAGTTCATTAATGTATACGCTTCCTCGTGAATTGAAATTAGAAATTTAAATATTTTAAAATTTGAATGCAAGAAAGTTTAATTTTGAATTTTTAATTTTGAAGTCTAAAGTTCTAAAATTTGAGGAATGAGAGAATGACAAGACTTGAGTTACATTAATGAGTCTTGAATATGCTTAATGCTTTAAAAAGTGTCGTTAATTTCATTTACAATTTTTATTTTTCTCTCATACTTATTATTAGCAAGCCATTAATTGATTACAAGATATGGGTAGGATTCCTAAAAAGTTGGAGTTGATCGTAACAAAAAAGATGACTAAAAATGCATAAATATATATATATTTACACACACACATATACATATATATATATATATATATATATATATATATATATATATGCAAAAGAAGAATTTATTGGCCATATCTCACATGGATTCATAAATTTTATGATTTTGATATATATATTTAGCTAAGATCTATACCATTATAAAAAGGAATTGTTAAAATTCATATGAAATCATGAAAAATTAATTATGATAAAAATTACTTATTCTGTTTCAAGACACTTTCCTAAGAATGAGAAAATTACTTCTATCCATGACAAATAGAGATTTTTTTGCAAATAAATGCGTCCATTATCATTATTTCTTATGTAATATTGATAGTGGAACCTTGCCAAAAATATAAATTAGCATTTTTCTTATTAATGTGAAGTAGTTTCAATAATTATGTTGCATGTTTTGATTTGTTTATAAATATATGTAGTCGATCAACTAAGAATAAAAAATTATTGATGCAAAGCATTCCTTAACATAGATAGTATCAAGTGGAATAAATTAAAACGATCCTACTTTGTTTGTCTGATAGTGTAGATCTCTTGGAAGTGCCATCCAATCCACTTTCTCAACAATTTAGCCCTACCCTCAATTGTGTCAATAGTGAACAACCCATCAAATGAAAATGTTACAATAGCTAACCTAATTAGGCCTTATGGGACTTGAATCAACTTCAAGCTCAATCTTTCTAAAGACATTTCTTCACATATTAAAACCCTTAGAAAGATTGGAAACAATTATGGTTTCTACAGAAATATCAAGCACTAAAAATCTTCTATAATCCATCACCTAACTCATTGTAAACAAAGACAAGTAATTGTCGAATGCAACAAAGAAGAAAGCTTTAGATATATGTGAGAAATAGTGAAGAAGAGATAATTCCAATTCATCAAGCAATAAGCAATTTGAAACGCCGAACATAGGTAGTCTTTTCTGTAGGCACCTAAAGGTTGGGTAATGAAAGTGCATCAAACAGGGAGAGAAAGGGAATTGAGGTTGATAAAGGCATCATAAGTAGCTTAATATGTCAAAAATTCTACTCCCCAAACAAGTCAAAAAAAACTTCCATAACCACATCATAGAACATCAATACTTAGTAAAAGAACCATATTGTATTATGAACCATCTCTTTGATAACTATATTAACAAACTCAATGCCAACCTAATCCTTCTATGAGGTTTTCTCACCTTAAGCTCTCACAAGTAGACCTTATTCTTCTAGTCAAAATAGTGAAATTTGAAGTATGAAAAAGGTGAGAAACTAAGTAAAAAAGAGAAGAAGAATATAGCTTTTTATCATAAGAAAATTAATACTGCAATTGTTCTCCTTCTTTCATCATTCTTGCTTCTTTACATTTGAATATTTTATTACAAAAGGGATAATATTTTAGTCTCTAAAAGTCAAATTTGTCCTTTGATCAAAAGTTTACATATGAAAAAATTTTGCTTCATTGGCTCCATGCCTGCATGTCAAAGCCAAAGTTGCACATGAATTTGATACACCACATAGCACTACATGAGCAAAAACAAGATGTAGTAGGTGGTACTTATCAGACAAAGGACCCACATAGCTACCCAACTAAAGCATGCTCAAATATGTGTGGGGGTTGCTCGATCTCCTATTCACATGTGCTACACATAAACCTGGTTAGCACTACACATGGAGTGAAGAACATGTGGTGCTTCGAGTCAAGCATACATAAGGAAACTGTTCATTCCTACGTGAGCCATAGCACTTGTATTCTTTTTACACGTCTTCACATGGATTAAGGCTTATTTTTGAGTTTAGTTGAATCAAATTGATTAGATCCTCAAGTTCCCTTTTTTTCATTATTATTTGAAACAAATATGAGGAAATAATGATTAACCTTTCTCCAAGATATACAATTTGTAGTAGTAAGTCTTTTTCCCTTCTTCACAGTTTGGTATGAAGTCTAGGTCTTGCTCCTTGTCATAATGATCCGTTTATAGATTATGTTATCTTAATTTAACATCTTAACATCATTCATTACAAAGTCATCCGTTAATGGTAAATGTTTTTTATGTTCTTCATCAATCAGAAATGGCTCATAATTGTTCAACTTAACGACATTCACTATTAAGAACATTTCCATATATCCTAGTGGCTCAACTAGAAATGTATTATCATTAATTCTTTATGTTATTGTGAAAATACTACATCGTATTAGTTTTTTCTTCTTACCATGTACTTAATCTTTCCATCCTATTATTAATCAAAATAAGTTGATCTTTTGTGAACATATTTTCAACTCTATGTTGGTCATGTCATCTCTTATACTTCTTCTATGATTTGAGTAGTTGTCTTTTGGCTTTGAAATGTATTTCTTGTATTCTATCTAGAAAATTTTGAACTTTTTGTTGAATATCACTTGTAAATTCTTATTTCTCATATCTTGAAATTTAAGTGTAGCAAGCTTTGGGGTTGGATTAAATAATGAGCTTTGAAAGGTTGCATGTTTATCAATCCATGGACAATATGTTTGTATGTAAGCCATACGTATTTAATATTATCATTCCATGTTTTTGGGTTATATACGTTATAAACTCTAAGTATGCCTATCTAAAATTAGTAACCATCTTTTCATATGGTGTCCATTATATTATAATAATCTCATTCCATGCAATTTCCCATTTTCATAATAGTGGTAACTACAATTTCCTACATTTCTCACAAAAATTTATTCAATAATTGAATATATTGAATTGATATGATTAAGGATGGGCAACTTCTCTTATTCTTCTTCATCTTCTTCTTCTCTTTCTTGCACTACTACTTCGTTTTCTAATTCTTCTCCTACTAGATCTTCTTCTTCTTTTTTTTTTCTTCTTCTTCCTCTCCTTCATCTTCTTCTACTTCTTTCACTTCGTTATCTTCTTCTTCCTCTTCTTCTTCATCATCATTTTTGCGCTTCACTACAACTTCTCCTTTTTCTTTTTGTTCTTGTTTTTGTTCTTGTTCTCCTTTTTCTTCCTCTACTTCTTCTTCTTCATCTTGCCCTTTCTCTTCTTCATCTTGTCCTTCTTCTTCTCCTCCTTCTTGTTCTACATCTAATTCTTCTTCTTGCTCTTCTTCTTCATCATCATCATCTTCTTGTTGTTATTATTCTTATTCTACTTCTCCTTCTTCTCTCTTTCATTCGACCTTTCTTTAATTCTTTCTTTCTTTCTGGTTTTTCTTCTTCTTTTTCTTCTTTCCCTCTTCTTCGTCTTCTGTTCCTCTTCTTCTTCCTCTTCTTCCTTCTCTTCTTCCACTTATTCTTCTTCTTTTTCTTCTTCTTCTTCTTCTTCTTCGTCTTCTACTTCTACTTCTACTTCTTCTTCATCATCTTCTTCTTCTTATTATTATTCTTCTTCTTCCTTCTTTCTTAATTTAATTTTTCCTTTCATTCTTTCTTTCTTCATCTTCTTCTTATTATAATTATTATTATTATTATTATTTCTTCCTTTCATTCTCTCTTTCTTCTTCTTCTCTTTCATTTTCTTCGTCTTCTTCTTGTGTTCTTTTTTCCTTTTATTCTCTCTTTCTGTTCTTCTTCTTTTTATTACTTTCTTTTTTCTTTCTTCTCATTCTCCTTCTTCTTTTTCTTCTTCTTCTTCTTCTTTTTCTTCTTCTTCTTCTTCTTCTTCTTCTTTTTCCTTCATCTTCTTCTTCTTCTCTCTCTTCTTGATAATCTTTTTTACTTTCTTTCTATGATTCATTTTTTCTATTTTCTTCTTCTCTTTCTTTTTCTAATTCATCATCTTTCCTTTTTTTATTTTCTTCTTCTTCTTATATTACTACTACTATGCTTGTTCTCCTTTTCTTTCTTTCTTTTTTTCCCCTTCTTCTATTTCTTCTTCTTGTTCTTCTTTATCATCTTTTTTCTCTTTCTTCCTTTCTTTCTTTCTTCTTCTTCTTCTCCTTCTTCATCTTCTTCATTTTCTTCTTCTTTCTTTCTTTCTTCCTCTTCTTATTCTTCCTCTTATTCCACTCCTTTATTATTTCTTTCTTTCTTTCCTTCTTTCTCTTTTTCTTGTTCTTGTTCTTCTTCTTCTTCTCCTACTTCATCATCTTCTTTTTCTTCTTCTTTATTTCTTTCTTTCTTTCTTTCAATTTTCTTTCTTCTTTTCTTTCCTCTGCTTCTTAGTCTTTTATTTCTTTTTTCATCTTTACTTTCATTCTAATTCTTCTACTTCTTCTTCTCCTTCTTCTTATTCTTCTACTTCTTCTTCTTTTTTCTTTCATTCATTCTTTCTTTTTTCCTATTTTTCTTTCTTTCTTCAACTTCTCAATCTTCTTCATCTTCTTCTCCATCATCATCTTTTCTTCTTCTTTTTCTTCTTCCTTCTTCCTTTCCTTCTTTACGTTCTTCTTCTTCTTCTTCATCCTCTCTTCTTCTTCTTCTTCTTCTTCTTTTTCTTCATCATCTTCTTCATCTTGTTATTCTACTTCTTCTTCTTCTTCTTCTTCTTCTTATTCTCCTTCTCCATCTTCTTCTTATTTTCTTTCATTCTTTCTTTCTTTCTTTTTTCTTCCTCTCCTTCAAGTTGTAACTCAAACTGGGTTTTTAGCTAGATGAACATAATGGTTTCCTATGCATTTGATTAATGCACTATGGTTGTTTAATTTTGTTTTGCAAAACTAGTATTGCCACATAAACATCTTTTACTATTTGTTTCTCTCTTTATCATAAGCTTTGTGTTGAATTAGGGTTTGATCACCTTTCCATACAAATGTTCAAATTTTTTTCATTACATCATGCTTTCTTGGGTTTTGTTTGTTTTTGCAATTTTGGAAGAAAAATGTTCACATGGGTGAGATTGAATCATTTGATCAAATAAACTTTTATACATGTATGAAGATATAAGTAAAATATATATGTAAAGATAGAATTATTTTTTTGATATTTTGAGTTATGCATAGAACACATGTATAATAATTTTTGAAGGTTAATGTATTTTTTTTATCTCAAGATTGATTCATTGATTTCAATATAGAATTATTTTTTTATTTTCTTAGTTTTGTATAAAACAAATGTTATAAAAATGTTGAATTTTTTTATGACTTGATTGAGGGCCTTCACATGTACATGAGCAATTATTTGTTTCCTAGTTATATATAATTATTCATTTCTTGATTTATTTTCTATCTTAGTAAGCTAAAATAATTGCTTAGTCAATCCAACAATATGATATTACTGTAACCATCAATTGTACATATACTTTTTTTAAGAAAAAAAGTGCAATTGTTCACTTGTAATCACTTATTTGCATGACATTACTCTAAGCCTCTTGGAGATTGTATCTACCACTACAAATAGATAATTATGTCCTCATGAAGTCATTGATAGACTATAGATAAAATCCATTGAGATATTATTCCAAGGCTTTGACAGTATTGGTAATAGTTTATACAATTCCTATTTATATCCTGATTGTTTTGATGACACAAAAAGTTTTCACCGGTCAATTAATTTCTTAACCTCTAAATTGACGTGGTGTCAATAAGGCATACCTTTGAGAATTAAAGTGTCTCAAGATGATTATAATCTGAGCTACACTTATGCAACATTTTTTATCACCATCTTGATGTACAACACTTTATTTTTGATAAAAAAAACTCTGAGTATTTCCTCCATTTATTTATTGATAAATTTTGCCAACGTTAGGGTCATCTTTATACTTTATGACTTACTACATAATTATAAAGTTTATAATTTTGTAGCAGTTTTAAAGCATTGTAAGATTGAAAGGAGGTCGAGAATGCATATTTGCAAGTTTGTTCAAATGCTTTTCTTATATTTAAAATAAATTTATTTTCTTTAAAATTTAAAAAATAAATTAAAAAATAACGAATTTTAAAATAATTAAAAAGTACACCAACACTTTTTGGAAAGTTTAGCTTAACTCTAGCCCTATATCCACCCCAAATAATAGCCAAAAAAAAGCAAAAGGTCCATAATAGCCTTCTAATGGAATAAAACTAATAAAATAAGAAAAATTGCAACGACACAATTCAAATTTCATTGTTATGGTAATCTTATGTTTGACAAAATTTTTAAAAAAGAACAAATGTATTATGCTTTGCTAGATTAAATTAAGAAAAATAAGAATACAAGCCTTGTTAATTCATGTAAAAGGAGTGTTGGAGCTAATGGATATAGTGAAGTGAAACAATCGTGAGCACCTATTAATAGGACCTCAATTTTCTAGCTTAAAAAAATTCTTAAACATTTCACCAATCTTTTTATGCAAAAAAATGTAAAAATTATAAACATTTTAAAATAACTAAAAGTAGTAACAAAAATTCTTAATTTGCTACAATGGTTCGAACCACTCTAATTTAATAGCAACTATTTGAATATAATCCTTATGCAAAATAATGAGTTGGCTAGCTCAACTGTGTTTATAAAAAAAGTTTTTATGATCAATCAAACATCATTAAGACCTTTAGAACATGGAATATATGATAATAAATGTGAGTCACATGATTGATTTTGATATGGATCATTATATAAAGAAAGACAAGATTGAATGAATGTAAATGATAGGCACATGAATGATTTTACTTTTGATTTCTAAATTAGAAAAATGCAAGATAAAATATATGTAAATATGAGCTAAACGACTAATTTTAACTTGGACCATTAGATCATAATAGTTTCATAATCAAATTACTAAATTTAAATTTTATACAGATAAGAAAGATGGAGGAAACTTTGAACATCTGATTGGGAAAATTATGTGATCAAATGATTGGAAATAAATATGTGGTTTAGAAAAAAGGAAGAGTTTTAAAAATTTGATCATGAAAATATTGTGATCAAACAACAAGGTTTAGGTCAACATGTTTTGGATAAGAAGATAAAATTTCAACTATTTGATTTATTGCTAGATTCAATACCACACATACTTTAAAATTTTGGAAGTGACATATGAAAAAGAATTAGAAATTTTAGTCTAATAATGCTTATTTTTGTACAGGATAGCTTTACGTAAGGGTTATAAGAGTGCATACAACTAGTCAAACATGTGGGGCCTTTTAATTCATTTAGGAGATCACCCCTCTTTCTCACTACTAAATACATAATAAGTTGAACAGTGATTTTGTGACTTTATACAACAGCATAAATGTTGAAGAGTGATTTCTTGGCATGATAGTGTGATTCCTTATAGTTTTGTTGCACTCATGGCTTTTATAGAAAAACATTAAGCACAATTATGTAAGATCATTTAAGAGTTAGGATAAAGCCAAATGATAATATATATACATATAACTATATATATTTATCTGTGTGTGTGTATAATTGAACCTCTTTTCTAAGGAAAATTTGTTACAATAATTATTGATTATCTAGCATATTTATTTTTTAAATGGTTTAATTTTGCATCATTAGGAAATGAGAAAAATTTTTATCCTCATGAGCTCATGGAGGATGAAAAATGTTTTCATGACAATAGCCCCAATAAGGGATGTTTAACATAGCCATAATGCTTGAATATATTTAATCTAAATAACTAACGAAGAGAAGCTTCAAAGAGACATCAAGAAGCATTGCAAGCATGATGTTGTGTTGTTGACACCTAACGACACCTAGCCGTGGTGCTTAGTTTGACGACAACAAACTTGATGTATAAATAAAGTATTTGGTTGTGTGAATTTTTAGATGTTTGAAAGTTGCTATGTTTTTTCAAGAAAAAATTAAAGAAGAATAATGCCTAATATGAAATTTCATGAAAATAATCATAATTTGTGTAGTAAACATCATGTGATACATTTTGAGTTTAGTTTTGTGTATTTAATTTTATCTTTAATTACAATGCAAAGTTTAATTTAACCATTCATGCGTGCTACAAAATAAAATTAAACTTTAAATCATCTATAATAGAAAGTATTTTAGTTTTTAACATCCTTTATTATCATATGTTGATCATCATAAGAATCATTTTTCTTATCTTTTAAAATTATTATTTCAAATATAATTAATTAAATCTTCAATATTAAAAAAATTTGAATTAAATTAACTAATTTAAAACTATATAACAAATATTTGGTCTAGCAAAAAAAGAAACCCCAAGGGTAGCTCACACTAAGATTAGACCACTTCAAAATAACACAAGATGTCCTATAAGGAGAAAAAAGAAGAGTAAGCACATCATGTTTGACTAAAATGTAATGCTTTATCTACATAGCTAGCTTTCAAATTTAAAGACTGATGCTAGTTTTCTAATCATTAAATTTTGTAATTAAAAGATTGTCAACACATTTACCTTTTTATAAGTGATAATTTCATCAACAATTCGATCACTCAATTTTGTGATTGCATGGTTTACATTTAATGCAAAAGTACAATTAAATCCAACAATCAGATAAGAATTTTGATCAAATGGTTGAGATGAAATCATAATTTGAAAACCACTCTAGTTTATTCAAATGTATCCCTTCATACAATTTTCACTATCAAATGGCTGAGGATGCTTCTAATCATTTGGCACTTACAAAACCACTATTTAACAATTATTTGTTAGCCGTTATAACTTTCATTAAAACAATATTATGTTTCTAATTAAAAAACATCCTTCAAATCCTAACGACTAATTGCTGAGTTTGGTAAGTTCTATTAGTCGACAAAAATTTTTATAAATAGAATAACTACTAAATAAAATAGATTGATGAAATTTTTACAAGAACATAAAAAAATGCTTTTAGTAGTAATATTAAAGCCATTAGTATGTAATGGTCATCATCACCTTCATTTCTTATATCTGTTATCATCAAGCTCAAATTCTAATTTAAAACCTTTTTGGCTCTCATTTTCTAATTTATTAAATTAAAATACTTGTACCTTATTGGGCATCTCATTAAGTATAAGAATTTCTATTTGTAGATTCATATTTTTGCTTTCCTTTCATATTTTTATAAATTCTCTTTATTGTAAGGCATTTATGATCTGTTTTTTTCTATTTAATGATTCTAAGGATTTAGTCTATCCAATTTTTTGCAAGATTTTATAACAGTTGTTTCTTGCATTCCTTGGCATTTTTCAATGGGTAAACGTAGTTTTGATTTTAGGTAAGACAAACAATTGATTATACTTGTGTACTTCAAAATTTTTGTTGTCTTTTGTTCTCATAATTTCCCAAAAGAGTTGATTCTTAAGTGAATATTAATGCATTTTAAAAAAAATTAAAATATTTAGAAAATTACTTTTCAAGATTTGTTCAAGCTTATTTGGAAATAGTTTTATATTTTTTTTAAATATTTTTATAAGAAACAAAATTTTTTTATAGTAATTCATGATCCCTTTTGCTAAATTGCACTTCACATGATCCAAGAAGTGCATTACATTAAGATTAATATTGAATACTCAAATGAACTGTAAGTAATAAATTGAATAAAGGATCATAATGAAGCATGAGGAAGCAAGTTGATATTTGAAATGAATAGTTGATAGCATAGAGGACATGCAACCAAACATAAGGAATACACAATAAAAATGGACAATTTTGAGAAAAATATTTTATTTCGTAATCTTTAAAATTGACATTTCATAGATATCGATTCCATTATTTTAGGCATTATTGATATTCAAATTCTTAAAAAAGTGAATTTTCATTTGGTATTTTAAAAGAACATCAAAGATAAACATCTAAGTGATACTGAGGCGATAACATTTTTCAAGTTTGGTGTGAACATGATGAAATTTGCAACATGATTCTAGGGCCATTCCATTATCTTAGACATTGTGAGTGCATTTTCCTTGGGACGCTTCTTTTATGGTGAATCTAGATAAGTTCTCCATCCTAGCCAAACATGATGATACAAATGTCTTTGAAAAAGAGGTGATGTTCTATGGTGACTTTGCTTCCAAAAGAGTTCTACCTTCAAACTCACTCTAATAGGCTATGTTTTCACTTGGATGACCCAACTTGGAATTACTAAGACTAAGGATCCAAAACAATAGGCCACCACAGATCTGACATTGTTGGGTAGACTTGTGCTCTTGAGATTTTCACAATAACTTGACAACATTAGATACTAGATGTATAATATTTGAAAAATCAAAGTCTTTCAAATGAGAAACATAAAATGTTTAGCAATGTTTTGGCTCAACATTAAACCTTTGAAAGCTCTAATGTGGATCATATTGGAGAACCCTCCAATCCACTTAGTCAACAAGTAGTACCTATTCTCAATCATGTCAATGGGCAACAACCCTTAAAAGTAGATTCTACATAAATCAACTTAACAGGGCCCAATGGGACCCTAGCATATGTATTCGTCAATCTTTTTAAAGATCTTCCTTTAGATAATAGAATCATTAGAAGAATTGGGAGCAATAACAAATTTTGGAAAACAAAATTAGGTATTTAAAATTTTTACAAGTACTATAGATGGAGTTTTAAACAAGAATGCTAAATGGTCCAATGTAAGCAAGAAAACATTTCTAGACCATTATTTGTAAGAAATTGTGAAGATAAGAAAATTCCAATTTGTTAAGCAGTAAGTAATATGAAATGTCCAACTTTGTTTGTCATCAATGTAGACACTTAAATGTTGCATAGTGAATGAAAATAAATGAAGCAAAGTAAGGGAATAGAAACTGATACGGGTATCACAAGATCTTAATATGATTGAAATGCCATTGCCCTCGTAATTTAAAGAAATGAATCCCCCACTACATCATAGAACATTAAAACTTAATAAAGGAACCTAATTGTGTAATGAGTCTTTGATTTGTTCATTTTCATGATCCACTTCAATTAGAAATTGTATTGTAAAAGTAAAACATTTAAATCAAACTAGAAACAAAATAAGGATGTGTAGCTTAAAAAATAAGTGAAGGTTCAATCACTCAAAAGCATTAATAAGGATCTCAAGGAAAAAGCAATGGCTCTTAAGCATTTTGAGATAGACTATATGGTTTTGTAGTGGTTACCAACCATAGGTCAATAAAATGAGCAATAAATGGAAAGTAAAAAATTTATTTGCTAAAAAAAGGCCAAAAGAAGCCTTTTGTAATCTCATAATGCATATATCACATATTGTAATAAATAACATCTTCATTTTGAACATCAATGGTGTAGTTAGTTCTAGAGTGGCTTGATGTCATAATAACATGATCAAAATGCACAAAATTACGTTAATTGCAATGCCAAATAATGAAAATGAAGAAAAATACCTTCACATGGTTATAGTGCATGAGATATAAATGATGTGTTACTTATTGATTAATAACCTAAGTCACCTATCTGATAGACAATTCTCTTAAATCAATGATCTAAAAAAAACTTAGAAGATAAATAGATAATAAGAGAAAAAATACCACACCTAATAATCTAGTAAAAAGCACCGAGAGACATAAAAACAAATGATGATATGATGATCCTCCTGCTGAATCTCACCAAGATATCCATAAGACAAATTATAACCATACAAGATGAAATGAACCTTCTAATGAGTTAGAGCTAAATGATGATCTAGATATGGCTAGTAAAGAAGACAAACTTATTAGGCATCAAATGAGAGAGAGAACATATCCTAAAAATAAAGCTAGATGCCTTAACTTTTAATGGTAATTCTAATCCTAAGGACTATAATGACTAATAGACAAGTATAGATGATTACTTGAACAAATGCCAAATAATTTAATAGAGAAATTATCAATTGATTTAGACTAAACTCAATGATATTACACATAAGTTTTGGAGAAACTTCGAATGAAAACATGTTAAAAATTATAAGGAGATATCCCAAACATATAGAAACCATAAGGTTAGTTTCTATAATAAGTTTTTTCTATAAACCTATAATATTGAAATATTAGATAAATGGTAAACATTTTTTTATGGTGGTAAGTCTATTAAAGAGTACATTGACATATTAGAGGTTTGTAAACTTCAAAGTGATTGATGAATTGAAACATTTAGTACTCTCCTATTTTAGGATAAGATTAAAGAAATATATATTTGTTGAGCTTAACTTGAAAAATGTTACTACCTTAGATAACATTTAGTGCTCTCTTCTTAAAAATGTTACTACCTTACCCAATCTAGAATCTCTTATTTTATGGGCCATGAATAGCCATCAACAACTAAAAAAGTGACATGGCTATAAACTTATACAATAATAATAAACAAGAAGAGCCAAAGGAAGAAGAAAATATAATTTCTAATATGGATGTCATGTAGGAATTGGAAAATATGAGAACTTTAATGGATAAGTGCACCCTTATAATACCATAGCAATAGGATGACTAGAGGTGCACCAACATCATCAGCACCAGTAAAAAAATTTAGGAACAATCATGTAAGATGTTCATCAATATTGTTAGTTGCATCATTGTAACATGCCACTAAGCAATAAGAGTTTCTCTATTGAAACATCGAAACCTCTACTCTATCATGAATAGAAAAATTTAAATACCCATTAATTTATGATATTATGTACCCTTGAAATTAAAAAGATTTAGTGATGATATTTTATTTAATAACATACTTATCCAAGTAAGTCATCTTACCCTTAGAAGGCAAAGAGTTTTTTATTGGGATATGATTTTAAAGGATTAAACTAACATGTGTTCTTTTATTTGCAAAGAAAAAGCCATCACATTTACCTTTCTCTACTTCATCAAAAATCTCATTCATTTAAGACTAACAAATCTATAAAAAATTTAAAGCCCATGAACAAAAATGGAAAAAGACAAAGAATTTGAGCTTGATCACACTGCCTCAAGTTAAGAAGTCCCTTGATCAAGGAAATTTAGTTTGGTCTTTTATAATTAAGAACTTGGCCTCTAGTATACCAGACCCATCACTTCTTGTATAGTGCTTTCCAAATGAGTTTTTTTATATTTTTCTAAATGACACACCACCACACTTATAATACATAAACTAATGATTGATCTTGTTCCTAAAGAGAGGCTACCCAACCTTCTTAATTATAGATTAACATAAGAGACTCATACTATGTTAGCTCATCAGGTAGAAACCCTACTTAAAAAGGGATTTAACAAAGAAAGTATTAGTCCCTATGTTATGCCAATATTTTTAGCAAGAAAACATGATGGAACCTGGAGGATGTGTGTTGGTAAAAAAGTAATTAATCAAATCACAATAAAATATTCATTATTAATTTCTTATTTAGATGATCTCTTAAATCAGCTGCTAAGTGCTACAATATTTTCTAAAGTAAACTTAAAAAGTGGTTATCATTAATTAAAATTATAATGAGAGATGAATGAAAGATAATATTTAAGACTAAAGTTGGTTTGTATGAACTGTAAGTGATGTAATTTGGGTTATAACATGCACTAAGTAAATTCATTCGATTGATGACCATGGTTTTAAAACAACACTTAAGGTAATTGACCATTCTTTATTTTGATGATATTTTTGTATATAAATAGTAGATATGCATCAGCTAAGTTGAACTCTATAAAAGGAATACGTATTCATAAATCTAAGTAAATATGAATTCTTCACGGCCAAGGTTGCCTTCTTCTCGTACATAGTTTCTTCTAAAGGGTTGTCTACTGACCCTAAAAAAATAAAGATATTTTTGAGTGGCCAAATAAAAAAATAACATATGACATTAAATGCTTTCACACTTTAATACAATGATCACTTGATTACTAATTATTTTATGTTTCATAAACTTGCTTTGACAAAATTTGTAGACCTAATTTTTAAAAAGTTGAAAGAATCTTTAACAAGGCACCCATTTAAAAATAGATTTATTTACTACCTTTGAGGTTGTACGGGATGGACTAGAAGTAAGGATAGGTGGTGCCCTTTATCAAGATAAATATCTTATTGGCTTTATTAATTGACAAACTTGATGATGCAAAAACGAAGTTTTCTATATATGAAAGAAAACTATATGTTGTAGTTTAATCTTTAAGTCATTAGAAATATTACTTATATTTCAAACAATATGTCTTTTACTTTCACCATTAGGTGCTCAGGTTCCAAAATACCCAACAAGACATAAGTTATACATTTGTTTATCAAACGAAAGCCTGACCTAAGAAATAAAATACTTTTGTATTTAATCATTGTGTTTACATATTAACCATTTTTTCTATAAAGGCCCAAAATTTTACCTAACTAAAAACTAATATCTCGATTATTCGAACATTTAACAAATTTATCAAGAAATTAAATCGACTACAAACCTTGTATCTAGAGAGTTTGGCTTAAAAGTTGGTTACCTATAACAAAATAAAAGGTTTTGCATCCAAAATTCATCACGTAAAGATTTGTTTCTTTGGGAAGTACATGTTAGATGATTATCTTATCATTTTTGAAGTTATAAGACTCATAGAGATATTTCAAAGAGGATTTATTGGCTTAGAATGATACATTATTTAGGATTTATTGTAGCCCAATGTTACATATGTGTAACAACAAAATCTTCAAATGTTGGCCAAGGACTTTACATTCCATTACCTATACCTGACAAGCTATGGGAGTTTCTAAATATAGATTTTGTTTTTGGATTACCTAATACCTCATCAAGGCATGACTTTATCCTTGTGGTCATTGATTGTTTCGCTAAAATAGCTTAATTTATCATTTGTTGTAACACATCAAATGCAACCTTTGTTTCTAAGATTTTTTTCAATGAAATAATTAAATTACATGGTGTTCCAATGACAATAGTATCTGAATGAGATGTTAGATTTACTAGCTATTTTTTTAAGATCTTATAATATTTACTAGGAAGTAAGCTAAAACTTTTTTCAGCATACCACCCATAACTAGATGGACAAATAAAAGTATTAAATGATAGTTCAAAAGATCTTCTTTGCAGCTTGATAGTGAAATGACCTAAACATTGGGAGTAACTACTACTATGAGCCAATTTGCATACAATAATTTTGTTAATCATAGTGTTGGTCTAAGGCCCTTCAAAATTTGTCTTAGTGATAAACATAGGTCCTCGATTTATCGTATTCCCTTACTAGTAGACTTTCATACTTCTACCTCTATTTCTTTCTTTACTTTTCATATGTTTCATTACAAAAAGTAATATATATTAAACCTAATATAAGTAAGAAAACATATGAGAATCTAATAGAAACTTACAAAAAAGTTATGAATGTTTCCATTTTGGAGCTTTCAAAAAATTAAAAGCACATGGAGTTGGACCTTTTAAGATTGTTCAAAGACTAGGAACTAATGTGTATATACTACATTTGTTAGGAGAATATGGGATTAGTGTGTCCTTTAATATTAAGGATTTATTGTCATAAAAATTACTACATCTAATACGTATTAAGTCATTTGTGTTTAACTCTCTTATGTTGAGTGAACTCCTTCCTACCAGTAAATTAGCCCCAAGAGTATGGAAAATGTGAAAAATATTTTAGATCAAATGGCAATTCTAACCAAGCATTGTATACTTAAAAAAGTTTTAGTATATTGCAAGGACATGTTTTTGATTCAGAACTCTTGGCTTACATTTTATAAGTTATATTACATCATGCCAGTGTTATTCAAGCACTTCTATGTCCATCAACTTGATAATATTATGCCATGCTCTCTCCCACCTAAAGAGGATAATGCAGGAGTATTTTATGTTAGCTCACAGACACACACTCAACTGTGTCATACTAGACCCATTCAAACTCAAAGCTATACTAAAAAAAATCTTATTTTGATTAGTCATCTTTGTCAACTATATGGGACAACTAAAGTACTCTAGGTTTTCCTGTGATTATCTCTATTATTTTTGCTCTTATTGTCCAATCATATTTTTGAGTTAATTATGTTAACATTTATGTCAATTCTTTTACATGTATTACTTATTTTAATTAGTCATTCATCATTTCTTCATCATTAGGTCTTCAGATCAATACTACCTAGTTGGCCAACATCACCTGGGTACCCATCATTGCTAAATTATTTGTTATTCCTTGGTTACCCACCATCACCAAGTTTCCTATCAGCTATCACCTCTTGCCACAGCCAATCATCCTCATCCCTCTTGTACAACAATTAACATCCT
This sequence comes from Vanilla planifolia, assembly GCA_023846275.1. Classification (NCBI taxonomy): domain Eukaryota; kingdom Viridiplantae; phylum Streptophyta; class Magnoliopsida; order Asparagales; family Orchidaceae; genus Vanilla; species Vanilla planifolia. Next base: position 290,199 of record JAIUJO010000082.1, on the reverse strand, counting down.
AATCATATCGTCATTAACATATGACAATCATGTTGCATAATTGCATAATTTTTTGTGTCAAAAATGTTTTCTTTGTTTATTATGTTTTATATTTCTTGTGGTTGAACAACTTGGAGTTAATGTTACAAAATTCTAAAGTTCTTTTTGAATATCAAGTGGTTCAATTATAAAATTTTCTTTCTCCATATTTTTCATATTTCATGTGGTTAATTTATTGAGTGTTAATGTCATAAGATTCTAAAGATCTCTTTTTGATTCTTGGGTGATTTAACTTCAAATTATATTTTCTTTTTTTGTACTTATGATATTTTCTAAAGATGCATTTTACCTTTTTTATTTTTTCCATGCATTAGGCTCTCTTTCATCTATAAATAGGATAGGTTCTTACATTATATTGTTGTTATTGATAAATGAAATTTCTCTTATTTAAATGCCTCCACCTTTGTAGGAAAAAAGTGTATGCCCAACTCTAGTTAGAGAGATTCCAACTTTCCCACCCTCGTGAGAGACAAGGACTGAGATGTCCACCAAGAGAGCAAGGAACTAAAAAAATTCCTACTTCTGTAATCAAATGTAAGTTTTCACCCACCTTTTTAACTCCAATGATCCAATCACTAAAATGCCACCCTCCTTAATGAGGCTCCATATCCTAGCTTACAATCTTGTTATTCTTTTAACTAAGCTTCTACACTAACCCAAACCTCCACCTCATTGGCCTTTTCCATCTTTAGTGCTCCACATGTTAACCCCAAAGGAAACTATAAGTCACCATTACTAAAAAGGTACACTCTTTCTATAATTTCAATTTTCTAAGTGATAATGTAATATCAGAGTTACTCTTTCTTTTATTAGACTACTCTAAATAGGATTGCCTCTAAATGTTTATCTCATTTGTGTGAAATTGATTTTGATAAAACTTCCTAATCGAAGTTTTTACTTAATTCTTAATGTGTTGCCACCTACTCTACTTAATAATCATGCTACAAATGCCAAGTTTAATCTTTGAATAATTATAAGATGTTACACATGCAACCTAACCTTGATTAACGTGTAATGTTCTTTAACATTCCTTAATACTTTTTAAAGAATTTTTAGTATTTTAGTTTCTAAATAACACCCTGATAAGAGTTTAATTTTTCATATGTTAATGGATTTCTCTTAAGGTGAATAGACCAACAGACAGGTAAAACATTTAGCGTAATAATTAGTTTATAAATTATTTCATTGTGCCTAAACTTTGATGTAAACATTAAGAAAATATATTGGTAGGAATTTGATTATGAGGATGAGCTAATATACTTGGTACAATAATAAATACTACTTAAGCTAAAATAAAATTTTTATATTTTAATAATTTACCTGAAAATTTTATTTCTATTGTTAAAATTTTAAAAAGGAAAATTTTTTTTCTTTGCGAACTGTGTTCTTTTTTCGGCCTCTAACATTACCTCACTTTGTTAATATTTTTTTCTTGGAAGTTCTAAGATGTGCATTTTGGAAGGGCTTAGAAGTGCTATATGACAATGCTTATCTTACAATAATTATTGATCATTTTTTGGTAATAGTGATTTAGTGCTTATGTTATGACTTATTATTTTACATCTCAAAAAGGATACATTAAATTTTAGTGTTTTCCCTTATTTTAATATTATAATTTTTATGTTGTCTTTTTCCTCTTAGCATGGATTAAGAGAACAATTTAGTGCTTTGTTTCAAAAAAGGGTAAACCCTCTTATAGCTTGGTTTTGTAGTTTGTTAGAGTTATGCTTAACCCAATAGAAATGTAATGAACGTATGTTCTTGTAACAAAAAAATAGTGAGGGTAGTATTTGCACTCACGAAAATGTCAAAATAATTTTTATGCTTTAGATTATGTAGATAGAAATTGCAAAAATTTCTCAACTTATGAAGTGTTGTTTAGGTAGTGACTAGCTTAAGCTTGGGAACTTAAGGATCGATGAAGTCCATAGGTTTTTTGGGAAAAACACACAATATTTTGTCAGTGCTTTTCTTTATTACATATTTATCATTTATATTTCTTGATTCTTTTCAAATGTTTCAATCATTAGATTTAACATTTGATGATCCATTGTAATTCTCTAAGAAAGATTTAAAAACTCTAATAACTCCAAATTTACCACTATCATGGGCTTCGTCATAAGACATCTAGTGAGTTGAACTCCAATCCTCATAATAAGTAATATAATAACCTAAAAATTATAATAGTTGTTTTCAAAGAATCCCATGACACCTAATTGTTGGTCAACTATGACTATTGTGCCTATACTTATCTTATAAAAACTAAGAGCTTATAAGCAAACATCAATATAAGTAAGTTCAATCTTTTATGGATGCAATATAATGAGTATTATAGTTAAATCAAGGTATCAATATCTAAACATTTTTTGTAGGACCACCCAAGATTTATAAACTATATTGTTAAATGACCTTGTTCATGGATTGCATAATGAAAAAAGTAATTATATCATTACTATTCATCATATAATTTATTAAGTTACCTAGATAAATGGTAAATTTAATATTAAAACATACTTTTCATATCATTACTTTAGTTGACTTATCAATCACATGTGTAACAGAGTTCCAAAAACATTATTATATCACAATACAAACATATCACACATTAATCATCACTTTGTTGATTTTGACACTTGTTTGAGTGGACTAAAAGTGACCTAAAAAGACCATTAACATTTATAAAAAATTTTACACCCATTGCAAAGTTTTATTAACATAATGTTATTAAATATACATGCTTGGAAAGATGCATAATTTTGAGGTGAGTACTATTTCTTGTAAGTGAATTGTGCAATGCAAACTTGCATAGGGGTTGCATGATGAGTGATCTCATGTGTTAGTGGCATTGGAGTACTAAATATTCTTCTAATTTTAAATTGTATAGGGTAGGTCAATATTCATTTGTGGTAAGTCTTAGTAATGTAAGGTAAGTTTATGTTGTACAACAATATGTTTACAATATCAAATCTATGAAGAATTTTACAAATTATGAGGGAAAAAAACAATTTTTTCTTAGTTGTAATACAACAAATTGGAGGAACTTACGAGTTCTTGTGTTCTTGTAAATAGGCCTCATTTTTATCACACAATGTGTATAAGAAAAATATCATAGATTTGAATCATATTCAATCATCTAGTGACATTTCATTTAAAGCACAGTATTTCATGGGATTTTAATTTAAATAATACTTTTTGATAATGATCAAGAACATTGTTCTACTACTATAACACAGCACCTTCATACACTCATAATCATACAAATCTCATGATTTTCTTTTATAACTTCTAATCATAATGAATTAGTGATTTTTATTACATATCCATGAAATGTAGATAAGGTTACTATTTCCTAAATTTTATTGTAACAACTTTCTTAGAAACTCCCTTGGCTCTACGTGCGAGCATGGAAAGATCCTAAATCAAGTCCTTCTAATGAGGGGAAGGCAAGTTACCTTACTTTTAAGCATTGTGTTGACAATGCATTGGCTGCTAGAGTAAGGCCTTTGGTTTGTCGATATTTGAAGGATTTACTCCAAGTCTTGGAGTAAAGTGTATTATTAAGGTAAATACATCTTGTATTCCTTTTTTTTTAAAATATTTCGCAAAAATTCCTTGTATTAAGAAATGTTTGTGTGAAGCCTTTTCATTATGCTCAAGTAAAGGATTGATTATATACCATGGGGTTTAAAATTCTATGGGGGTCTATAATAAAGCCTAGTTGTTGAATATCTTAAAAAGTTATGCGACTTTGTTTCTTGCATTATTCTTCATATTAATCCAAATTCTCCACCTTTGGTTATAACTAAGGGTGAACAAGTTGTATCAAAGTAGGTTGTTGCTTTGTGTATAGAAATTATCTATTCCATAGGCTTACATTGTTGAGTAGACCCTCAATAGGCATATTACATTATTTCTTTAAAAGTTCACAAAATCTCATTTGGGGACATGGTCAACTACCCGCCAATGTTCATAAGACAACAATTTTCGTATTGGAAAAATTCTTTCTGCCTGTTTTGCTTAAAATGTTGATTTAAAGTTGGGGAAATAATTTGAATAACTCATGTCATTATTATGAATATTTCTTATCAACTTAATGGAAAAACATCATTCAAAAGGTATAAGTTATTTTTTTATTGTATATCATAAGAATTTGCATTAAAATGTTAATGAAAAGCACTTTCCTTAAGGCAATGTGTGTGTTAGATGTGTAATATGGAAAAGCGAGAAATAAGGTAATAAGAAGACAAGAAAGAAGAAGAAAGAGAAGAAAAAGAAGGGACAAAAGAACCCCAAAAGTATTTTTCCCCTTTCTTGGAAAATAGCTCATGATCAAGGTGAATGTTCATCGTATAATAAAGTTAATTCAAATGTTTTATTTTTTGCTGAATAATCTTCTTCAACTGATGAATGGCATCACAAATTAGGAAAACATAGGATGAAATATTTCTTTTTGTAAAGGGAAATTGTACATTTCATGATAATAGCATTAATGATGTAGAAATGCAATATGACTAACTAAAGAAAAACATGAAACATTTTCATTGATGATGATTTGAATGCTTGTTTCATTAGTGAATTACATTCAAATAAAGGATGACTATGACATTGTTCTTCTAGATGATTCAATTTTCAATTAATTCATAGTAGAAAATATCTTGCTCAGAAATGAAAATTTCGATTGCAAGAATAAAAAATTTCAGTTGTTTGATTTTTATAAAATCTATTCTTTGAAGGAAAAATTTTTTGTTTGTACATCATATGTGCATATGCAAGCACCATAAAAAACTCTTGCTAACATTGAAACAAAATAAAGTTTATTAATGAAAAAGCTTTATCATCTAAGTCCAATTTGTATTGCTTACCTATGTATCATCAAACATAACATCCTATTATTCCTATAGACTAAATAATATTTTGTTAGACTGCACCTTGATGAAAACCATTGTCTTAATTACTTGTAAATATGTTTGAATTCCTAGGTGACATTCTTTTTGATGTGATTTGAAAATGTTCACTCACCCCACACTGCTACTTATTGTGAATCCCAAGTTAATTTGGATTCCTAAATGCAAAGCTTAGGCAATTGTGTTGATCTCCTTCAATTTTATGCTCGTGTATGGATTAACCTTAACTTTGTTATCTTCAAAGTGACAAAACATATTGCTTATTAATATTAACAACATGAACTATTTGATTTTCGAATTATTCTATGTGAGTAGGTAATATTATCCCATCTTGATCATTTATAGTATAGGCTAATTCTAAAATCTATTTTAAATATAAGTTTTATTTAAATATTTATTCATAATTTTTTGTTGTATGTCATAAAACTTAGTGAAACAATGATCCTAAAGATTAGGTTCAGGAATAAATCTTGTACACAACTCCTATCATCAAACAAAAAATATTTAAACATAGAATAATGCTTTAAGATTTCAAAATCTTAATCGATAATGATAAATATTTTCTTAATATAATTCAGTTTTTTTTGCTAATTTTGATTCACAAGGACTTAAGCTACATCAAATTGATAAGGATTCATCATTTGTGAATAAACCTAAGTTAAATAAAAAATCTAGATGAAATAAAATTCTAAATCCCTAAATATATATGTTGTGTATCATGTTCGAATTGTTAATATTTTCAATTCATATGTATTTAAGGAAAACTTAAATTTTTATAACTCAACCCATAATTATACACTAATTAGTTGTACAACTAAAATTATATAAGAATTAGTGTCTAGTCTTATGAGATGTTGTCATGTAAGAATGTTTGATTATTGTACATTTTATGACACCCAATAGTTCGGTTCATAGGGGCTAATTAATAACTATTGCATATCCCAAATCATATTTGTTTATATTTACATTTGATACATAAATAACAATATTATTTTACAAAAACTAAAATTATCAATGGTTATGATAGGTAGGTAGCAATAGTATAAATGAATAGCCCTAATTTCTAGCAATAGTGGAGTGATCGATATTCTTGTAGGTGTGAACTATACCATATTTTAATTATACCAAGCCAATTTGCTAGCAAGCCTTCATAGTAGGATTCGAGGACCTCACCTCCATACTTTATTCAATTGTTGATGTTGGTTGTTACATAGCTAAGCTTTCACTTGCCTACATTAATGAACAAGAATGTCAAATTTTCTACTAAATATTTTTTCAATGAAGAAGAAATGTGTAAATTGGCTATACCAATCAAGCATGAATTGATTAGGAAATTTTCACACAAATCCGCGAATATGGAAATAATGCTAGTGGCATTTGAGAATATCAAAGTTTTGACAAATTTTAAGGTTCGATCTCTTGATAAATAACATGCACTAATTACTTTACTAGATTATTTGTAATTCTTGGTTCACTAGGCATGGAGCATCAATGACTTTAAGCAAGAAATCTTTCAGTGGCATCCTATGTTTCACTTAAATATTCAACCATCATTAGCACTAGTTTCGGTTTCATTTGAGTAACTATTCACACATTTTTTTTAATAAGGTAGCACTGTAGTACTTAGTTTTTGTAGTAAAAAAATCATATACAAGTGGCAATACCTACTATAAACCTAACAAGATCAAGCAAAGAAAGGAATTCATTATGATAATTTGTTATTGAATTGACTTGTATGTTTAAGGACACACATGTCTTCAATGTAAAAAATATAAAATATCTTCTAATATTCAAGTTGTAATTGAGGCTTCCAAAGCATCAACAAGTGCGGGTGAATAGAATCTCACTATGGCACTATCTATGAATTTGGCTAATATGGTAAATAAAAACTCATTTCAATCAAATAGATTAATGATATGTAAGGATGTATTAGAAAAAACAATAAGGAACACTCACATTGTTGCACTCCAATGAAGTATTATATAAAATTCACAAATGATTGTGCAGATAAAATGGGTTAAACAGATAGCACATGCTTAAGGAAAACAATGGTTTCCAATCAATTGACATGGAACAACATAAAATTTTGATGTAAATTACTGATAATTAAATTTCTTTTAATAGTACCCAATGGCAGAATAAATAACTATGCTTGGTTTTTGATTTAGCAGCATCTTAGGGTACAGCTTATTTGCAATATGACTTAACAATGATTTAAAGATTTTTGTAATGACTAAATTATAAGAACTACAAATTCTTTTCCAATGTCATTTAAAGAGGAAGGCGTCACCCTATTTTAGAATTGACACTTAAAGAGAGTCTAGAAATGGTTAAAAGAAGCATCTAAATTTGAGCAACATTTTATAGAAGTTCTTAAGTCACTGAAATTGCATAATAGATATCTTTTTTGGATAGCATTTTAGTTTAAAATATAAGAGTTACAACTAATACGAGCAATGTAAGCTTTTTCATCTACTCAACGCAAAAAAATAACTTTGATTACTGTTAAGGAACCTTTGAATGATAATAATAAGTTGCATAAACTATCTAAGAGAATAGAATTTAAGCACAAGTTAGGAATACATCAAATAAGATTAAGATATTGTGAATAAAAAGCATCCATTGTCTAACCTAAAATGAGGATGAGTAGTCAATTCATATGCTCATTTATAATCCAAGGGAGCAGAATGGTGCTTATTATATGTTTATGTATGCTAAATTCAAGGGCTAAAGGAAAGCCATTTTAGTACATGCTAACTCAAATTATAGTGAAAACTAAAACTATGTTGTTAGTAATAAAAGACTTTAATATAAACACCACACTTAATTAATACAAGGGCTCCTCCAATCCTATGTAGGAAGTATTGTATCAATTCAGTGACTACATTAGTCAATGGTGCATAAGAGAACACCATTGATAAGTCCTTTAATGGTATGGCCAAAGAAAGGAAAGGGAAAATTGGTTTACAAAATATTGGATTAATAGTTAGAGTACCAATCTTTGATTGATCTGTTCTCACTAGTAGTAATGCAACATTTATGTAGAACTAGATCAAATCATGCACATCCTCTTAAATCTATAAAGGATCCTACTCCTTTGCCAAAGTTGTTAAAATTTCAAAATATGTTACGGAAGCATCTAGCATTCATCCAAAATACAAATCATTTTATAGCATTTTCTTGTCATTAAAATATTTAATAAATTTCTCACTTCGAAATTCACATTTTTTATCACTTATAATGGTATGTTGTGACCAAACTTCTTTTGTAATTTAGTTATTAGGGTATTAAATTGTCAACATTATTTACTCCTTTTTCTTAAGGTAAGTATTTATGTATACTTCAAAACGTGATTTAACACAATAGTTCATATTTCTTACATCACATGTTCATGGGGTGTATATGTCAAAAGAATTTATTTGTAAATGTTCTAAGGGTGTTTTTGAAGTTACATGCTTTTTTTTAAATGAATTTTTTTTAGCCTAAACTAGAAGGTTGACATTCATGACCATCAACAAAAGTAAAAATTTGATAAGCCACTTACTAAGTTATATTTAATCATCTCTCTAAAGGTATTTGTATTAGCACGACAAAGTATTGTATGCCAAAAATTAGGTCATTAATATGTGAAACAAAAAATTCTATTTAAAAATTATTTACTATTTTCAAATATTGTTGCAATAACTACTGCATTTCCATCTTACTATTTTTGCACGCAATGGTGTCATGTGAAACACTAAAACTATTATCGTATCATTGATTTATATTAGGTAAATTATAGTTTTACCTTTGAACAAATAAAACTTTATTAATAAAAAATTAGCATTTTTAGTGGTACATATTCTTTTGATGAATTTCTTTGAGTTCTCATTAAATACTATTTTTCTGTGGAAATAGGCTTCTAGTGGGTGAATAGATTGAAAATTCCTGTCATATGTCTCAAACACCTGCAATCTGAAAACCATATGTCTTACTCTACCTTCAAAAGAAGGGTTTTCTAAAATTTTAAATTAATTTATTAGATTTTCGAAACGAAACTTTTTTTTGCCAAAGACAATAAAGACTATATAAACTATAATTTTTCTTAACAACCAAGTACATTTAAAAAATTTAGATTGACTATTAGCTTTAATATTATGTGCATATGATGTATAGTGTGGTTAATAGCAACGATGACATGTAAAATTATTATTGCAACTATGTAAGATGTTGACATTATTATTATTCAAATAAACTTAAAAGCATTTAGTTCTTGAAAGAAAAATATTTCTACTAATTGGTTTTCATTTAATAGTGAGCAAGTATAGTGCAAGGATTTGAAGTCCTTAAATTCTTTAACTAATCAAGTAATTTTACAACCAAATGATTCTTGCCACAAATGTCTTTTTTAAGCGATACTAATTCTCTAATCACGCCATTAAATGATTGAATGGTCCACATTTAATAATAATAATAATAATGTATTTTATCTAATAAACTATAACTATTATAACCTCGAATATGTAGTTGTTTTTTTTCATAAAAGAAAAGGTTGACAAATTGTTTACATAGCCTTGAAATGGTGGAAAAGTAGGTTAAATGATTTTAAGAAACAATAAAAACATATAATAAAAGTAAACATAATTATAAAGCTTATGATTAATATAATAATCCAATTAGATATCATCATTTGATTATTTAAAATTTTGAAAACCTCAAATTTTCTCATTATCACCAATAATTGTCATCTGTAATTACACATTGTTTCTTCTTCGAAGCAAAAATATCAAAATTTTTTTAAGTTACAATTATGCAATAGGTTACACTTCACCCTTTAAAAAATTCATTGAGTAATTATGTTCTAGAATTTAAAAAATATTACTAAGGTTGAGACATAGTAGCATTCCATACATCACGTAATGCTCCACTTGGATACATTCTAGTCTACTAATTTTTAAGGCCATTACAAGTTTCAAACTTCTACTATTTTAGTCTAAAAAATAGAGATCCTAATATATTATTTAGTATTCATAAGAGCATCAAATCTCTAAGAAAACTCTTAATCAATTAGTCCCAACATTTTATAAATTAATCATGTCATCAAAATTTCAAATTTTTCTTAATAAATAAGTGTTTTTCTTATTTAGCATTATAAGAACTCCACTTGTGAATCTTGATACTTCACTACTTTTCTTTTGGTTAATATAACTTATATGTTTAATTAGTGTTTGTTTTAAGTCTTTAAGAAAGTTTTTACTTATCCAATGATACTAGGATTTGTTATTATAAACCAATAGCACGTTTGGGTATTCCTTTACAAGGATATGATGCATGAACTAAGGAACTTTTCAATTATCAATGGCATAAAAATAGGTTGTAACATATCATCATATGTTAACTTGATATCAAAAGATGGTTAGCTTTCAAAATTTTGTGTAATTTTAAATTTATCATTAAACTATCATCTTTTAATTTTATGGATTTCCTAATGGTAAAAATTTATTAAACATTATATGAAAAAAAATCTTATTTTTCAGTCTGAAGCTCTGTGTATTTATTTATGTGTTCTTTTGCTATTTCATTTCACGATTTGTTTGATTTTCTTTATCTTTATGATCTCAAATTGAAAACTTTTTTCAAAACAAATTATTTATGACTAATAAGTCCATAAAATAATATAAAATTTCAATTGTCAACCAATCATCCATTTGTTGCCATAATAACATAACATGTAATTATAGAACTAATTCATTCTATGTAAGATCTAAGAGCATCCTTTGACTACTTCTTACCCTAAAATGCATACCACTACTTCACTATTGTACTATTTGTACTACATAAAAAAACTTTGTCTGTTCATAACAAACCATCTGCTAAATCTAGGATAGAGTGTTATTATTGTCACAAGAAAGGGCATGTCATAAGTTGATATCATAAGAGAGTCCTACTCAAAAACATAAAAGAAGAAATGAAACAAAGAGTTAAGGTTAAGGAAAATGAGGTTTTATGGCCAAAGGAGGATTTTTAAGTAAAATTACTACCACTAGATTAAAGAATTTAATGTATTACACGACCTATAATTATTATGAGTTGTAGTTTGATTACACTAAGAATTACTAAAAATTGTTGATGATCTAAAATCTTTTGTACATTCATTAGAATTAAAGACCAACCTAGTAAGATCATTATGGATAGAAATAGTTGTATAATTTTCTTATTAGAGAATGCTGCCAAAACGATAGGTTTAACATTCATAGACAATCTCCACCCATGCATAGTATCGTCGATCAACATTGCATTAATTTCTATGGAAAAAAATTTTGCATTCTTTCCATGTTTGGTCAATATTTCAAGGAATTATGGTGTAATGTTATCCTAATTAAGTACATGGTCTTTTTTTTGGAAGACCTTGGTTATTTGATTAAGATGTTACGTTAAATTGAATAGCAAATACCTATAATTTTGGACAACAAGGAGGAAAGATAACACAATACCTTTTACCCCCCAAAAAAAAAGAATTTTTAACCAAAATACTCTAAAAAAAGATAAATAGAAGAAAAAAGTAATTTGTCTTTTCACTAGTTGAGACTGTGAAGGATATAACCAGTGGTAAAGTTAACTAGTTTGTAATAATTCAAGAAGCCCACACTAGTATAACCACCCCACCACCCATGGTCCAAACCTTATTAAAAGAATTTCTAAAGGTATTTCTTGATGACTTGCTAATCACACACCAATTATTGACATATATTCAACATGCAATTAATGTAATCCTTTACCCCTTCAATATCACATTTACTAAATTACTAATTAAATCAATTATCTTAAGTATAAATTATTTCATAAGTAAATGAGCCCATTCAAATGAAATTTATTGTGAAGAGTATTGGAGCATGTGTTGACCTCACTTGGTTTTCTCTAAAAAATGATGAAACTTGGTGCATGTACAAATGTAGTGATGTCATTAAGAAAATAATGATTTAATAGATTTCTAATTCACATGCTCCATGATTTGTTAGTTCAAATAGTTGGAGCCATCATATTTTATAAAATAGATCTCTAAAGTGGATATTATAATGTTAGAATCTACCTAGTGACAAATGTTATCCATAATAAGGGTTTTTGTTTTGTACCATCCATACTTTTAGAAATCATGACAATAATGTGCATGTTACTTTTTCCTTCAATGTGTCCACCACATTTGAAGCACTTAGTTCATGTGATTCTTTTAGTGGCATTCCAACATGCTTATCTTGCGTAATTTAAATTATTTAGATCAACCTTGAACCATTAGATTATGTTAGAAATGTTTTATCAAATAATCTATTAACTCGTACAACTGTTTGATCTAACATTTTGAACCATTCAATAGGTGAGTAACAACAATCATAAGAATGTAGCATCAATTTCATCCACATTCTAAATCCACTCCATGTTCCAATTTTACTATCTAGTCCACTATCAAGCTGAGTCAAATTCATTGAAAGATCATTAGTTCATTTCTTTACCTTTCAACAAAAAAATAGAACTAAAATACTACAATTATTTATATAGTACTATATGCAACCTAAGTTGTATTGCTTAGCAAGATGGGCATGAACTTCTTCAAATAAAATTTTTAATTTCTTAATGAATATTTAAAGAAATGCTTTAAACAAATTTCTAGATATACTTAAGTACATCATGAAAAGTGATTACTAACAAATGTTAATTTTATTTTCAAATACATTAATGAAAATTATGAAAAAAAATACATTAATTTTTAAATAATAAAGGTTAATGAAAATTATGAAAAAATCAATAATGATAAAAAAATATACATGAATGATTATTAGGTATTTTGTTTTAAAATTAAGCCTGCACCAACCCCTGTTAAAAATCAAGTAAAACAATAGCAATAAATATAAGTCTTTCAATATAAGATGATTATGTTAAACTCTTACAAAAATGAAATAATAAAGATGAGCTTCTATGGTCTTGTAAGATAATAAATATGAAAGAAATAATATAATTCATTGACATAAAATTGAAATTAATACAAATAAAAAAACCAATGATTGAAAAATTCTTAATGAGTTAAAAGTCTTTTGATTGAATCCATTAAAAATAAAGAAAATTGAGAAGTCGATGGATTTGAGAAAACAGAAGAGATTAAGAGTTTGATTATTGAAAAACAAAATAAGGAAGTGAGATTGAGCATTAGATGTTAATGACTTGAATGTCATTACCTAAACTTTTTTTTTCAAAATTTCTAAAAATTTTATTTGTTAATTTTGTTTAAGAATTCACCTGTTTGTACATATCTTTAATGATTAGAAATATTTATCGAATTGATTAATTAGTCAATAATAATAAAATATAAAAATCTCAATAGCCCTAAATAATTATTAAAAGAGCTGCTACGATTAAGCGGCTCCATCAAAAGCCTCCTTAACCTATTTTATACCAAAATACATGATTAGATGACTAGGTTTAAGAAGCACTAATTAGAAATTGTGATTTGATCTAGACTATTATATTTGACTTGGGATCTGATGTTTGGATCACAAAATTATGCCAATATATGATAGACATAATTATGTGCTTAAAAGTGGATGTTAATGCATTTTTTCGATCACTTAATTGTGCAATTAAACAGCAAAATAATTGCCACAATTATTATTTCAATGACTTCCTATGATTCTGTAAACTTACAACACCTTATTTTTTTATTGAATCCTTTCTTTTATTAAATCTATCTAACAAAACTTTGCAAAATTTCATGTCAATTGATAAACTTTGGGTAAAATAAGAAATTATTTTTGTAAATTTTCATAATTAAAAAAATTAGCATCACCTTAAGCTCATCAACTACAAAGCACTCAAGCTAACTAAGCCCATGCGAGCCTCGAAGCATCGTATTAGGCATCCAACTAAAAATAAGTGTAGTTATGCCAAAAATTTGTTAGAGATGCTTTCATCAATTATGGTTGAGATAAGATAGAGGATTGATTAGGGCTTAACTCTAACTAAATATACAAAAGACGGTCAAGTTAGACCCATAATGATGAATTTACTTATATGCATATCAGTGGCCTAGGTGGTGAAATCCCAAGCACACTCGCATTATGCACCCACAAAAGGTATTGAAAGGACAAAACTTGTTTTCTTTTTGACAATGTGAATCTAACATTAGTCTTAATACTTAACACCAAAAGCATTTGTTATTTCTTACCATTCAAATTTTTGTTAGATTGTAAATGTTTCATCTACTATAAGCACTCAATCTTGGCGCAAAATTGAATGACAAAGATCACTCTGACTTCAATGGATTGCTTTGACGGTTTCTACCCTTTGAAAAAATCTTCTCTTGACTTAGATGGACCAACACTTTCTACATTTGTATTCAATAGCTAAGATCTTTTCTCCTTCGTAAATGATGAATTGAATGATGCAGATCTCATCTTACTTGATTGGATGGCCTAAATCTGATTTGTCTTGATCCAACCATCTAAAACTAATCTTTTTTTATAATATTTGATCTAATAGTGCAGAACCTCTCCAATAAGATCCAATGATGCTGGTTGATCCCATTGAATGGCTAATTCCATAGTCATTATTTGTGCCATTGTGTTAATGAATTCAAAGAAATATTTTAAGTTGTTTGGAAGGGAATTTTAAGCTAGTTGGAAGCATTATTTGAAACAACCTCTCCTTAACTTTTTAATAACTTTGATTTAACATATTCTATGTAAACCTTACCATTATTCATGAAATGACTAACAAACATTTACCAACATTTATGAACTCAACAAAGCATAGTATAACATTCTACTATAATAAATTCTCTTGACAATAACTACAACTTTGTTCTTCACAAAATGTCAAATTCTTGTTGATAGTCTTATCACTTATAAGCTTTGAATTTCTTACTTGTCATAGTAAATTTAAGCTCATCATGCCTTCTTCTATTAATCAACAAGCATCAAAAGTTGTACAAATTTATCACAATTTTTCCTTGTTATATTTTTCCAATTAGTTTTTGGTTGGGTGGCCTAGTATTTATAAAAGCTTCAGTTTAGCTTGGTGTCATAAAAAACCAACTTGGGGTTAAGCTTGTAAAATCTCGTGTTATAATTGAACCCATAAAACCTAGTAGGTTGGAGACTAGTCATAAGAAAAAAACCTCAAGTTGTAAACTTTTTATTAGTGGTGACTTTTTAGATCTTTGTTGTAGGTGGATTTAAGAGCTAATTTGAACAAAACAAAGTAAAAATCTAATTGTATTATTTTAATATTTATTTTTAACTTTTTAACCATAAAAATTTTAATTAATATGTATAAAATAAAGATTTTTCATAAAAATAAAATTTTTTAATGAAGAAATTTTAAAAAAGAAATAGAATATAAAAACAAAAAAGTATTTTAAAACTCATAAGTCATCCACTCATGTGAGATTGGTATACTTATTTATATTTCAGTTAGTATCAAAAAGTCTTTCTTATAAAATAAAAAAAGTCAAATCACTTGGGTGAACCATCAAGTGTATTTTAATTATGTCTTATGTTTACTTAATTATTCTTTTTATTATAAAACAACTTTAATTTGAATATTACCATTTTTTGTGTTCCTTTTGAAAGACGTGTTTCTTAATTTTTTTCTTAAATTAAGTTCTTAATATGTCATCACTCATGATTATTGCTAATGTAACACTAGATGAAGGTCTTCATCAATCATTCTATCATTATTTAAAGATAAATTTTATTAATATTTAAAAGATAGATTTAGACTTTCTATCCAATAAATTGACTTAAGACGTTAGAAAGTGCTAAAAAATTATATGAATTATTTAGAGATTCTTGTATAAAAGAAATCAAGTTATTTAGTGTACTTAGTAGTGATCAAAGGAGTATGATATAATTAATTACCATTACACAACTAACTCATTGTGGCATATCTCCAAGTGAATTTAAACATGTTATGAATTTTTATGTCACAAAATTTTTGAAAATAGTTATAAGCTACTTATTAAGGTACTTCATAAGTTAAAAAAAAGATAAATATTCTTACACATAATTTCTAACACTTTAGGATGAATTTAAGTTAAATAATAGATAAAATGTTTATGTGATTTACAAATATTAATAATACAATAGAAAATCTTAGAAAAGCCTTTCTTAATATAGATATTGTATGAAAGAAGCAAAGATTCTATCCAATGAGTATGAACCTCTTATCACAACAACAAAGGTAGCTAAAGGCATAATAAACTCAAATTTGATGTGTTAAACAATTATTAAAGACAAAGATCGAGATGAATAGAAGGGTTAAAAAGGAGGCCTCGATAAGCAAGCAAAGCATGGAGAAAGAGACAAGGAACCTTTATATTTTAAAGCTAACAAAGATAATATAGGTAAAATATCGATCTTTTCTGTGGACTTGGAGGAAAAGATAAATTTTTATGCTAAGGGTTTTGGTTAAAATTTGACAAAAAGTTTCATACAAAAAAAGAAAAGCGAGGAGATAAAGAAGCCATGATTTTATGGCAGTGATAAAATTAGCTATGTTAAACAAAAATATTGACAACTCAAATATACCAAAAAAAGGAAAAGGATAAGAAGGGAATGAAACAAAAGAAAGATTTTCAAGCTACTTAGTTGCTCGAGAATAATAAGACTCCATTACTTGAAGTAGTGAAGAGGAAGGAATGACATGCATCATAGAAAATGATGATGAATCATGTACATCGAGTTAAGGATAAAATATTATGATAAGCTCTTTGCCTAGTAAAGTTTATGAAAAAAATGCATTGAAGTTATTAGTGTTATAACTTTTTTAACTTTTATACAACAAAAATCAAAAATGTTTTACAAAGAAACTAATAATTATTTTCATTTTTTCATGAAAGAAGATTACAAAAAACTTATGTGATGAAAATGATTCCATTATGATTGAGAATACTTCTTTGAAAAGAGAAATTATGAGTTTGAAAAAAAAAATATATTCTATTCAACATGTAAAATTTTCTTATATTTGAAATGACTTTTATTTTTCTAAACTAAATATATGTTTTTTGAATATGCATAATATTTCAAATATTACATACTTTTATAGTTGTAGAAAAAGTCATGCTTTTAAGAATTGTCAAATTAGGAAAAATATTTTTTGTTCAAAACAATATTTCAAATGACTAAGCTGTGCTTGTTTGGGTACCTAAAGTAAGGTAATATAGAATTTAAAATAAGTTGTCTTCATAATCTTTTTGTAGAAATGTAGTATTTTGAGATGTTCATCAGTTAAAAGTAATGCACTTTGCAATTATGCATAGAAATAAGGAAAATAAAAGCGATATTTTATGAAGTTGAGTATATAGTGACCAAATATTGTGTCATGTTTGAGACAGTAATTTCAAGATTATGGTTTAGATCTCTTGCATATTCCCATTAGAATTGATAATACAAATTCCTTGGCTTTATCAAAGACGTAAATTCATCATTACAAGAGCAAATACATAGTATAAGATACCACTTTATTAGTGATGAAGTAGTTAAAACCATATGAAAATTTGCATATGTCCTTACCAAAAAAGAATTTATATACATATTTACAAATTTTTTTTCTACCGATCAATCACAAGCAATAGGACAACAATTAGGTGTAATAAAAATTTTATAAATTATACCATCCTTTTCTTAATATTAAATAGGGGCAATTATCGTCATCTAAATAAGTGAGAAGGCAAATGTAGTACGGGAGAGAATGAATTAAGTGGGAGCAAGAACATTGCATTTTTATTACCACTTATCATAATATTACATGTGTAATTCTTAATATATTTTTATCTAAAAATTAATATCTTATAGTCATCAAAAGGAAGAGACTATTAAGTCAGCCATGTGTTTGAAGAGTCAAGCTGTTAATGTTTAATGTTTTATTATAATGGATTTTTTTATTGTGAGTCGGCTTTAGTTTTAGTGATCAAGCCTAACACTATTGAATATGGTGAATTAATGGTCACCAAAAATAACTTTAAGTGTCTAGAAAGCTTCAAGGGTTAACGATACACAGATCATCTTTGAAATGCTTTACATTGTTTTTATAAAATAGAGTTTTACCTCATTGATTATGAGTTACATCTCCATTCAACTCACTTTGTCATCATATTTTAAGCATTTGAGTTGTTCATCCTTATCTTGCTTTAAGAGACTTATGGGATTTCATTTTTTGCTCAATCCTTTTTATTAAATTTATGTAATATATCTTTGTCAAATTTTATATAAGTACTAAACTTTCCACAAAGTGCTTGGCCCAACCAAGTCCAACATGGCCAAGTAGCATCGAGATAAAAGACTAGTTGAAAATAAGCCAACAAATCAGTTATGGTGCATCTTAAATAAAATTTTGTCAGTAAATTATTTATAGGCCCATGAAGTGTATTATAAAGAGCAAATTGCATTTCTTTTTCAACATTATGGGACTAACTTTCATTTAACAGTGCCAAAAATGCACTCTATTTCTCACCAATTGATCTTTGATTGGACAATAAATGCTTCATCAACTATGAGCACTTGATCCTAGATTTAAATTTGGTAACCAAGATCACGTTTGACTTCATTGAAAATTATTTATTATTTTTGTTCTTTGAAATATTTTTTTTAATTAGATAACTCGGTTTTCATTATATTTGAATCTTATGAATGAGAAATATATTTCTCATCTTTTCCAATGATAAATTGGATGATTAAGACCGTATTTTATTGGTCAATTGTCCAAGATCTACTCTACTTTCATTTAACCATGAAGAACTCATTGACCATTATAGTCTTAGATATAATAGTTTAGATGCTCATAGATTGGAGCCAATGGCACTTGTCAATCCCACATAATAGCTAATTCCTTTGCCACAAATTGAGGCATTACATTTGTCCTCTTTGAAAAAAAATTTTAAGCTATTTGAAAGTAACATTTGAAAAAAAAATTTCTTGACTTTCTAATTCCTATGATCAAATTTTTTCTACGTACGTTCATCCTTTATTCATGAAATGGCTAATAAATATGAACCAATCTTTGAGACCTTAACATAATATTGCACACTACTCTGCTAGAAAATTCATTAGTAATACTTAAGATTTTTATCATAAAAAAACATAAACTAATGGTCAAAAACACAATAGATTAGCCATCAAATACTCCTTGAAATGATCATCAAACTACTGACCAACACTTAATTGTGACACTATCTCGATTCTATAATATTTTTTGACCATTCAATCTATTTATGGAATCATTTGGTCTCAACTTAAAATTATAGGTTTAATCTTTCATAATGAATCCATGATTATCTAATTTGTGTCCATTTTTTTAACCTTGCAAATAATTTTCTTTTCACTCCTATCCTATAGTATCTTTGTTATCGATTGCATTCCTCTAGATATTCTTATCTTTTGCTTGTTAGAAAACCCTTGGAATAAAAATCATATAAAAATTTGCACTTCTTAAATATTCTATTGCAAAAGACATCCAAAAAACAATTGAAGTAAAAAAAAATTCATATTTTTTTAGTTTGGTACTCTTATTATTTTTCTTTAAAAATTCCCTTAGAAGTAAATTAATGAAATTTTTTATATGTTTTGGCATTTCTTCTTATGACACATCCTCTTCCAATTCATGTAGAAGATATTTCAGGTTCCTTTTCATCTTTTTCTATGATATTTGACTTCCCCTCCATATTATTAGTTCTTTCAAACAATATCCTTTATCATCTTATGTAAAAATTTCCATCTAGAAATTCATTTATTGACATTCAAAATAAAATTTAAAATTCTCTTACATTATTTAAACGAACATTAAATAATTATTGAAGGCTTTTGGTTATTTTGTAAGCATTCCTGCATATAGGAATTTAATCATTCAAATTTAAAAAATGTTGGGATGACTCCAAGGCATCTCTCCCTTTACTTTCCAA
Organism: Vanilla planifolia; assembly: GCA_023846275.1. Lineage (NCBI taxonomy): Eukaryota > Viridiplantae > Streptophyta > Magnoliopsida > Asparagales > Orchidaceae > Vanilla > Vanilla planifolia. Next base: position 270,333 of record JAIUJO010000082.1, on the reverse strand, counting down.
GTAGCTACAAGTTAGGATAACTTGTCTATGGGATGCTCTTTTTCGTTATTTTGTTATTTAACTTGTTAAGAAAGCCATTGTCATTTCCTCATGAAATAATTTAGGATGTAACAGCATGTTGCTTTGGTGATATTTACATATAAAAGTACCATTAGCAAAAGGTTTTATTAGAATTGATTGAAAAAATACATGATGTGCTACAACAATGATAATCACAACTAACTTGTAAGTAATGGAACAATTTATTTCAATAACCTATGAAAGCACATAATGTCTTGTCTTTAGATATTCTATTTTTCCAAACATTGTAAAGCATTTCATAGATTTTGCCCTTAAAAATACATAATCTTCTTTCAAAAAGCCCACTTTCTTAATTTTTTTATCATACTTTTTGTGAGGTAAATCTATTCCTTTTGAATTCTTGTTTTGATTATTTAAATTTTCTTAATAGAATATAAAATCATAAATATACATCAATTAGGATATTATTAGTTTGTTCATACAAATAAAAAATCATTATTGCTTTGTATTATATAATATTAGGTTTGGTATCATCTCTATGCTAGAGTAATAATTATTGTTTTAGGAAAATTAATCAAAAATGAAATGCTTATTCTAGTTGTAGTGATAACATAATTTTCATAGTCTTAACATATACTTAAGTTTTTTTAATATTCTATTGCATTGAATTTTATTTTTATCCTATAATGTTATAATAGATGTTATTCGAGTATCAAAGGATCAAGAAATAATTTCCAAAAGTCTGATAAAAGTTTGGGACTCCTATGTAATATACTATTTTCCATACCACATAAGCCATATTATTAAACAACATATATTTGACTTGTCTTTTATGAAAAAAATTTCTTGAATAAAATTAAATTTTTGGGTAGAGAAACTCATTTTAAAACTTACAAATATATTGGTTTTAATCTTCCACGTATCATCATGGTTGTTTAGGACAAGTTCTTACTGTCAATGTGTTGTAATGACCAATAACAAAGTTCCTTCAATTTTTTATTGATATAGCATATATCTCTTAATTGTCTATAAAAATATTTAACTGAGCTTCATCTATGTTATACATGATAAAATTTTTTACTCCTTACAAATTTGTATATACTTTTAATTTTTGCATGGTGATCTAGGATCTCTAAACCACAATGCCTAAATAATTTGAGCTATTATATTTATCTTAATGTTTGAATAGATTTATCATCAAACAAATTATAAATAAGATGTTCAATGAATTTTGGAATAACAAGAAGACCAACTATGAAAACTTTAGAATTTTTGGATGGAAGTGTTGCATGAATAAGTAAGATATGAACTGGAGATTAGATACCAAGTTAATGGATGCTATCTCTTTTTTATAATCTACAAACAAATAGACCGATAAACCATTTAACAGGGAACCTTAGTTGTAAAGTAATCCATTCAAGCGATGTTTGATGGAATTATACATCAAAGCAAATTGGTACATTTAGAACACATGAAAGATTTTGGAAAAATAAAATTAGAAGACAAACAAAAAGGAAAATAAGGATATAATATTATCATTATCAACATATATTTTACTTATTATTTTGCCAAAATTTTTCTCATAATAGGCAAAATATGTACTGTCGTGATACAAAATGTCATTCTCATTTAGTTCATATAAACCTAAAAATATATTTGTTTTATTCTTACACGTATTATCATGCTAGTTTAGTACAACAATGTCTAGATATCAATATGTAACAATTACCAATATAGTAATATTATTTCTATTTGTTATAGATATAACATTTATCTCTTAATTATGTGTTTAAATAGTTAGTTGGGCTTCTTCAATGTTATGAATCCAATGATGCTGCCCTCCTCTTAAAGCATTGTCAGCTTCTATTGCTTTTCTTTTGCTAGTATAGGATCTCCAATCCATAATGTCGTAATAATTCAAGATGTTCTATGTTTCTGAATGTCTGAATAAATTTATTATCACACAAATTCTGAATAAGATACTATATTAATTTGGAATAACAAGAAGCTTGAAAAGTAAAACATAAGATTTTTTGGATGGAAGTGTTACATCCGATGGTAGGATAGAAATTGGAGATTAAAAACCATGTTAATGAAGCCTATCTCTTTACAACATTCTTCAAACATATAAACCTATAAGAAGTTTAACAACGAAAACTTAGTTGTAATAGAATCTACTCAAGTTGTGTTTAATGAATATATACATAAAGAACTAGATGATGTGGAAGACATGGATGACTTTCAAAAAAAATTGGAAGACAAAAACAGTTTATGGTATGATAAACTTTGTAGATTTCTTCTCAAATAGTATTTTAAGAAGGGAATTTATATAGGACTTTGCTTAAAAAGAACTGCACTGATGAACATCTACAAGTGTAATATTATGCAAATAATATCATCTTTGGATCAACATAACTTGATTGATGTGAATGAACTAGAAAGCTTACTTGTGTAGGATTTGAGTTTGACATAATGGGTGATTTTGCCTATTTTCTTGGATTGAAAGTTAAGAAATATGAGAAAGACATTCTTGTATCTTAATAAATCTTACAAATGATATGTTAAAATTTCAAAAAAAGAAATATGGTTGCATCAAAGGATTTAGTATACAATAAAAATCATCTTAGTGATTTAATTCTAAGCCACCTATTTTTTTGAGTACAAACCTATCCATATATTTAAAATGAAATTATTTATGTTGCATTAACTTGTTTGTTAGAATGAATGCTTTGTAATTATTAGGTAGGATATATCTCCATAATATAGTAATAAAAAATTTGTATTAAAAAATGAATACAAAATAATCATGTGGTTATCATTTAAACAATAGAAAGGCTAGTGTAAAAGTGTACTAATCAATTGTAAAGGATAAACTTAGATGGGACACTTGAATTAATCGTAAGGTTGAAGGCAACATGGTCTTTATTTGCTTTTTCTTATGACATGGTATTTGAACTATACCAAATGAATGTTAAGAGAACCATCATAAATGTTTTTTTAGGAGGAATTATATGTTGAATAATTGGATTTTCTTTCAATATTATCCTCATCAAAATCATCTACATTAGCTTAATAGATACTTGTTTGATTTGTGACAGGAATAATGATCCTAGTATGTCTAACTTAATAGATTTCTACTCAATGATTATTTCAAGATGAAAATGTAGATTGAATTTTTTTATATTCCTTAAATAATTTGCATTTTTAATTAGATAATTATGTATAAATCTTAGAAAAACAAGATTTATAAATATTTTATGAATATTTTTTAAAATATCTATTCTAATTTTTATTTTAATCAAGCCATCCTCTATTCTTAAAGTATTAAAAGAGTTAACTAATTTGAAGGGTAACAGAGTAATTGTAATATTTTTGGCATCCCAATTTTTTATCCTTTTTAAAATAAACTTGAAACACACATTAATATTTGGTAAATTGATATCATAGACAAGATTTATTACCATTATGTTGTCTATATATTAAAGGTTTTTATTAAGTTATCATTATAATTTTGTATTTTTGCAATTAGGTATATTTTACTTTGACGTGCATAGTTTCTATTCTTTTGTATTTTCTGATAATTAATTGTTTAATTTTTTTAAACATTGTTTTGAATATTTTTGATGTTTAGTTATGATAATAATTTTTTAATATGTAAATATTTATCCATTTATATCAACAATGAATTTTATTTTATGTGATATTTATCATTTTATAATATAAATTTTTTCATTAATGATTTCCATTAAAATTTTTTTTTTTTAAACCCATTATTTATAAAGCACTTACCAAGCTTATATTATCAAAGATGTTTTTAGTTGAGATCATGTAGAAACATAATAAAAAAATTTTAAATTAATTTACTAAATTGTCTACATAATGATTTTCTTTATTTTGTTATAATTTTTAGTTAATGTTAAACATTCGTCTTTTATGTGTTTTAATAAAAACTTTCAATAACAAAAGTATTTTGTTTTATACTTAATAATTTTTTTTATTATGCTAGTATTTTTATCATATGCATTTGCATATCATGGTATGCGTGTTGATTTGTTTGTTAAAATGATTACTATAAATTTTAGTTAAAATGTTTGTAATATGAACTATGATTTCAAATATTTAATTAGCTTAGCAATGTTATTAATTTTAAAAGTTTTTCAACAAGTATATTTTCATAGTTATGTCACTAAATGAATTTGTTTAATTTGTAATACATGTTCAATTTATTTTGTAAAAATATTTTACAACCTTAATAATTAAGTTTTTTAATTTTGCTCATTAATTTGAATTTTGCATTTGCACAAGAATATTGAAATTATGTTCTATTTTCCATTATTTTTTAATTTAAAATCTTCAATGATTTTCTTTCTCATTGTGGAATTAAAAAAATAAAATAATTAATATACTTTTTACAACACTTCCATCCCAACAAAAATTAATCAAAAATCAATGTAAAAATGATTTTGACGATCTTAGGCCTTTTTTAAGCTTCATTGCAGACAAGTTCGTTGTACTTATTAGTTACATTTGTATATTTTTTTTATTTGCAATATGCATTCTTTTAACTATTTTATTATAAATTAATTTTTTTTCCTATTTATAAATTTTTTTTTCATTTTTTTATGGAGGATAATTTTGATAATTAAGTTTCAAATAGTTTCTAATAAATTAAGTATTTAATTGTCAATTTTTTTATATTTTTTTAAGCATATTTTTTAATTTATATTTTCTCATTTTTACTCACATATTTAATTTCTTAAATTGTTTAACTTGGATCAACAATCTAAATGTTTTAAGTCATTAAAATTTTTTCTTTTTATATATTCAGTATTAAAATATTTTTTAAAAATTTAGTTTTAAAACAATGATGAAAATAATTTCAAAATTTTATATAAATTAAATTATTTTTTATTTGTTTTAATGTTTTTCTTCGAATTTATTTTTTAATATAATAATTACTTATAGTTATTTTTTAAGGTTCATAATATAACTTTTTATATGTTTTTATATTTTTAGAAGCTTTTGAAGTTATATTTTTAAATAATTATTATTCATGTGGTAAATCGCTCTAACATCTATGACTTCTTTTTTTATAAAATGCCATTTTGACTTCTGCACTAATTGAAAATATTTATGACTACAAGTAATATTTTAATATTTAATTTTTAAAATGAGAAAAGAATTATCCTTTCACAATGCATATAATATATTTATAAATTTTTTAGATATTTTTATTAAACACTTGCGTAATGTTTTATAGCTTTAACTATTTTTAATGTTATTTTCATTATTATTTTATTTTGTTAGTCTTCTCTTCATTGACATTTTTCTGTAACTACTTAATATATTGAACATAATGATTAAACTTTTGAATATTAAATTATTTTTTAAATCACATTTTTGTTAAAAGGTTTGAAACCATTAGATTACAAGGGAAATTTTTGTTCATTTTTAATGCATTTGGTGACAAATATTTAATTCATTTTTTTGTTATTTAGTAATTCTTTTTTTTATATTAGAAAGTTTGTCTTGATTTAGATAACTAAATTTTTTTATTATATTATACAGGTTATTTTAAAGTTGAGCTATACTTATTTCATGAATATTTTGCAATTTCTTATTTTGCAAAATTTTTATTTAAATGATATTTATTTACTATTTACAATATGATATTTAATTTATAGCTTTCTAAACATTTTTCTTGTTCAATATGATTAGCATTTTTTTTCCTATTTTTAATAAAACAATCTTTTTTTATTACTATGCTAATCTATCACTAGTTTTCATCCAATATTTTTTATTTTTAAATATTGTATTATATTTTTTTTAATTTTTCAAATTATTTTATTTTAATAAATATTTCAAAATTTTAGGCACTCACAAAATATTTTTAAAATATCATAGAATTAAAAAATAACTTATCTACATAGTTTTTTCATTATTACTTTAAAATTCACTAACATTTTAGCTAATATATAGTGGTTATATTTTTTTTTGTCATCAATCTTCAGTTTAATGAAAATATTATAAGTAATATGACTTATTACTCTTCAATTTTGTTAATGAGGCTATGTGCAACTTTGATTGTGCTAACATATTTTTCATTAATTTATTATTAAAAATTCATTTTCTCTAGCAATTAATAATTACCTTGAATATTTTAAAAATTCGAAAATCATAATTTTCATGATAATTATATATTTTAACTTAAATTGAAATATTATTTATTTTTTATTTTTGAGACAAATTTAATCTTTAAATAACAACAAAAAAGTTTAATACTTTATTAATAAATAATATTTTTTGTATTTATGAGATATGAAATATGTGAGGAAATTTAAAATGTGACTTAAATATAATTAATAGAATGAAATTAAAATAATTAAAATAATTGGAAAATTTTATCTATTTACAAATTCGTTTTGTAAATTTTTTTGCAAGTTAGGCATGTCCATGAATGTATCAATATAAATGGATCTGTCAAGCAGAGAAACAAAAACTATTGTTATATCAAAACATCCAACAATCAATATTGTGAAGGAAATTACAAAAAAATAATTTACATAAAACTACGAAAAGAAAAACAAATTTACTTATAGAATACTAAAAACTACATCAAAATCATTTAATTTAGTAGACATATATAGCACTCAAATCCAATAACTAATAAAGAAGTAATTTACATATCATTACAAATAAAGAAACAAGATTAAAAAACAAAAATAAATGACAACACAAAACATATAATATTACAAATATATTCACATCACAATATCAAAAAATTGAGGCAAGAAAACATGCTTTACCAAATATAAATAAAACTAAAGTTTTTTATGTTAAAAAATAAAAATAGTGGACACTACAAAATATCTAAAAACCAACAAAATATTATGTACAATTTGTCATAAAATACTATGCATGCATTAAAATAATTAAAAAATTCACATAAATAATTATAAAAATAATGGAACATATAATTTATTAATATTAATTGAACATTGCATTAATAAAATACATATATCATGCATACAGGTATGACAAACATTTCTTATGGATAAAGGTGAAGTCAAGAATAATGAAGGCAAATGTAGGAAGAGATTTTTGCAAATTTTCATTCCTAAGGTTTTTTAGAATGTCAATAGTAATAGTCTATGTATAAGAATGCTAACCTTCATGTATGAAAAACATTCCTTATACATAAAAGATTGCAAAAGAATAAATATTACAAATGTAAAAAGAACTAAGAAATGATCACTATTAACCTTGTGATACAACTTTTCTTATATTAGTTAACAAAACTAAAAAATTACTTTATGTATTTATACTCTTAAAAACTTTCATCTAGTTCAACCTTTATTATGAAGATTTGGCTAATTGCTTTGTAAAAATAAATCCATATAAATAGTTAAATAAACATTATGGTTAGTGTTATATTTGAAATTATGGACAAGAACATTTTTTGGAGTGACCAAAATGCAACATATTTTTCTTTCAATGCTATAATTAGATTAAGCTTAAGAAAGATAAAATTTAGTGGATATCCCTCCAAAAAAAATCTTTAAAAGTTTTATAACTGTAATAAGAATCATACTTAAGAGGACTTTATTGAGATTTTGATGGGTTTCACTTATAGTTAACTTAAGTGGATAAATTTTAGAAGGTTCTTCAGGTTTGTATTTGTATCAATGAAATTCAATATTCACATTCGAATTTATCATTGATGAAATGTAAAAATGATGTGTTGAATAGTAAGATGGATATTCCAAGTGATAGAACTTACATGATTAAAATGCCAAGCACTTAGTAAGCATAACGATGTTCTTTCAAAGTATAACATTAATGTACTTATATAAATCCATTACACAAAATATTATACGTAATTTCCATAGTTAATAGCAATAGGATATTTTTAAGTTTTTTTTAAACATGAATCCCTTCATCAAGGTTCATTGAAATGGGTCTAAGAAGCACAATAGGATTAATATTTGTAAATTTAATTATGACAATCCTGAATAAAAAATAAAGTTCTTGTCAATAAAATTATACCTTCTTAAAAATTTCATTTTAAACATATTAAAAAATTGCACAAAATAATGAAATAGATTTTGATAGTGAATTAAGTAATTTAATACATAAATGTGCAGCATGAATCTTTTTATAATTTGACTTCAATAAAAACCCATGTAACTAACTCATAATTTTAGATGCTCATGTTTAGAATATTGAATGCAAGGGCTCACATCTTTCAAGACCAATGTTTTCAGAAGAAAACTTTAAAATGGGCAAATATTTTTTAGTTAAAATTTGTTACAAAATAGAATCTAATCTTCCAAAAAATATACCTATTATAAAAATAGTAGGCTACAAGTGCTATGACAACAATATCAAAATTTAGTAAAATTTTAATGAAAATTGTCTTCAAATTTTGCTTTCAAAATAAGTTAGAAATGGTCTAAGAAAAGGATTTCGCCCTCATAAGCCATTTTCAATTTCAACTAATGTTGAAGTAGTTAAGATGCACTTACTTTGCTATGTTAATTATTTTTTCTGAGTTAAAGGAGAGAAGTCATTTTAAAAATTATCTCTTATGAGAGATACTTGGTTGATGCGAAGCATAATAATTTTGACATATAGATGATAGTGAGTGCATGAGTAGATTTGCTAAAAAACTATTGCTCAACAATAATTTAAAAGAACACAACAAATGTGCTAACATCATGCCTTTGTACAAATTGAAATAATGTGAAGACATAATGTGGTTTGTAGGAAATTGTTAAACATAACAGAAGAAAAGTGAAATGTGGCAACGCAACAAGTAGAGGTTTTGAGTCGTAATGGTTATTTTAATAACTTAAAATAACCATTGAAAAAAAAACAATAGAACTGTTGATAAGATTTTTAATTATATTTTTTTCCACCAGTTATGTAAAATTAACTTAATTGTTTTGCATGATCATAAAACCAATAATAAGTTTGACATAGATTTACTTAAAACACTACATGAGAAAGTTTCTCTTAATAATGTTCATTGATGTAAGGCAACTTAAATTATAATATTAGTTGAGTTGTACAATTGAATTTTATTTGTTGTTATTAGTTTGTTATATTTTTGAATTAAATATGATTTTTAATGTTTCATATAAGTTCCCCATAACATTTTCATCCTATCTTACGATATAATTTTTGCATGTTTTCAATGAGTGGTAGTATAGTCAGTTTTTCTTTTTAATTTATGTTTAAAATTACAGTCTTTTTAAAGCCTTATAATGGAATTAATGGATAGATCATTTTTTAATATTGGCATTATATTTTTAGAAATAATGTTTTCTTTATCTAAAAGAATACACAAGCATAGTTTGACATCTAGTTATTTTAGTTGATTATCTAATATCTAAATTATGATTTGACTTTATCTCCAGCATTATTGTCACCCTTTTCATTGTTATCGTCCATCATAAATCTTATTATAGGAGTTCCTAATACCTATGCTACATTAATAATGTTTGGCTATACCCTTAATCCCTTTAGTCCTAAATCTAATAAATCATTTGGCATTATATTGATTTTAGCTATGCCACCCCAAAAAATGAATGAAATTACGAAATTAAATGTAATTATAATCCCCACAATGACCATGTTATCACTAAGAGTGCATATATCGTTGGATTTAAATATTAAATTAATAATAACAACCCTTCAAATAAGAAAAAAGGATTTGGTAGGTGAGCCACACCTTTGTTCATCATTTTTTTTGTTATATGGCATTATTCTTCATATTAGGGATTTCTAGTAAAAAAAGATTATGATACAATAAAAATTTGTTTGTCTTATTTATAAATAGCTTGAGATCATTTTAATTCATATCTTTGACATTCTCTTACAAGACTTTAAACAATATTTGGCATAATTCACTTTTTTTACTCATCTAATAAATGTGTTATACATTGCCCTATATGCTATTTTATTTTGCTTCTAACTATTCTATAGGAATGTGAAACAGAAGTTCTTGAAGTCTTCAACAAAAATGGTGAGAATTCATTATAATTATGGAAGTAGGTAAGCTTCGTGCATGTGATTGCAGTACGGAGACAAAGTTCCTATTATGCTCTTCCCAATTTTCGTATGTCTGATGTTCAAGTACATATCATTGAAATGGTATGTTTGTATTCAAAGATGCCAATCATATTAATCCAACATAAACAAAGATTGAGTCTATTTAGTATAAGTGTTGAGATGCTTTTCCTATGCTCATATTTGAATATTCATTCTAACTATTCTACTAAGAAAAATTTTTTTACAATAATACTACATCATAGGTTGAATAGTATTAATGATAACAAAGTGTAAATGAATGACAACATAATCAACATAGATCATATCAGTCTGTTGTCTAAAATTCTTTATGAACCTTCAAACTTGTCTAAGCTTCCATATATTGCATGTTATAATGATAGCTTGTTTTTCCTTACATAATGTTATGATTTGAAGAAGTTTTACATCATAATAATACTATATTCTGATGGATGTTACTTTGTTGCTCACTTTCTTGATCCATTAGTTGTTGAAGTTGTATTAAGAAAATAACGCACTAAGATGAGCAGTACACATCATCTATTGTTGTTCAACTATTTTTATGTTATGATTTTCAACACACAAGAATAGTAACTTTGAAACGTAGAAGTACTTATCTTACAAAAATAATATTTGTATTATAAAAAATAGAAATAACCTCAAATAGCTTAATTCAACTCCACAGTAATAAGAAAATTACTCCATATTTTAAATGTCATGCCCTCTAAGTTGGAAAAAATGTATGGAAGCTATAATTTCTCTATATTGATAAAAACTTTGCATTTATCAAGAATTGATGTTCCATCACTACATGAGTTGAATTTTTTAGTGTAGTTTATTTAGCAAAATATATGGCCACATTATTATTTCTTTGTATACTAAGATCCACTTTATGTTTACCAAACTAGTTTCAATACTTACATCATGCAATTTGGTAACTCCCATTGTATATTTTTTCGATCTTGGAATAGATTCAATAACACACTATAATCCTCTAAAATTTATAAATTGCTAATTTGCAATTGGTTGCATAATTGAAGACACCTAGCTATGGCTATTACATTGACTTTATGTGTTATTTGATTTATTTAAATATTAAAAAAATGTAAACACACTTCCTTTAAATTGTTTCTAATAATTCTAACTACAATAACACTTCAATTGATGAATAGCATCTCACCAATGATTTTTAACTACATCCAGATCATTGATGTAACCACTAATTGCTACCATTATTTTTTCCAATGTTCTTAACAATTAATCTTTTATTCACAAATTCATTCGTTTGACATATTCCTAAAATGTTTACTAGAAAAACGCTTATCGTCAAGCTACAATTCTCTTTAATATTACATATATAACATTTATTACTATTTCACTTAATTACTCAATATTCTTAACTATGTTAGCTTTTCCAATATTCTATAATATTAAAGTGGGCAGTGTGATTATGACCTCTCCAATACAAATTTCATTTTACCATTCTTGTTGCATGATGTAATTCATTTCATGATTTTATAGGTATTAACTTGCATAATAGGTAAATTATTTTAAAAAATAACCCACACTTATTTATCTTCTTGATAATAAAAAAGCATGGATAATTGAATCCTCATTTGGACATGGTTGCAACATTAAAGCAAGTTGGAAGTTTAGGTTCATTAAGTTAAATGGAAATGCCACATTTTTTTGAATACTATCCATGTTAACATTAACATCTTTAAATGGCAATTGGTTCCCCATAATTTTCATCTAAATTTTAGAATTAGCTCTTTTCATCTCAAATAAACCTACATAGAATGACAACTAAACAACACATCACAAGTTAGAAGCCATATAAAATAAATTCATTGAGTTAGACCAATTTACATTCTTTGTAATAAAAAGTTCCATCCTTTGCATGCTAACCCATGTGTTGGATTTCATTCTTGATGCAACAGAGCATTGGTGTTTTATTGACAAGTAGTTAGACCGCAAAGTGTTGTTCGTGAGTATCTACTAATTAAGTTTTACATAAAATGTTTCATCATTTTCTTGATTTTCTAAACACCAAGGGTAGTTTCTTCTAATAGGAAATTATTTTTTTTCCTTGCCAAGTGATGCTTACGATTTCCTTCATTGTCTACCAATAAAAGTCAAGTCATTCCTTTTTACATCTATTATAAACCTACATTAGGAGTTTACTTGTCATTACATTATATATTGGAATTGAGGAAATGGCATGCTTGGTCAGAATGAGCCCATCCTTGATAGAGAACAACATCATTTTCCACCTAAGGAAATCTTTTTCTAATTTTATTAATCAAATTTTGAAAATAAGATACTTTCTTCTAACCTATATATAGTGTGTAGCACAAACAAGCCAAAGGAATGCAATTTGATTTACGAGGCGTATACTCTTTCTATTTCTACAGATGTCCTCACTTTTAATTTTTATATTTAAGAACCTTGTAGAGTCTTGGAAGAGCTATAGAAGCTGACTAAGATTAACAATAGTTTTTAGAAGTTCTGTAATAATGATAATTATGTTGTTTGCATAAGCTAGGAGACTGATAGGTATAGCTCATCTACGTTGTCCATATAATATCATTCTTTTTTGAGCAAAAATGTTATGAGGACTTATTTTGAAGAACTCCATGAATGAGATGAAAATGAAAGAATATATAGAATTTCCTTGATTAGGATTGATTAAGAGTAGAAAAATGTTACTTGGTGATCCACTATTGATTATTGATATCCTTGTATTGCAAAGAATATTAGTAAGCACCTTAATAAGATTGTTATTAACATTATGCTTGGAAAGTGTCTTACAAAGAAATTTCAATGATATGTGTAATTCATATTCCTCAAATCCTACTTAACAATAAAATTGTCACTTTATTTTTATTGATAAGAGAGTATACGAATTACTAAACTTAAAATATGTTTTGTAGAATATGTCTACATTTATAAAACTAGTTTTCTTTAGAGAAATCAACCTATCAAAAACTTGTTATATTTAATCAACAAAAATCATTATGAATATTATTTTCGTGATATTTGGAAGGATATTTGGTATAAAATCAACAAGAATTTCGAGGTTATGAGACTTATGAATTATGTAATCTTTGAGCCTAAAATCTCCCAAAGAACTGGAGGTTTTATAAAAATTCCTTTGGTACAACAAACAAACATTTGAGATTAAATCCAATTAATTAGTGAAGAATTTTCCATTAAAAACATTTGGGCCGAGAGTGCTATCTAAATTCATATTAAAATTGATATCATTATTTCCTCCTTAGTGATATCTTGCATTATTTTATTGTTTGGTGATAACTTTATTTCCTTAAGTCTTCTTAAGTAATTCAATAATATATAGATCTATTAGGAATGTTTTGTACGATATAAGCTCACAATAATATGATAATTTTTTGTTAACAAATTTTAACTTAATGAAAAAGTCATACACATAAAGAATATGGTATTTTTATAACAATATTATAAAATTTTATTCTTTAGTCCTCTAAGAAATGAATGAAAATGAATCACACAAGTAGAACAATCTACTTTTATATGGAAGATATACAAAAACACAGAAACGAATGCCTACTCTTATATGGAACATACAACATACTAACAAGAAGGGGATTGACATCATTGTTAAATGATGAATAATATCAATATGAAAAATTATATCATACATGTTCAACTCAATTTCTGTTTAATCGAGACTTGGGATTCTAATAAGAGATAAACATTTTACACAAATGAAAAGGAGTTTGTATAAATATGTAGAATAACTCAACTCTTAGAACATTAAAAAGAATATAACAAGATAGATAACTTGTAAAACAATGTTCACACTTTATATTTCTACCTCAAATGAAAGTCATATATGCATAATGAGATCATTGTAAATATATGACCCATTTATAGTTGTAATTTTAACTAGTAAATGACTACAAAAGCTAGATCACACATACGTAACATTAGTCATCATGTTTGATGACCAAGAACTAGAGAAATAACTATGCTTATTTTAAGCTTAATTTCTTAATTTATATCACATATTATGATTCTATGATGTTTTTTTTCTGAATACTATGTGCCATAGAGCTAAACATGCAGAATGAAACTCAAGAGGAATGGTTTAATTGGAATAATTCCTTCTTTTTTTAAAGTAATTACAACTTATCTATAAAGGAAAGGTTTAATGGTTTTCCTAATTAAAATGTAATGAACATAAGATCTTGAAATATTTTGGTAACAAAATATTAATTAAACCCACTTGACTCTATATCAGGAAGTTCAGCAAGCCATTATGTAGAGCCACCAATCTTCAATCAATCTTCAGGTGTATGTATGCCATGCCACATTAAAGTTTTTAAATTTCACTAGTTATAACAACATATTCATAATAGCTTAAAAAAACTATTACTACATAATATCCTTATAGAGTTATCTCAAATAGTTTTTTAGCTTACTCTACAAAATGGGATTTAAAAATTGAAATGCAAACGTCTCCATATCAATTTCTATTTTTTTATTAAACTTTTTGTATTGATTTAATTTTTATACAATTCCTTAATATTTTAAATTTTTTTATTTAACATATTTTTAAAATAAAATATCATTAATTATTTTCTTAGGTAATATTTTTTTTCCACTTCAACAAAAATAATTTTTAAGATTTTAAATTTCCTTTAGATATCTTAACTTTTTTATTTTCTTCAGATTTAATTATATTTTTAAATTTGGGGTTAGAATAAGAAAATTTTTGTAGAAACTATATGCACATAGTTTTAAGCATTTTTTATGTTGTTAGAATAATTACATCTTAATATGTTAAAATTCATAGCAATTTGTATTTACGAAATTAAATTTATTTTGCCTATGTTAATAAAAAAGTTAATGCTAATTTATTTTCAAGATGCACAAATCTTTTGTTAAATTACTTTTCATGATTTTTTAAAATTAAAGTATCATATTATTTTAATTGTTTTATTTTTTCTTTAAATTATATAATTTAAATATTTAACTCTTTTCTATTTGTAATAATAAGAAAACTCATTTTTTGATGCACAAGTCAAAATATTCTCTCATGAATATGTCAAACAAATAAATTTTACACGTTTGTTATATATTGCTAAATATTTTATGCCATTTTTTTAAAACTTGGGAGATTTTTAATCCATTATTGTTTTGAATGTCATGTTTTATATCATTCATTTATGTCACATAGCCTACCTACTTCAAATTACTTAATCAATTAATAAGTTTATTATATAATAGAAAGTAAACTTTAATGAAACACTTTATTAGTAAATGACATAAACTATTTCAATGATTTTATAATTTTCTCACTTCTTTTGCATAAACATTTTAAGATTTAAAATAATCTACGTTTTCAATGTTTTTTTTTTCACATAACTTATTGGGTCTTTGGACATTAGTTAAGACATAAATATTATGAATACTATTTTGTAAATTTATGTACCTATTATTTTTTATTTTTTAGTCATTTCATTATTGTAATTGTTTCTACTTTTCAACTTTCTAAATTTCTTGATTTACAACATTATGTTTTTTTTTGCACCATTTACAAAATGTTTTGTTAATATACTATGTAGATATTTTAATGGCATTTAATTTTTTAATGTTAATCATATATAATTCATTTATTTTCAAATTTCTTTTTTAACCAAGTATTAAAGATAATGTTTGCACAAAATGCTAAGCACTTGTGTTGTATTTGTGGAACACAACAACTAAATTTTGTTCAATAGTTTCTTCATTTTTTGACAGGTTAAATTTCTTAACAATATTTATTATATTTAACATTTCATTGTAAAAAATTAACATTTCTAAATATTGATTTACTAAGAAAATTTTATTTCATGTTAGTAATATATTTAAGTGTTATTTCACTTTTACTTAAAATAATTTATAAAATGTTTTAAAAACTTTTTGGTCAATATTTAGTAATTCATATGATGTAAGATATAATTATTTCGTAGTATACATTAATTTTAAAATTTTAAATATGCTTTTAATTTCATGATTTTACAAAAAATGTATTTTTTTATTTTCATGCCCTCAGTGCCGCAAAATTTTTTAAATTTGTTGTAACCATTTTTTTGTAGTCAAACTTTTTATAGACTTTGGTGTCTCATTAGAGTATCTTTGTGCATTTGGTTTATTAGCTTCGATAAAAATGATTGATTTTTAGAAGTCCAATTAGTCATTAGGGGTGGATATAGGCTCAAGGTTTGGCTTAACCATTTAAAAATACTTATGTATTTCATTTAATGTTGACCTCTCTTATTTTAAAAATTCTTTTTGTTGTAAACTTTTTCTCCAAAAATTTTATAATAAAAAAATTATTAAGTACATAATTCACTCATCCAATCTTGCATATTTTGCCTCATATAACTTATAAACAATTTCACATGTTAGTTGACTTCATCGCTTCCTAAATCATTATCAGGCTGGCCAAAATGAGAATATTATTTTTGAATTAAATGTTAAAATAATTTCAATATTTAAATTATTAAGTTATGTTCATGGCTTTTTATTTTCTTGACATTTTATCTTCGGCACGGTCATTGGTTTGCTTATTTTATTAACTTCATTCATTTTGTTAAGATATTTTTAATATTTTGCAATACTAATGATAGATGTTTATCTTTTCGACAATTCTTTATTATGTTTATCATAGCTCTTTTTTTAAGTTATTTAATTTAAAAATTAATACAAGTTTTTTAAATTGTATAAGCATTTGCTACGTATAATAGCTCATTTATGACATGTGCAATAATAGAAGAAATCTTTTATTATTGAAAATATCTTTTATTCAACAAGTTTATTAGAAATTGAAATTAGTTCGTTAAATTTGTTTCAAATAATTATTGAATGTTCTACATTACTATTATTCTAACAGTTATATATGTAGATATATATGTTATTAAAGATTGTTATTTTCAATAACTTATTTTTACTTGCTCATGAAATTTTATTTTTCTTAATGATCTCTTTGTATTCTATTATATTTTATTCAAATGAGAAACTATCCATGTTTCTATTTATTGTGATTTTTCTTGTTAAGATATCATACAATTAAAAAGTTCACTTTCATGTAATAGATAATTTTTTGAATATATATTAAAAAATTTTGCCCATTTTATAAACAGATAATTTTTATTTTTTAAAGAATTTATGTTATTATATTTAATGATATTTATTTTTAAATTAATTTCCATTAACATTTTGGAAACTTTTTGTCATTTTATACTTTTTAGGATTTAATAATTACTTGCTTATTTTAGGCAATATTTTTTCTAAAAATTTGCCATGCTCACATTATATAGAACTTTCTTTTCAACTTCACAAAAAAATATCATTTATAATATTCAAGGTAGATTACTATCTATAAGAATGACATAAGTTTTTTTAAAAATATTTTTCTTAAATTTAAGTCTCATAAACTGTAGATTACCTAAGAAAACCCATCCTCAATGTATTATATGGACATTTTTAATGTCTTTTCCTTTTTAAATACAACTAATATATGTTTCTTTAATTTTATATTTAGTGGTTGCATGTTTAAGAAATTTGTTTGCAAAATTAGATTTATTTTTAAAACATCTTAGTTTTTAAAATATAATGACAACATGAGAGTTATATCAAACAATATTATTTTATTAAACATTTTGAATACCAATCAACAATTAAAATAAAATATTATTTTTTGTTAAGTTATTAAAAGTATTTTATAAATTTGCATAATTTTTTTTAATGCTTTATACTTTTCCACATGTAGGTAGAGTTTACGTGGAATAAAATATATCCATAAATCTATTGTGGTTACGATAACAGAAATATTAAAAATATTATACTTTTCTATAACTTTTTTTATTTTTTAATCTATTTAATATATTATTGGAAAATTTATCACAATTAGAATGTTATAAGTATTTTATTTTACATGAAAATTGTTTTCTAACTTCGGATTACTATTTGTGAATAAAATATTTTTTAAGTACAATTATAACTTAAATTCTTTATTGACATGTAGTATAAATGACATTATATATTCGCTCTATTGATATAATTTTTGTTTATGTTAACTTGTTATAATTAAGTTATCAATATTTTATGATTTCTCATTTTAATGCTTTATGTTATAAATTTTAATCATAAAATGTTTACGTTTGAAATAGTAATATCATTTTAGTCAATATATTAAAATATTTTACCAATTACAATAATCTTTTAAAAATTGAATTTTTCTAAAAACATTTTTGCCATTTTCCTAATATTAGTATTTAAATTTCGTTATACTCATTTGTAAATTATTTATTTGTATAGATACTTATCAATTATTTGTAACACTCATTCTTTTAAATAATCGAAATGTTTTCTTTATATTCATTAAGAATCAAGTTTCATATTTTTTTAATGAAAAAGTATTATATTAATAATTATGCACAAAATTATCAACATATAAATTTGGTATTATTTTTATGTTACCACTAAGAGTTTTAATAAAATAAATTCAAACTAATGCATACTAATCATTTTAAAATATGTTAGTTATTTTTTCTTATTCACACCATCTTGGTAGACAAGCATTTTTTATTATATTATAATAACATTAATTTTTTTGACATGCTACTAACATAAAATATTTAAAATTTATTTTCATTACACCTTTATGAGAGGAATATTAAGAAATTTTTTCTAACAAAATTTCTTCTAAAAACTAGCATTCTCTTTTACTTTTTTTTCTTTTATCATGATTTTTTTTTATTTTTACAAAGATATTATAAAGGGTTAAATAACTATTTTTTAAAATATTTCATATGTAATTTCAACTTTTAGTTTTGTCCATTATGTTGTACCTCTTTTTATTGATTTATCATTTATAGTAGCATTTTTGTAAAGATTTTATATTTCCTAAATACTATTTTTGGTTAATGTTGGCTCCAATAATTAAAAGTTATAAATAAGATGAATTAGTTCGTTACAATTTTTAAAATTTTCTAACTAATAACCTATATTACATTTTTTCACTTCAATTAAATATTATAAAAAGCTTTTATGTTGTACAAAAATTTTCATTTTTCAATTATTCTTTTTAATTTAATTTTTTAGCACTTCGTAACATAATAATTTTTTTCATTTTTTTTAAAAAACTCTTGCTATAAAAAAATGAAAAGTTTTAGGTGGCTAAAGGGTTATTTGTTGTTGGGAAAAAATTGTTTTTTTATTAAAATTAAAAACTGAAATTGAATAAACATTTTACATAAATATAAATATAAGTATAGTTTTAGTTATTAAAAATATTAAATATTATTCTAAGCAAAAAAAAATTAAAAGTTACTTTCTAGGTAACGCTATATGTTTTTATAGATGAATAACCCAATACAAAAGAAAAAAAATGAATATTATAAATAAAATTTTAAATTAATTAGAATTATGAATGAATTATTCCACAAAAAAATTAACTTACTTTCAAACGAAGAGGCATATAAAAATGAAATAAAGGCAATTAAAAATATTGAAAATTAAAAACTCATAAGGACATTTGAAAATTAAAATTCTTAAAGGAAATATATACAAGTATTAAATTGTCTTACCATTTCAAAAGTTGTAAGAATACCTTGAAAATAGCATTTTAGTGGTGAATAGTAGTAGTGAAATGTATTCTTGTATTTACTTAAAATAAAAATATTTACATAATAAAAAATGAAATTATAAAAATGAAAATTCATGCTTTTCAGTAGTGATACCCATATTTAGGCACTATGATAACATGAAAGCGATCTCACATGTCCATAGGCCTTCTCCACATTGATCCTAAGCATCTTTAAAATTTTAGGTTTGGGGAACATACTTAACTACTTGTTATGCACATTTTGGATAATATTTTAAATATTCTATTAAATTCATTTTTAGGTTTTTTCTATATATATCTATATGTGAGTTATGCATATTTTTTAAAGTCTTAAATATTCTTTTATTTTAATTACTTTTTGAAATATTTTTAATCCTTTAAAAGCTTCTGAACCCAATAAGGTGCCATTTGTCTTTCCTTATTGACGAATGCCATTAATGTATTGTATAATTAAATAAATATTCTCTCCTTTTGTCATTTTCTTTTTTAACTAATCTTAAATTTTTAACATTTTCTTAGACTAACATAACTTTTTTAAATATTGTAGTTTCTTATAACAACATTACTAATTGGTGATAATTCCATTAGCAAAACGTCTTCAATTATAAGAAGATTTTTGTGCATTTCATATTTTGGATAAAGAATGTACATGATACTAAAATAATTATAAATATTTGTGATTTTCTTTGTTAATCAATTTACACTTGTTAACTTTTATCATCCTCTTATTTCTTGATGAATTGCTTTCACATAACAATGAACATTACAGAAAAAGATTAAAATTGTAAATTATGAGTGCTTTAACAATTTAATTGTTTTGTGCTTTCTATTTACATTGCATAACATCATTCCTTTTTGTTTGTAGAAATTTTTTTTGATATTTCATACATTTGTAAGAGTATTTAATGAATTGTTTTATCAATATATTATGTAACTTATTTTCAAAATTTTTAATTTTTTTCATGTAAACAACATTTTTTTATGTTATATATATTTTATATTTTACAAAGGCATAATGCCTTAAAATTATTTTGATGCAAAAAATTTACTTTTTTGTAGTTTTATTATAATATTTTGTGAAATAGAAGATAAACAAATTTTTATTTTAATTGAAACTTTTAGTCAACGAATTCACACAATTTATGTATTGTTATTTTTTTTATTTATGTGCTTTTATCATAGCTATGAATCATTCATTTCCCATGAATATTTTAAATGAATATTGTTTTTTAAATCATAAATTATTAATATTTTATACCTATTATTTATAATATTTTACAATTTTCATAATTTTTATTTTTTTTAATATTTATACTTGCACTATTGTTTTTGCATTGTTCTATGATGTTATATTTTCCTTTTTTTCTTAAAATCGTTTTCAAAGTAATATTTAGTACAATTGGTGTAAGTTAATTATTAAGAAGATCCTTCATTCAAGTAACTTTTCTCTTATTCTTTTAATTAATTCTTTGAAAAGAATTCTAAACAACTAATAATAATGTGTTGTCTAATTTCTTTTAAATTATTTAACAATATATGTACCTTTATATCTTACCTCTATCTTGTTGTTTAGGAAGTTTGGATAATTCCCAAGAAGAATCTATTAATACTCTTCTAATTGGTTGGATCTTTGAAGTGATTTTTATGGATTCGATTAAAGTGCCAAATATGATAGAAGTTACCATTTATTTAATAAGGTAACTGCTGGAATCTTTTCATAAGTCATAGTGTAGACATTACTTCACCCACCAAGGGAACCCAGGAGTCAAATTGCACTAAGCCTATCATTTTGATGTGTCGAGAGAGAATGAAAAGTGGCCAGACAGGAACCAAGAGGTGGATCATACTTAAATGGAACTCGTGTCCTCTTTATTTTGATAAAAGGAACATCAAAACCACGAAAGCCCACTAGAATCTCTTTCAGATTCTTGAACTCCAACAAGGAGAGAAGAGATAGAAGCGTTTCAATACCTACAACTTATTTGATGCCCTACCTTAACCACTCTTTCTTCAACATTATCAAGTTTTGTTAAATTTGAGGTGCTTTGTTATGCATTTTGAACTTATTTAAAATGAAATTGAAAGGAAATTGCAGCAGCTCTCACAACTCCTTACGTACTGCAATAAAATGAATGGAAATCCTAGTGTTCCAACAAAGATTATATTAACTAAAAAAGGGTCAGGTCTTATGAGAAAGGCACTCACACTAAAATTCATTGAAATATCATTGTGTCATTTTTCTCTTTGAAGAATTTCTTCTCATCAAAAAGGGATTTCGTTTTGATACTATTTGAAATGTGTCTTAGCAAAAGAGATAAACAAATAGAAATAAAAATATATTTTAAAGAAGGTTTGTAAAAATATATTTTAAAGTTACTATTTAAGGTTTCCTTTTAAGGTCCAATAAATCTTTGTTAACAATGTTTTTTTAAATTTCAATTTTTTAATAATAGATTCGTTATATTTAATTTTTAAAGGAAATTTTGAATTAGAAAATTTAGAAGTAATAAAAAAGTATAACAAGCTTTAATGATTTAGCCCAAATTGAAACTTACATCAAGTCCGTACAAAGGACAAAAAAATCAAACTAATTAGCATAAGCCCTACACAAATAGACAACACTCACAAAAATATTATAGAATAAAAGGCCTATAACAGCATTTCAATGAAATGAAAAAAGTAGAAATGGAAAAATAGCAACAACACCTTTGAATTTGATTGTTATAGTAATCTTATATTTGGTAGTATATTATAAAAATATAAATATGTGATGCCTTTACTTGAATGAAGGAATAAAATAATTAAAAATTTGCTTATTGAAGAAGATAAGAGAGTTGGAAATAAAGAATGAGGGACATAATAAATAGAAATAATAATTAATAATACTTGCTAAGACTTAAAATTTATAACTTAAACAATTTCTCTAGTCTTTCATTAATTTTTTTAATATTAAACAAAAAATTGAAAAATAATTATTATTACAAATAAAAATAGTTATAAAAAATTCCTATAAATTGCAATTGTTAGAATGACTTGAACAAAATAACAATTTGAAAATAGAAATTTACAATAAATAATACGTTAGGGTGGCCCAACGATGTTCATAAAATAACTATAACAATTCGTTGAATGTCATTGGGAGCTTTTAGGTATTGCATAGAACACGATAAATGAGAGCTGCATGATTGATTTTAGTATAGATTGCTTGATGAAAATGTTGTTTTGTGAGTATAAGGTAAATGACAGCAATGTGGACAATTTTAATCTGGACTATTAAATTTAAAACATATTTGATTGAATTAAGGTAAATTAATGATGCGTGCTTGATTGAATCAAGACAATTATATTACTAGAATATAAACATTAGATGGTTAGATTTAAATATACGTAGTTTAGAAATAGGATAAAATTTTGATCGTTGAGTTTTGAAATTGTATAACTAGTCAATAATTTTTTAGGTAATATGTTTTTGAAAGGAGAATGAACTTTTGAATGTTTAATCACCAAAAGTTTGTGATTAAGCAATAGATTTTGATTAATGTGTTTTAGAGAGAAAAATGAATTTTAGATTTTTTTAATGTGACCAGTAAATTAAATAGTACACATCCATTTTCACATTTTTGAAGTGATATTTGCAAAATGAGATGGGAGTTTTTGTCACCCATTGTTTATTTGCATAGGTGATAGTTGCATATAGGCTATACTTGTGCATATTCAATTAGTCAAAAGTTGGAGTTTGGCTACCCCTTGGTTCTCTTCGAAGAACATGACTATTGCTTATTAATAAGCACAAAACTAATTTCAGAGTGATTCTGTAATTAGATTGTATATAGCATATTGGTTCACGAGTCATGCCTATACTTGGGAAAGTTTGGGCTTAGGTAAGTCATAACAAGATCTTTTTTTCTTAATTTACTTTTTACATCTTTGGAAGATGGTCTCCAAAGTCGTGATCAAGATAAGGTGAATTGTAAAATGATCAAAGTTTGGAGTCTTTTGTTTCTTAAGATAATTAATATAAATAAAAATTATATTGGTGATGAATTTTAACTTTTAGACCAAAAAAAACTTTTATTCATGATTAATATTCTAATGAAAATAAAAGTGAACTTTTTAAAATTTAATTCAAAAAATATCTTAATAATATTCATAGGATCTAATTTTTTCTATTATTTAGGTTCTTTGATTGACATAAACTTCAACAATCAAAAATCATAAAATTCACTTCATAAAATTTATTATACAAACTTTAGTTTTATCATTAAGTATAATAACAATATTTAACTCCATAACTATTATATTAAAGGGCATGCAATTATTTTATTTATTGGTATATTTAAGTCAAACAATACTTTTTGTCAACATGATTTCAATTCTCATTGGTTTAACATTAAACCAATGGGTAAACAACTACTTTGATTTTAACTATTCATTATTATTTATCTATATGTTTCAATTTCTATTCTTTCAATCATCTTACATAAAGATTATGGAAAAATATGCCCCTCGTCATGCAGAGGGTGAAAGCAAAACAATGAATAGTATGAGTATCAAGTGGTTGGTATAACAATTCTAAGACAATGTATTATGTAGTAGGCATGCTCTAGACAAAAAATTATTACACTAAGAGCTCTATCCATTAGCTCCATCATTTGAAAATTCAATCATTTTAAAGCTGTCACCAACACTCATTTACTTGTCTTTAATATTTTATTAACCTAAGAATCAACTAATTAAGTTCTATAATAGATTGATCTACTAGATCTTGAGGTGCATGTTTTGAAACACTTAATAAAAATAATTAATAAGTAATACAATTATTTCTTATCATCAAAATATCATGTAAGAACTAAGTATACGCATAGTATGATCCATTATTGTATGCTTACATTATATATTACTTTATATTTATGCATAGTTTGACTATCTAAGTCATCCTCTAAATCAATCTACATATCTAAACATATTTTTTACTCCTGTGACTGAAGTACTAATAGCTGTCATACATCTCTTATTATATAGATTACTCTTAATAAGACTCATATGTATTATCTATGTCCAACTAAATCAATTTTATTAGGGAAGTATTAGTCATCCTTTATTTCATGCTTACATTATTTATCTAAAATTTTGAAAAGTAAGATTGCTAAATTTAATTATTTTAAATAAATTAATCATTTGCATATTCTTTCAAGTTTATTATGCTTCACATGATGAGAATTATTTTTGTAGACAACTTTTAATGTTTTAAGTACTCCATCATCATAATTGTATTATTTATATTGTAATTTTGAAAATATTTATTTGTAACATGAGGCATGTTTAACATGTAATGTCATAAAAAGTTTTTTGATATTTTATTGTGTAAAAAATTCATTTATTTTATTATAATCTTTATCTTTCTTTCATGTATTTACACCTTTTGTGCTAGTAAATTTTTTTTGTTTCAAGTTAATTGTTTAATTTAATTTTTTTAAATATAAGACTTTTTTAAATTTTTAAGAAACTAATTTATCATACAATCATTAATAGATTAACTCTTTCTTTATGAATCATATTTAATATTTTCCTTCGTTATATACAAAATTTGTGTCTCACATTTTTTTACATAGTCAATATCATGTAGTTTTTCATTTAGTTAATTATTTGTATTTTATAAACTAATATTTCATAAGTTCCTACAATTTTTTCTCAAACAATACTTCTTTTCTGAGTTTACTATTTGGTAAATTAATTTTTAAAATATAAACATTTTTATAGTTTAGCAAATATTTTATTGCACATTCTAGAATTTACAACTTCTTTCATCATATATGTTTTTTTAATATTTATCAATCTTATATAAAAAATAAAATATTTCATTATTTTGAAATTATTGTAAGTGTTGTGGATTTGTTTCTCTGCCATCTTAACCTTAAATATATATTTTCTTATTTTATTATATTTTAATTTCTTTTGAAATTTTTTCATTTAGTTATTAACTTTTAAATTTTTATTATTATAATTATTTTAACAATTTTATATTTTTTACTTGCCATAGATTGTGTGCTTTTCGGAAATTGTTTAGATTATTTGTTTAATATAATGTAAATTAGAAATTATTAACTTAAAATATAACGTAAAAAATCTTATTATTTTTACTTATGTCAAAATTTTTTTCCTTAGTTATTATGATGTTTTACAATGATATATTATAAATTGGAAATGTCTAGTTCCAAAAAAACATTTTCCTTATATATAATTTAAATAATTTGGAAAACTGAAAAGTTTAATGTTTAAGAATTTTTTTGGCAAAAATTTTAATATTTGTTTATGAATAATGATACTAACTCTTAATTATAGAAATCATTAACAAATTAATTAACACTTTAAAAAGATATTTTTTAAGAATCTTATTAATTTTATATATTTGCTACTTTACATTCATTAATAAATTTATAAAAACTTTTTGAAAGTTTGTTGTGCACTTAAATTTAAAAGTATTATAGAAACATTAGTTATTTTTATAATTCCAAAACATCATTTTATTTTTGTTACTTCTCAAATTAAGTTTTATTCTTTCATCACAAAGGAAACAATCTAATTAAATGTAATCAATATGATTTTAGTTTTTTTCTCAATTGTCTTTATGCTTTGAATATCTTCTTGAAATATTTTGATAATCGTTAAATTAGAAATCTAGAAGTGATATTATAAAGGAAAACTACATAAATATTAAAATGTTTTTAAATTTTTATTGTCTGAGCAGTTGTTGCAATTATAAACTATTTATAACATACAAGTTTTTTTTATTATTATATTTGATAAAGTTTTATTAAAATTTTGCAAACATTGATTTAAATATTTGAAATGGAAGAATTAAAAAAAAAGTTTATATAGTTTATATTTTATTAGGCTTTGAAATATGTTTTAATGTATAGGTAATTTAATAATATAGTATGATTTTATATTCTTTGTCCATTTTTTTCTTCCTTTTCCAAAATATGATATTTATTATTGTCATACTTCTAGGATCAATTTTCTCAAATAGCACACATACTTTTTATACTATAAACTTATTGTTGTTCATGTTTAGTCATTTGTCATGTTGATTTTCTAAAATGAAAGCCTTTAATCACATGGTATGCAAACAAAGTTAAATATCTGAATTGAGAAATTATGTTTTTGTTTTTCTTCTTTTAGCCCCTTTTTTATTTTTTTTAATTTATGCCATAGATTTGTTATTCATATCTCACACTTTCTTTGAATTATTTTTTTATATAAAAGAAATTGAACATTTAAATATTTAAAGATTAATTTATAATTTAGTTTTACAGGAAAGTTTATATTATTAAATAATTGAAATAAAAATGTTTGATGAATAAAAAAAGAAAGTAACAAATTTTACAAAATTAATTAAATGCATAAGTTATAAAAAAATTATAAGTTTATAGTCATAAGGAATATTGAATTATATAAATTATTTTCAAAAAGTAAATAATTTTATGTTATGTTAACTAAGAATTGTTTATAATTAATAAATATCATTATAAATAAAACAAAAAAGAACTAAGAGGAACTTCAAATACTCTAAAAAGTTGGTACCTTATAAATAATTTTTTTCTAAATTTTTAGATTATTTAGATCTGAACATATTAGATATTCTACAACCTTATAAATTATTTTTTAAAAATTCTCAAATTTATATTTAAGAAATTATTTTTTCAAATCTCATTATAATAATTATTTTAACTTTATTTAAATTGATAATTTTTATTCTCATCACAGTACATCAATGTAGAAAATTACAAGTACCTTTATTGTTAATATGTAGGATAATAAAATTTTTATGTAAATATTCAATTTTATTTATATAATGTTCAAGCAAATTTGAAATATTATGCTAATTCCATCTTAGCTTATATTGGCAACACTTGGATTAATTTTAGTCTTTTTTTAACAAAGATTATAGAACATTTGTTTATGTATTTTTAAAAAAATAATTTTGAGACAATTTTTTTTATATTTTAAAAATTTAAAATTTTTAAAAAATCTTTTATAAAAATTTTTTTTAGGACATCAACAATTTTTATTTTAATAAAATATTACTCAATTAGAAATGTTTTCAAAGAATTTACTTTTGCTACAATAAATATTTATTTTTAAATACTTTTTATTGTTGTTGCTTAATGCATCAGAGTGTTTAAAATTTTTTTATTTGTTATCATTATATTTTTTTTGCAATATTAATATTTATATATTTTCCTTACCCTTTATTATGTTATTTAATATATAATTATAGTATTTATTGAAAATGTTAACATACTAATTAAAATCTTAAATTCTTAATTTCCAAAGTAATTATTGTTTTGCCAATTATTTGAAAAGTTTTATATACCAACGTATTTTTTGTGATTAAAACAACAGAGAAAATTTTCAATATATAAAATATAGTGTATTGAACAATTTTCAATTTTCATTTTTATTTTATTATCTTATATTTACTATTTATTTTTCAATCATTATAATATTATGTTAAACTTCTTTTGCATAGTGTTATGTAATTTTGAAAAATTTAAATAATCTTTTAATTAATATTTTCTTAATTGCATAACTAATTTAAATTAACGCAATTTGAAATTTCTTCTTTAAAAATTATAATTTTAAAATTTTTTATAGATACTTTTTAAAAAATTTTATTCAATAATTACAAAATTTGAAACATAAAAATAAATAAAATTCATAACATAGCATTTCCAACATTAAACTAAGTAAAATACCTTTAAAAACTTATGATTAAGTGTTGCATAACGTTCCACAATGTAGAGTACTAAGAAACAAAAAATTAAACGTTAGATTATATAAATATTAAATTAAAAAAAATTGATGTATTGTTCTAAACATTGAAAAAATGTTAATATATTATAAAAAAATTAAAGAAAATAAAAAATAATTGTAATGAAATAAAATACAAAAAATTTAAAAAATTTGTAACACATTACGTTGACAAACCATACTGATGAAACATGTTTTACGTTATAGCAAATATTACAAAAAACGTTTTTTGATTTAATTAAAAAACAATTAATAGCAAAAAATATTAATGCTTTTTAAAAGAATGATCATTAGATAAGAATGACTTAAGTGCATAAAATCTAAAATACTACAAGATTATAAAGAAATTTATGGAAAGAATCAACTCCTAATATTTAAAATATATAAAAAAGTTTTTGTTATACTAGTAAAAAAATAAATAGCCATAAAATTTTATTTAGATGCATTACAAATACAACGGGGATGAATATTTCTATTTTTAAAGATTAAAATATACGAATAATAGGGGTGACAATCCTAAAATTGTACATATGTCTATTTTTAAAGTATACTTATTTTTTTCTATTTAACTTCATTTTTTTAACTTATAATAATATATCTTGAATCATTGTATAAAAAAGAAAAAACATTTTTACATAATATGCTAAATTTTGTAAAATTTTTAAAAATTATATTCAGTTATTTTTTTTTCATATTTGTGTAATTTTATTTAAACTAAAACAACTTAAAATTACTTACTGAAAATATATAGCATTATATATATATTTTTTAAAATTTTTATACTTTTTATTTGATAATTTAAAAACTAATTAAATAAAATTAAAAAATATTAACTTAAAAATTTTTGACATTAAAAATTGGTAAATTAATTGCTAAAGTATTATAGAGTACATCTTTTATATAACAATCCACTATATAAAATTTTTAAAAATAAAAAAAAAATTCAACTTCATTAATATCAAATATTAAAAATGTTTAAATTATTCAGATAAATTTTAAAGGAAAGTTGATTTATCATTCCAAACATTGAAAAGAGCTTAATAAATTTAAAAACTTTTAAAACAAATACAACATAATTGTGATAACAAATATCACAAAAAATTTAAAGATTACCTTTTACATTTCATTAATAGAAATGCATAGTTTTATATCTACAATGTTCTAGCAAATAATTTCATATGTTTTTTTTATTAAAAAGGAGAAAATGATTAACATCATAAAATATTTATACTACCCAAAAGAATGGGAATTAGCATAAAAAAAACTTAAACGCATAAAATGTAAAGTTCCATGAGATAATAAAAAAAAGTTACATCATCAAATGATCTAACAAAAAAACCATGGCATTCTTAAAATAGCATTCATAGAATCTTATTTAATTATTAACATAAAATTAGAGTAGACAATAAAAGTATTAAATGCATTAAAAATAAAAAGAATGTGTCGAGTAATATAAGCATCAGCCCCTATCCATCATATATAACATTGATAACAAACATAGGACGATGATCTCTTATTTATTATTATTATTTATTTTCTCATAGACCTCTTCATATCATTTCTCATTTTCTAATTAAATTTATAAATTTATTTTTCTTGACTAAAAATTTTGTTTGCATTCATATCATTTCTCAAGAATCGAGTATTCAAGAATACACAATGTTTTAATAAATAGAGGGCTTTAATTAACTTAAAGGACCAATATAACTATGAAAATTCTAAGGCCATGACTATAAAAAAAGAAATAATCAATATTAATATGTATTCCAATTGCCAATATTATAGTTAGTTGACATTGGATAACTATTTTCATTATAACTATTTTTAATGAAAACAAAGGGCAAGATTATAGTAGTTATTTGTCTTTATTATGCTTAATTGGCAAATTTTTTGTTAGCCCATGCACTCTTAGAAATATTATCACTATTTAGTTCATTAAGGTATATGCTTCCTTGTGAATTAAATTTTCAAATTTAGATATTTTAAAATTTGAAACAATGTTTAATATTGAATTTTGAATTTTTATGTCTGAAGTTCTAAAATTGTAAGAATGGTAGAATGACAAGACTTGACTTGTATCACATTAGTCTTGAGTATTCTTAATGCTTAAAAATGAGTTTTTTATTTTATTCATAACTTTTATTTTTCTCTCATCATTATTCTTAGCAAGCCATGATTGCATTATATGATATGGATAGGATTCTTAAAAAATATGAGTCAATAGTAATATATAAGATGATTAAAAGAGTATACACACACATTTGTATATATATAAGCGAAAGAAGAATTTATTGGTCATATCTTACATAGATTTGTAAATTTTATGAGCTTGATATATCTATCCTAAAACATTTAATTAGAAGAGGGTTAATTAAAATGGTTAAATTTTTGTTACCCAAACAAGAAATTAGATTATCTTAAAGTAAATCATTTGTTTAAGGAGGTCTGGCCAAGTTTATGTTAGCTCATAACTTGTCTTTCTAATTGTTTAAGAAATTATAACCATGAAAAGGGAATTTAAAATAGTGAATCGAGGAGATACGAAGTAGAAAAGCAAGTTAAGTGAAAAAGAAGAAGGCGAGTTCAAGCTTTGATGCAAGAAAAGATCTAACTAAGGAGAAGTCTATATACTTATTCTACATAGGATGATCTTTGAGTTCATACTATATTTTTAGCTAAGATATAGGCAAATATAAAAAGCAATTACTTTGTTAAAATACATATGAAGCCATGAAAATTTGACTATGATAAAAAACTAGTTATTCTTATTAAAGAAACTCACTTAAGAATGAGAAAATGCCTTTTACAAATAGCAAATGGAGATTTGTTTGTAAATAAATATGACAATTATCTTTGTTTCTTATGTAAAAACTATTATGGAACCATGCCAAAATTATATATTAGCATTTTTCTTGTGAATGCAAGGTAGTTTCCATAACTATTTTGCATGTTTTGATTTTTTCATAAATATATGCAAGAATTCAATTTAGAATAATTTTTTTTATGCAATGCACTCCTTAATATAGACATTATCATGTGGAATAAATTAAAACCATGCTACTATTTTTGCCTTGTTTGTTGTTTAAGCAAGTATGCAATAAGCGTAGATTACCATGACATTTTCTAGAAAATTGGAAAAGGATGGAGAACAATTTTTTTAATGTAATCTATAACCAAGAAAAATAAGTCTTGTTTTGTTATTATATCTTGCTAGAAATAAGATCCCTTCTAAAGTTCTTCCTTCTTCATAATAAAATTGATGTTTGATATTATGGATCGAATGTAATATTCACTTCTTCATTATTGCATGCATAGACAGAGTTTCAAGGCATAACAAACCAAGGAATGTGTGAAATTTAGACTTGATTCCATGTTATTACATAAATTTATTTTTTGAAATCTATATTTGATGTGCATCATTGTGATTGTATTTGAAATTACTAACAATCTTAGTTGATAGCATTAGAGGTAAAAATGTGAGTATTTGAAATTCTTAGTGATATAGTTTAAACTATAGTTTGATTAATAAATGACTTATGTGTGTGTGGAAATAAAGCCCGAGAGTTTGGAAACTAGTAGCCATGTATCATTTCTCTTGGGCAAGCTTGGGAAGCATGAAACCCTTTCATGGCTAAGTCATTGGAGGCATTGCCTCAACATTTATGACAACTCAGATAACTTCTAATGTGTGTGTAGCCCTTGGTTCCATGATTAGAAGCCTTGGAGATCTATGTTTAAATCCTTAGAGCAAGTGTTAAGGATGTGCTTAGGCATTAAAGTAAATGTTTTATGCATAATTAACAACTCTTAGTAAAGTTAAATTGAAAATTTAAGGTCTTTGGATATGATTAAGTTGGTAAGCTTTGACTTGGAATCAAACTTAATAACATAAAAATAATCTGTAAAAAAGGGAAGCTATAATTGAAGGCCCATTTGCTCTACTAAGGAAAGACTATCGATGAACCTTTATGCACATTGTAATAAGACATTGGAATGTACTAGGTTCTATTAAAGAAGTAATAAGATAATGATGTTGATCACCATTAACTTCAGTAAGTCCTTTGGGCAGCACCACAAGTGCTTTTATTTATGTTCTTAAGCCACATGATGACACTTTAGTTGGTGATCTAAGGAATTCATGGTAGCTCTAGAGGGGCCTTAGGATAGCCATGATCACTAAGTGTTACTTTACAGTCATAAAACTTACTAATGATACTAATGTGAAAAAAAATTTAATTGTAAAGGCAATTAACTGTAAATTTAATTTTTTTATGGGAAAAACTCAAGATCATGTAGACATTATTTTAGCTTTGATAGGCATGATCCTAGAGAAAATCATTATGGAAAAATGGGCTAAAATTATTTAACTAAATCATTCAACATTTTGTGAAAATTGTAAGGCATCTAGACATAATAGGGCTTTAATTATCCATACTAACTTAAGAGATAGATAGTTTAGTTGGTCTAGTTCTTTAACCTAGAGTAGTTATGCATAAATGTTTAGGACTATAATAAAAGGGTTAGGTTATGTGGTAAAAATCTTCAAAATTTGTAAGAAGCCATTATATAAATTGTTTAAAGAGAATATTTGGACCTTTTGTCCATCAAGGAATTACATAATTTGCTATGCATTTTAAGGGAGTACTTATGATTGTTAACGACCCCAATAATCTTAACGAAGGCCCATATGACCAGCATTTTCTCATAGAGGATTAGATTACATGATGTTAAAGAATCGTAGGTCTTATCATGTTTCTTTTGAATAAGAAAGTGTGTTGCATCAATATGTGGATAGTAAGGATCCAATTAGTCATAGTATAAGAAAATTGATATTGACTTACTGGTAGATGATGATCTCATTATAATAGTTAAAATAAGATGCAATTAGTTTACAAGATTTACTCGATCATTTCATTCATATTTTTTTTACTACTACATGTTAGTTTGGTAGAATAGCTCGAAGATTCCCCATTGAGTCTCCTAGGTCGCCTCATTATTTTTTAAGGATCAAGGACTAAGAACATTTGAGAAGCAAAACTAGAGATTTTAGAGTTAGTGCATCAGTTTGATGCTTCATCTTCTTTATTTCACCTTTAATAGTTGTAGATTTGATACTTTTTTATCATCAACTATATCTTATTAGATTTGGATTGTTTTAAATAATTTATCAGGCTTTGTAGTTATTATAATTTTTTTAGACTTTGATAGTGATAATTGGTGTTACCTTGGATTAGACAAGGTTTCAATGGTTTACTAATTTTGTGGATAATAATTTTATGCTTTGGTGTGGTGATTGAGAAAAATTGTTGGATTCTTAGCATGACAGTATTTTGTATATTGTCATATTAGAAATTATAGGTATGTCTTTATAACAAGGTTCATTTAAGTTTAGTTACACTTATTATTAAAGAAAAACTAGGAGTGCTAAAAGATCATTTAACAATAAACTAAGACACAAAAATGTTGATTATATTTATATATATATAATTGTAAAATAGGGCTTGCATATGATAAATCTTCTTTGAAATGGAATGTAATAACTAAGAAAAATAACATTTCACTAATATGCCCTTTTTCAAATTTGGTGCAAGTTGGATGACAACTAAAATGTGATTTTAGGATAATTCTCTTGTTGGTATTCTCCTTTCCCTTGCTAGGCAGATTTCATGTATGCATTGGAGTCAAGGCTCTTCTTTTATGGTAAATCAAGGGAGTTGTCCAACCTCTTTAGTTAAGATAATATTGATGTATTTTTAAAGTGCATACAAGAGGTCATGTTCAATGTTGATGATATCTCCAAAAAGGATACACCCTTCAAAGTCGCTATAATTGGAAATATTCTCACCTTTAAGACCCAACATTGAGTTTCCAAAAGGTGAAATCTAAACAAATTAGCTACTTTGGATCTGTTGTGATAAATAAAGCATATGCTCCGAAGCTTTTCCCTACACATAGATGACATTTATGATGCATGAACAAATTTTGCAAAGTTGTAGACTTTAAAATGAGAATCATCAAATGGCTCCTAGATTTTTGACTCAAAATTGAACCTTTGTGATCTCTACTGCATATCTCATTAGAGTGCCTTCCAATCCACTTTGTGTACAAGTTAGTCTTACTCTCCATTGTGTCAATAGTCAACAACCTATTAAATGTAGACGTTACAAATCACTTATTGAGACCCTATGGTGCTCAAATCAAGTTAATGCTTGATCTTTCTCAAGACATTTATTCACATTTAGAATCCTTAGAAAGATTAGCAACCATAATAGTGCCTAGAAAAATATTAAGCACTAAAAATCTTCCAATCTATTATCTAAATTATCTCAAAAAAGACAATCAGTGGTCCAATGTAGCAAGAAAAAAGTTCTTGATATATGTGAGAAACTGTGAGGAAGAGATAATTCGAATTCATCAAGCAATAAGTAATGTGAAACCCCATGCTTTGTTAGTCTTTAGTGTAGACACTCAAAGGTTGGATAATGAAAGTACATCAATGAGGAAAGTAATAGAATAGAAGTTGATAATGGTATCATTAGTAGCTTAACATGTGAGAAATTCTACTCCCCAAAAAAGTTAAAAAATAAGCTCCTTAACTACATCACAGAACATCAATACTCAATAGAAAAAACATAATGTACTATGAATCATTTCTTCAATAACTATATTAATAAATTCAATGCGCAACAAATCTTTCTATGAGATTTTGTCTCCTTAAGCTCTCACCAGTACACCTTATTCTCTAGTCAAAATTGTCAAATTTGAAGTGCAAAAAATGGTGACAAACTAAGCAATAAGGAGAAGAAGAATAAAGCTTTTGTCACAAGAAAATTGAATAGTACATGAAATTCTTCTTCTTTCATCATTCTTGCTTCTTTATATTGGAATATTTTATTATAAAAAGAATAATAATTTAATTTCCAAGAGTCACATTTGTCCTTTGATGAAAATTTTACAACTGACAAACTTTTGCATCATTGGCTCCATACCTACATATCAAAGCCCATGGTGCACTAGAATTTGATGCACTACTTAGCACTACATGTGCAAAGGCAAGGCATAGTAGAAGGTACCAAACTTGCACATCACCCACATAGCTACCAATCCAAAGCACACTCATATATACGTGGAGGTTGCATGATAACCTATTCATATGTGTTGCACATAAACCATGTTAGCACTAGACATGGAGTGAAGCACATATGGTGGTTGAAGTCAGGCATACATACGGCAACTATTCGTTCCAACGTGAGCCATAGTACTTCTATTTTTTTATACATCTTTGCTCTGGTTTAGGCTTATTTTTTAGTTTAATTGAGTCAACATGATTAGATCCTACAATCCTCATTTTCTCATTATTATTTAAAACAAACTTGAGGGAATAATCATTAACCTTTCTCCAAGCTATACATTCTATAGTAGTTAAGCCTTTTTCCCTTCTTCACAACTTGGTATGAATTCTAGGCCTTGGTCATTATCATAATGATCCCTTTCTAGATGATGTTCTCTTAATTAAAAATCTTATCAACATGCTTTACAAAGTCATCCATTGTTGGTAAGTGTTTTTGATGTTCTTCATCAAGCAAACATGGCTCACAACCCTTCACATTAACCATATTCACTATTAAGAAATTTTCTATATATCATGGTTTCTTAACTTGATAAGTATTATCATTAATTCTTTATATTGCCTTGAAAAGACTATATCGTATTAGTTTCATGTTCTTTCCATGTACTTTAAATCTTTCCTTCCAAATATTAAGCCAAATAAGGTTATCTTTTGTGAACATCTTTTGAATTCTCTATTGGTAATATGTCTTCTCTTATACTTCTATGATTTGAGTAGTTGTTTTTCTCATTTAAATGTATTTCTTATATTCTATATAGAAAGTTTTGAACTATTTGTTAAATATCACTTATAAATTCTCCTTTTTTTTTGGTTATGCACTTTATATACTCTATGTATGCTTGACTTATATTGGTATCAATCATTTCGTACATCGCTCAACACATTATAATACTCTCAATCCTTGAAATTTTCCTTCTTAAGAAAAGCTGTATCGATCATTTCCTTCATTGCTCACTCAAATTTATTAAATAATCGAATCTCCAGTTTTCACATGATTAAGGATGGGCAATTTCCCATCTTCTTCTTCTTCTACTACTACTCGTACTTTTTTCTTCTCTTTCTTCTTCTCTCTCCTTCATCTTCTTCTAATTCATTTACTTCTTTCTCTTATCTTCTTCTTCTTCCTCTTCTTCTTCGTCATCTTGCCCTTCTTCTTCTTCTTTATCATCTCTTCCTTCTTCTTCTCCCTCTTCTTCTTCTTGATCCACTTCCTCTTGTTCTTTTTCTTCTCCTTCTCGTTCTTCTTGTTCTTCT
Organism: Vanilla planifolia; assembly: GCA_023846275.1. Taxonomy (NCBI): domain Eukaryota; kingdom Viridiplantae; phylum Streptophyta; class Magnoliopsida; order Asparagales; family Orchidaceae; genus Vanilla; species Vanilla planifolia. Next base: position 233,389 of record JAIUJO010000082.1, on the reverse strand, counting down.
TCTTCATAATCTTATTATTATTATTATTATTATTATTATTCCACTTTTCCTTCTTCTCTCTTTCATTCAATGATTCTTCCTTTCTTTCTTTCTTTCAATATTTTTCTTGTTCTTCTTCTTCTTCTTCTTTTCCTCTTCTTCTTCTTCTTCTATTCTTGTTCTTTTTCTTCTAATCTTTCTTCTTCTTCTTCATTCTCTTCTTCTTCTTCATCATCTTTTTCTTTCTCCTCTTCTTCTTCTTCTTCTTCTTCTTCTTCTTTCTTACTTTCTTTATTTTTTCCATTCATTCTTTTTATCGTTCTTCTTTGGTTTCTCTTTCTTCCACTTCTCCTTCTTCTTTGTTTCTTCCTTTCATTCACTCTTTCTTCTTCTCTTTCTTCTTCTTCTTCTTCTTCTTATTCTTATTCTTCTTTCTTTCTTTCATTCTCTCTTTCTTCTTCTTCTTCTTCTTCTTACTTTCTTTTTTTCTTTATTCTTCATCCCTTCTTCTTCTTCTTCTTCTATTAGTTCTACTTCACTTCTTTTTCTTCTTCTTCATCATTATCTTCTTCGTCATCTTGTTCTTCCTATTCTTCTTCTTCTACTTCTTCTTCTTTCTCCTTGTTGTTCTTCTTCTCCATCTTCTTCTTTTATTTTCTTTCATTATTTCTTTCTTTATATCATTTATTTTTTCTTTCTTGATTCTTCTTCTTTTCTCTGTTATTTTTGTCATCAACTTTCCTTCTTCGTCTTCTTCCTCTCCTTCTTTTATTACTACTACGACATCTTCTCCATATATTTCTTTGTTTCTTTCATTCTTTCCCCTTCATCTATTTCTTCTTCTTCTTCTTCTTCTTCATCTTTTTATTCTTTCTTCCTTCTTTTTTCATTCCTTTTCTTCTTCTTCTCCTTCTTCTTCTTCATTTTCTTATCCTTCTTTCGTTCTTTCTTTTCTTCTAATTCTTCTACTCCTCTACTGCTATTTTTATTTCTTTATTTCTTTTGTTCTTTCACTTCTTCAACATCTTCGTCATCAACTTTTTCTTCAACTTGTTTGTCTTCTTCTTTCTTTCTTTCTTTCATTCTTTCTTTCTTCAATTGTTCTTATTATTCTCCTTCTTCTTCTTACTCTATTTCTTCTTTCATCCTTTCCTTCTTTCTAATACTTCTTTTTCTTTTTGTAATTCTACTTCTTCTTCCCCTTCTTCTTCCTCTTCCTCTTCCTCTTCTTCTTCTTTATTTCCTTCTTTATTTCATCTTTCTTTCTTTCTATCTTCATCTTCTTCTGCTGCTTCTTATTTTGTTCTTCTTTTTCTTTTCTTCTTCTGCTTCTTCTTTTTCTTCTTCTTCTTCTTCTTTCTTACTTTCTTTCTTATTTTTCTTCTTCTTCATTCTTTGTTGTTCTTCTTCTTCTCCTACACCTTCTTTATCTTCTTTTTCTCCTTCCTTTTCATCTTCTTCTTCTTCTTCTTCTCTTTTTTTTTGTTATTTTTTTTACATCTTTCTTTCTTTCTTGTTCCTCTCCTTCAAGTTGTCACTCAAACTAGGTTTTTAGATGGATTGATATAGTATTTTACTATGTAGTTGATTAATGCACTGTGGTGGTTTTATTTTTTTGCAAAACTTGTATGGGCACATAAGCAACTTCTACAATTTCTTTCTATCTTTTTCCGAAGTTTTGTGTTTAACTAGGGTTTGTTCCCCTTTCTAAAAAAATGATCGATATATTTCCAATGCATCATGTATTGTAGGTTTCTATTTATTTCAAATATTTTTGATAAAAAATGTTTAGGTGGGTGAGATTGCAACATGTCATCAAATAAATGATGAAACATGCACGAGATAAAAGTAAAATAATTGTATAAGGATTGAATTTTTTTCATCTTTTGAGTTATGCATAAAATAAATATAAAAAAATTATCAAGAATAATTCATTTTTTTATTTTAAGAGTGATTGATTGATTTGAACATAGAGTTATTGCTTGATTTTCAAAGTTTTGTATAGAACAAATGTATAAAAGAGTTGATATTTTTTTCAATGTTTGATTGAAGGCACATGAACAATTAATTTTTCTGGAGAAGATATAATTGTTAATTTCATCATTTATTTTCTACCTCGAAAAGCTTGAAAAATATATTAATCAAACCTACAATATGATATTACTCTAGCCATCAATGGTACACATACTTTTTGGAAGAAAATAACAATTACTTGTTCCCTTGTAATCCCTTATTTTTAAGATATTACTCTCACCATCTTGGAAAGTTTGTTTATCATTACAAATATGCAATAATGTCCTCATGATGTCGTTGATAGACCATTTATAAAATCCATCAAGATATTATTCCAAGGACTTCTAGGTAATGGGGCAAGTATATGCAGTCCTTATTTATGAACCGATGGTTTTTGATGCAACAAAAAGCGTTCACCTGTCAATAAATTTTTTAAAATTTAAATTCATGTGGGGCCAATAAGCATACCTATGAAAATTAGGAGTGGTCTTTGAAACTCCAATGTGTCTTAAGGGCTTGGCAATGTGAGCTACACTTATTCATCTTTTTTTATCACCATATTGATGTACAACACTTTATTTTTGATAAATTACTCAAAGTGTTTTCCTCTTTTTTGTCTCTTTTTAAATTTTGCAAAAGTTGGGGTCATCTTTATACTTCATAACTTACTCCTTCAATTCCATAATTTATATTTGCATGATAGTTGTTAAACATTATGAGATTGAAGGGGGGTCAAAAAAGCATTTCTAAAAGTTTTTTCAAAGTGCCTTTCTTATATGTAATAATTAGGCTTAATTGTTGTACAGAAAAATAACCACTTGAAGTGTCATACATGTTTTAGCTTTAATTAAGTCTACAAATATTGAAGAGGCAAGCGATCTATGTACTATGAATTATTTTCTAAGGGTTTATGGACTCTACTGTTTTATGAATTGATATAAACGAATCAACTCTTTATCATTAATTAAATTTTTTTATTCTCCTAGTAGTAATTAACAGTAGTATATTACTAGCTTACTTTATTCCATAAAAACTACATCGATATCTTACGTCTGATGCATCTACTTTAATCTCAAATGGATGTGCTTGATTCGTAGAGCTAGAACTGGTGTTTCACAAATTACCTCTTTTAATTATCAAAATGTCAATTGATGTAGTTCTATCCACGCAAATTATAGATGTCAGCAAGTTAGTGCATGAAACTGTGCTACTCTTTCAAACAATCCTTTGATGAATTTTCTTAGGTATTGTTAAGCTCTATGAAAACCCCTGACATTGGTAACATCATGAGGTTTAGACCATTTCTCAGTTACATTAATCTTCTTCTTATCAAAGTTTATTTCACCCCTTCCAACTTAATATCCCAAATATAAAATGTTTCCCTCGCAAGCTCCCACTTCGTCTCATTCGACTATAAATGATGGGATAGTGATATACTGAACACCTTCCATAAAGTCTTTATATTGACTTCATGTATATTACTATAGATGAGAATTTCATTAAGGTAGACTAGCATAAAATCTTCTAAGGGAAAACAAGGCCATTCATTAGTCACATAATTGTTGCTTGAGCGTTGCACAACCCAAACACCCTTACTAGCGACTCACACAATCTTTATAGAGTTTTAAAAGTTTTTTTCAAAATTTCGAATTCTATAATATTTACATGAGGATGCCTAGCTTAAACATCTAATTTTATGAATTCTCATGCATTCCTTAGTTGGTCTAATGGATCATTCATTCTTCATATTGGATACCTATTCGTAAAATTGATTTTGTTAAGAGCTCGATAATCCACACACATGCGCCAACTTCCATCCCTTCTACTCCAATTCAAATGGAGAGCCGAATGGTGAATTAGTAGGCTTGAATACACCATTCTTCAATAACTCTATAACTTTCTTATTAATCACTTCATTTTTTAAAAATAAGTGGTGATATATATTTGTGTTTATAAGTGTTGATTTGATAAAACTTAATCTGATGCTTCAGAACACAACTTGGAAATTGCACTTCATTTTTGTAAATAGTCTAGAATATTCTTTTAGTATGTTCTTAAGTTGTTTAGGAAGATTACTATGTTTTTTTGGATACAATATTCAGCTTCTCGGGTGTAGTTAATAAAGACACAAAATTTAGACTTTATTTTCTAATATCTTTGCTTGGGTTGTTGCAATAATATCTACTATTAACTTTCCTTTGTTACATATTACATTAAATTTCTATCCACCCATTATGAATTGATACTATTGGGCTTACAATGTTATATATCATCTTGATTCCACAAGTGTGACTAGTCAAATATGATATCACAAATATCTAATGGAATTGCTTCATGGATAATTTCATCAATATATTCTTAAGTGATTTTAAATTTTTCCTTATATTATTTATGAAGTCCTACTTTAGAGACTTTTAACTCAAACCACGAGAATAGGGCTTGAATAAGTATGAATTTTTAAGTAGAACTTCTTCACAAAGCTTTTAAAGATCCAATTTTTCTATCTACTAGTATCTATGATAGTGTTGACCAATACATCTGCATGAATATAGGTTGAAATTCATTCCACTCTTCCAATTATAATTTCATTAATTGTAAGCTCTGTTGGCCCTGCAAAAGGGATATAGTCTTATCTTTTTATTGTCAAACCTCAAGAATCATCTCAATTTTAGTTGCAACAAAGATATTTTTTCCTTATTTTTCTTAAACGTGTCTAAGAAAAGGTTAGTGTAAGAGATCCAAAATTTTTCTCATACATGGCCATACTTTTTGTAGTGGGTATAATTTTTTTGACTTTCACATGTAAAATGGTGTTTTTATTATAATGGCTATCATCTACTTTATTGGATATTAATCTCTTCTCTTTTTGTCAGTTCATTATATTAGTTTTAATCCTCCTAAAGTGTGAAATCCTATGTCATTGGTTCCATATTTTGATTCTTCTTTTCAATGGCCATTATGTAAATGTGCATTATAAATGTTCTTACTTATACCAAAGATTATATAGGGATTAAGGTTAGTTATCTAGCAATAGGATAATAAAAACCATAGAAGTACATAGATAAAGTCTACAGCTTTGCAATAGACATGCTTAATACTATAGCTTGTCTTTAAAATTTATTGGTGTAATCTTAGATTTTTTGCACTTGTAAGTGTTAGAGACAAAGCTACTTCCTCTACATTTCATACACAAAGTATGGGATAAAATTTTTCTCAAATTTATTTCTTAATTAGATTCCATATTAGCTCTATATCCAAATGAGTTCTTAAATTTACATTCAACTATGCCAATGCATGGCTCAACATTTTCAATCAAGCATATACTACTTTGTTAAATGAAGAGTAGTTGTATAAGGAGAAATAGGTGTCTAGTTGATTTAATTAATCATCTAACATTTTTGCATCCATAGTACCATCACTAATAAGGTGTATCTAACTAGAATAGACCTTGTCTAATCTCATGAATTAAATAGGAACATTAATGATGGCATCCTCTAATGTATCCCCAAGTGTCCATGATTTAAAAACATTTTCTTTGCATGGTGAATTTTCTTTTTGTGATACAGTATATAAATTTTTTCACACCATTCCTATTGATACTTCTGTTTATGGTGTTAATGAAGTAACTTGTTCTTGCATAAGAAGATTGATCACTCCAAGGACTTATCTATCTTTGGTTCATCATTCTTACCTTGTTATATAATGGTGCGATGCACATTTTAATGTAAAAAGTGTAATATTTTAAATTTTAAAAAGCACATTTGACCATTGACAAAAGCATACAACTTGTAGATTTTATCACCAAATCTCTTAATAGAATGTGCATGGATTTCACATGCCACCAAGCACAATGTGCTTGTAGATGAGGCATGATAAGTGGTAATAAATAGACATTCAATTACTCAAAAAATTTAGATGGTCCAAGATGGCTTTACTGTGGCTATCAATCACACATCATGATGAAAAGCTACTAAATGGAATGAAAAAAAGTGACCTTTTCTTGAAATGGCCAAAAAAATTCTTTGGGCATCTAAAAATACTAACATTATAGATTGTGATGAATAATATCCTAACTTTGAACATTATTGATGTAATTAAATCTACAAATGATTTATGCCTTAAGAACATGATTAAATTTCACAAAATTAAGTTAACTTCAATTTTTGACTTCGTAGGTAACAAACCAATGGACATCATTCAAAGAAGCTAAAGTTTTTTTTTATTGGCAGAACATCTTTAGCAAAGTATGGGTGTTTCAGTCGTACGACTTCCAAGGGCAAATAATGAAAATGAAGAACAATGTCTTCACATGGTTATAAAGCATAATACATAAATGAGGTGTTACCCTTTTGTGTATGCCAAGAACTATTTCATTAATAGAAGAGATCTTTGGTGGGATTTAAGAATGTTGATGGAGGCTAATTGTTTTACTTGGATGGTAGAGAGAATTTATGTCATTATTAAGGTTCAAGAATTTAAATATCACTCTGGCTAGAACACTAACGAATCATGATTAGCTCAAAAAAATTCCTATATTGCTGTTTGACATATGAACTAGATCCTATTAGACTACTCCCTTTTTTTTATTCTTCCTCCAACAATTAGATCTATTTAAAGATATTTAAAATTCCAAAGCACATGGATTGAAAGCAAAGAATTTTATCCAATTTTTGCTCAAAACTAGAGTCTTCCAATTGTTGATTTAGGAATGAGGACCCTAGCTTGCAAAATGAGGAGACATTAAACTGACCATGAGGAAAGAAAAATTTTGTAATATATTGTAGTTGATTCAAGAAGTAAAAAAAGCCACTTCTGGAGAAAGAAAAAGACCTTAATAAGCGATAAAACAATTATAAAGTTTTGAATTGACCAACTTTAGGATTAGTTTTCCATGGGTACTAAAATAGTGGAAATGTATTAAAATCTTGAAGGAAAGTACTATGTGGCTCAAGGAGTAAAAAAAGAAGAACGTTCTTCCACATAATGGCCAAAAATAGGCAATGTAAGTTTAATATATAATGAATTAAAGATCAAAGTAGTAATTGGGCCTTAGAGGAGGATTTAATTTCCAAATGTGTTGTGGGTTGCTTCACCTCTCACTTATCAATTAAACCTACCAAGAAAATGGGTGGAGCTTTCATTTATTATCCTTAGACTCATTGAAAAAGTAATATGATTTTAATTTAGCTAATTTCTATTGGCAAAATATAAAAAATAGTTTTTTGAAGAATTTTCAAGTGCTTTTAAATTGAATGGGTTTAGTAATATATTTTACATCCATTGTTGATCAAGATGAAAATTATGAAGTTATCAATGACTACAATTGGGAACCTATTACTTAGATAATTCATTAGTGGTAATGTAATCTTCCTTTCAAGGACTAATTATGCCACATTTATTAAATATTGTAGGAAAATTTACACAGGTAGTTTCTTTGAAAAAATTTTAAGTTATTGGTTGTTAGCCTACAATCTTTCTTTTCCACACACACATGTTAATAGAGCAATCAACTTTTAGGTAGGAGAAATCACTAAAAATGTATTCATTGTACAAGAACTATGATGTTTTAAATTGCAAGGTGAACGTTAATAACCCTATTACCAAACTATACTTTAGGAAAGCATTCAAATGTGTATCATGCAATTTTTTAAAAAAGTACTACACGAGATTAACTTTAATAGTTAATTTATCAATCAAATAATATCTATCTACAACAAAAAGTGACTACTAATCATTAATTATAGAGATAATTGCCCTCCTAATCATCCCATGGCTAAAGCAAGGCAACCATAATCCTTATTTCTTTTCCTTGCTATAACTAAAGCACTAAGAAGTTGTTTAAGCAATCTAAATACATAAGGTGTAGTGAAGCAATATGCAACATCAAGAGGTTATAAAGTAGATTCCTATTTGGACCTAATAGTTTAATTTTATCCTTTTCCCAAGAGGTGAAAACACTCCATTCAAAATATCAATATATTATTTTTTGAGCTCTATGACACATCACATTTTGAAATTATTGTATAAAAGATTTTATCTATTGAGAGTGAATATGTGAAACTCAAGTAAGTGAAGAAGCTCTTAAGATTCAAAAGATGCTACCATCCAATCCCTTTACTTGAAAGGAAATGGTTCAAAGGCAAGAAGTAGGTTTTTCACTTACAAGACTATATTAAAAAACATGCACGAAGATAATTTGATACAGGAGGAAATTACTCTTAATGGTAGGTTTTTATTGTTAGCCATGTCTTCTAATCAATTCCACTCTATACTCTAATAATGTTCTATCCTTCAAATAATTTTGTTAATATAGTAGAAGTGCGATGCATGAGTTCCTTTAAAGGAGTAGACATCTACCCTTTAAAATTTCTTTACCAATATGGAGGCTCTTATAAATCTATTACAATTTTCCAGCAATTAAGGGATGTTGAATTTTTAATTTGAAGACAAATGGACTTTCTATACATATAGGGACTCTCAAATTCTTACTTTTATGGATTGTCCAAGGTGCATAATCTTTTACACATTTATCAATCATCCATGGCATTAAACATAACCAACATGAAATGGTACATCAATTGCTTCTACACCAATGGAATTGTAGTCACAAAAACATTATAGGTATTAATGTATCTTGAGTTCTTCCATTTCTCACATGTTACAATATCTGGAAGTGAAAATTTAAAACTAAAGAATAGCAAAAAGCCTAGTGAGCTCTATGATAAATAGAGTTTAGCATTATATCTAAGCAATTTTCAATTGTAGTCTAATCTGGTAGGGAAGCTCAATAAATCTTCAATTGGTAGAATATTGATTACTTCCTCTACTTTTTAAAAGAAAATGCAAAAAAATTAAAAGTGGTTCTGGGACTCCCCCAAAACAAACTTTTGTCAAAATATATACTATTTGATTGACTAGAAGGAACCAATGCATTGTAGGTTGTGGTCATGTCATGGTAGATGACTTTGGTAAAGAAATCAATGCATTCTCAATTTGTGAAAGATCTAAAATAAATAAAGAAGATAAGCCATAATAGTACTATTTGGTTTAGACTCAAGTGATAATCTAAACTTATAGAGCATTATTGTAGAAAAAAATAGTAAATCAATCATTGTAATGATTTGCTAATGAACTGGATTCTCTTGGTGTATGCTAATCCTTTTGAACAAAATTAATTAATTTTAGTGCAACGGGATTGATTCTAACACATGTTTAGAGAAGGTTATTTAGTATTAAACTAATAACACAATTCACTAGCAATCAAATTCATTTAGACATTTTAGAATCATAAAAAATTCTGAAAGGTTTCAAAGATTTAATTAAAAATGAGAAGGGGAGATGCCCATATATTTATTAAGAGATCAAAAAGAAAGTCAACCAATAAATCCTTCGACAATCAAAAGCAAGAAATTACTTAATATGTTCATTGTGGTCGTTTTGGATTTGTTCTTATGGAAATCACTAGGCTATTGGGGTTGAAAAATAAGAAGGACCAACTTGGAAAACAAGCAGCAAAATTTTATCATATTTTTTAACCTTTGCAGAACAATTCAAAACCCATAAACTACGTAGGGCTTTGTTTCTCATGCCAAATAGGTCATATTTTGGGCCAACAGAATGAACCTATTTGACATAGCTCATTTCACTCAAGGTAAACCCATTTCAATAGAATCTCTCTATTCCAATACATGATACCTATTCTTTTTGTATTAAAGATAAGGATTTTTCCCTTTCCAAAATAATACCAATAAAACCCATTTCAAGAGTTTTTTTTGCCAAACTTTAACTTGGTTATAACAATAATACAAGACATACAAGTTTGACTACTTTTGGGATAGTAAATTGAGTATTAATTATATTACTACAACAGTAAATTTTTTTGTACTATTATGCAATGGTAAATTTGTGAATTAGGAAGCCACCGATGAAATTTATTTTTCTGTTTAGAAATTTAATGGTTAAAGAACGAGAAGAAGTCGTCACTTTCTTAGTAATGTGATGGTTATTTGATCCAATTACAAATGAAACTATTTATTAATTCAATCACATGGTTTGTTTTTAGAAGCTCGTCATTGGCATGTCTTGATTCTTTGGCGAGTTCATCATCTTAATCAACCCAATGTAAGGACTAGTTAATTGGCATCGATTAGGTACAATTGTTTTATTAGACAACATGTAAAACTTTGTGTTTCATTTGGATAATTAGGTGATTTGTTTGAATTCATTACAGCTTCTTAATGGCTTTCTATCTCACTAATATGGTCTCAAAAGTTTAAACAAATATGATTATAGTGATCATTCCTTTAAAAACATATGTTATGGAGTTCATCATTGTATTGTTTGCAACTTCCTTGAGGAAATACTATCATTGGCTTAGATAAAACAAAAAGGATGATTTAGATTGGTGTAAAATCTTTTAGCTGGTGTTGTGCAATTTTGTTTTGATAATGCTTCCAAAAATAATTTAGATTACATTGATGATGAACATTTTCTTAATAAGTGCAGCATGACTCCTCAATTATCCATGCCAAATGTTTCATGCCAAGACTACGATTTTCTACATAAAATTCTCAATGCTAATAAATCAATTGACTATTAGGCTTTCCTTTTTTTATAGCAATGAAATCCAATTATGTAGAACATGATATTTTACTTGATTGTAAGATTGTTATTATTTAAATATGTGACATGGAACAATACATGAATATGCTGGTAAAACTTATCCATTTAGGCACATTGTCTCAGTTGGAGCAGCACAGTTCTTTTATTAGCATCATTTATCACTTCACCAATATTTTTGTGGCGTGTTTCCAATGATGATTCTATTCATATAGTGATTCAATTCATTCTGCTCTTATGCTTGGTTATATCATTTCAATGGATAAGTTTTGTGGAATTGACCGTCATCCCTATGGATACCTCTAAGTATTTCATTTATTTAAACCAATATATTGAATTGGTCATACAGATACTTAAATGAGAATCTCCAAATAATTGAATGGTAACCAATTGGCTTACAACATTAATGTAAATTAGCACATTGAAAGCATAAGGATTCATCCTCTTTCTCATATATCAACATTTGTCTTTAGAGGACATCATTATAACGATAATACAATTCAACCACTGAACTATATCTATAGAAATTTTCATATACAATGGTATTCATTTTTTAAAAGAGAAGGTTAAGCAATGGTTTACATGACCACATAGTATTGAAATAGTTTATTAAATGATTTCAGAGGATGTTAACCACTTAAAATAAACATAAATAGAATTTGAGTAAATCTTTATTAATGAATTTGTACAAATATCTATTTATTTTAAAATATAACATTTTTGTTTAAAATTTAGAAAAAATTAAAATAATAGATTTGAAAATAGTTGAAAAGTAAACCAACACTGTTAGAAAGGTCAACTTAGTTCCCAACCTACATCCACCCCAAATAAATGACAAACAAAACGAAAACCCATTAGTGTACGCCTTTCACAAAAAAACAAGCATCACAAATAAAAATTAAATGAAAGGACAATAATAACCTTTCAAAGAAATAAAACTAATAGAAGAAGAAAAATTGCAATGACAAAAAAAATTTGATGCTTATAGTATTTTGAAAAAATATTTAACAAAGAATAAATGTATTATACTTTGCTTGAATAAATGAAGAAATAAAATATTATAAGGTTTTTTGATTTAAGTAAAACAAAGTGTTGGAGCCAAAAGACTAAAGGATATAATGAATGGAAATAATGGTTAGCACCAACAAATAAGGCTTCAATTTTCTAGTTTAAAAAAATTCATAAACTTTTCACCAATCTTTTTATGTTAAAAAATATACAAATTATAAACATATTACAGCAACTAAATGTAGTAACCAAACTTCCCAATTTGTTGATATGTGTCGAACAACGCTATGTTAATAGAAACTATTCAAATGTTGTGCTTTATTAAAAATAATGAGTTGGCTTGCTCAACAATGTTTATAAAAAAATTGTTATGATCCATCATACATCAGTACGACATTTAGAATCGAGAATATATCATAACAAATGAAAGTCAGATGATTGATTTAAAAGTGGATCATTAGATAAAAAATGACATGATAAAATTGAGGTAAATGGTAGCAAGATGATTGATTTTACTTTTGACTTCTAACTCAAAACAATGCATGATCAAATGAAGGTAAAAGTTAGCTACATGATTGATTTTAACTTGGACCATTTCATCACAAAAGTTTCAAAATAAAATAAATAAATTTACTTTTTATGCAGAATAGAAAGGTGGAGGAAATTTAGACCATCCGATCAAAGAAGAAGAGAAGCAAATATCAAATCTCATGAAGATCATCTTAATTGGAAACTAAACATCAAGTGGTACATTTTGAATTTAATTTTATGTATTTTAATTTTATTTTTTATTACAATGCTAAGGTTAATTTAACCATTCATGGAAGTTATAAAAATTAAATTAAAATTAAAATTATCTATATTAGAAAATATCTTAATTTTTAACATCATTTATCTTCATATGTTGATCATCATAAGAATCATTTTTCTTATCTTTCAAAATTATTATTTATAAAATAATTAATTAAATCTAAAAATTTTATAAAAAAATTCTAATTGAATTAACTAACTTAAATATATATATAAGAAAAGTTTGTTCTAGGGAAATAATGCTGAACTTGTTCGCTACAATAATCAGATCGAGGCATCACTCTTGAACATGGATGGAAGTATATTGAATCAAGGAACACCACCTTATATTCATATATTAATTAATCATGTCATTATTAACAAATCTGATTAAATCCTAAAAAACCCAAGTGCAGCTAGCACTAAAATTACACTACTTCTAAAGAACAAAAGAGGTTCTATATTGACCAAAAAAAGAGCAAATACATCAAGTACGACTAAAATGTAATGCTTTTTCTACATAGCTAAATTTTAAACTTTACTGAATGATGTGAGTTATTTGATCGTACAATTTCGCAATTAAGTTGTTGCTAACTCATTTCTCATTTTTAAGTGATAATTTCATCAACAACTCGATGACTCAATTTTGTGATTATATGGTCGACATTTAATCCACAAGTAAAATTAAATCAAACTATCAGGTCATAACTTAGTTCTAATTGTCCAGTTGAAATCATAATTTAAAAACAGTTCTAATGTCTTGAAAACTATCACTTGATACATTTTTTACTATATAATGCCAAGCATGCTTCTCATCATGTGGGTCTTACAAAACTACTATTTAACTATAATTTATTAGCCATTTTAACCTTGATTCGAATAATATTGTTTAATTAAAAATATCCTTCAAAACCTAACGATAAATGGGCCAGTTTGGTAAGTGCTTTTTGTTGATATAAAATTATTGTAAGTTGGAATATAAAGAAAGTGCTTCTAGTACTCATTTTAAAGCCATTAGTAGCTAGTGCTCATCGTCACCTCCATTTGTTTTGTTCTTTATCATCAAATAAAACTCTTCCTTAAAATCAGTTGAGCTATCATTTTCTAACTAATTAAATTAAAATACATGTACCTTATTGTGCATTCGTTATGCATAAGAACTAGGCTTTATAGACTTTTATTGTTGTTTTTGTTTTGTCTTTTTCGAAATCCTTTTTTCATTGTAAGGCATTTATGGCATGCCTTTTTCTATTTAATTATTCTAGGTGTTTAGCCTATCTAGTTTTTTGTAAGATTTTATATAAGTGTTTTTGCATTCCTTGGCTTTTTCATGTGTAAATGCAGGTTTGATTTTAGCTAAGTTTGCAAAAAATATACTTGTGTGAACTTTAAAATTATTGTTGTTTTTTTCATAATTTCCCCAAAAATTGATTATTAAATAAAACTTAATGAGTGTAAGGAATTTTTTCAAAATTATTACAAATACAATTATATATATTTTTAAATATTTTCATATAAAAAAAATTTATAGTAATTTATCATCTCCTTTTTTAATTCACACTTCGCATGATGCAAGAAGCTCATTAGCTCAAGGTTAATGCTGAAACTTCTAGTGAATTGTAAGTAGGAAATTGAAACAAAGGAGCATAACGAAGCATATGGAAGCATATGGAAGCAAGTCAATATTTTAAATGAAGACTTGATAACATAAAGGACATCTGCTAAACTGAAGGAATACACATAGAAGATGGATAATTTTGTGAAAAAGTTGTTATTTAATAATTTCTTAAAATTGAAATTTCATAGATGTTTATTCCATTATTTTAGAAATTATTGATATTCTAGTTCATAAATATCATGCATTTTGACATGGCATTTCAAAAAAACATCTAAGCAATAATGAGGCAATAACATTTCCCAAGTTTTGTGTGAGAATGATGAAATTTGCAGCATGATTCTAGGGACATTCCATTATTTTAGGCATTATGAGTGCATTTTCCTTGGGGCCTTTCTTTTATGGTGAATCCATCCTTGCCCAACATGATAATGCCAATGTCTTTGAAAAAGACGTCATGTTTGATGATGACTTTGCTTCCAAAAAGGATTCTCCCATCAAACTTGCTCTAATAAGCTATGTTTTCAATTGGGGAACCCAACATGGAATTACTAAGACATAGAATTGAAAAAAATTGGCTACTTTGGATCTGCCATGATGGGTAAAACTTGTGTTCTAAAGATTTTCACTAGAATTGGATAGCATTTGGTACTAGATGCACATTACTTGGAAAATCATAGTCATTCAAATGAGAAACCTAAAATGTTTCCCAATATTTTGGCTCAATATTAAATATTTGAATGCTCTTGTGTGGAACTTATTAGAGAACCTTCCAATCCACCTGGTGAATAAGTATTACCCATTCTTAATCAAGTGAATATTCAACAACTCATTAAAAGTAAATTCTATAAAAGTAAAGTTACCCCTATGGGACTCTAGCCTATGTGTTGCTCAATCATGTTAAAGATGGTGCTTTAGATATTAGAATCTTTAGAAATATTAGGAGCACTAATGGATTTTGGAAAAAATTAAGTATTTAAAATTTTTTCAAATATTATCTATACAACTTTATACAAGGATGCTCAATGGTCCAATGTAAGAAAGAAAAAAAAAAATTTAGACCCATATTTGCAAGAAATGGTGAAGATGAGAAAAATCGAATTACTTAAGCAGTAAGCAAAGTGAAATGTCCAACTTTGTTAGTCATTAATTTATACACCTAAATGTTGGATAATGAATGAAAATCATTGAGGCAGAGTAAGGGTATAGAAATTGATAAGGGTATGATAGGATCCTAACATGCTTAAAACACTCTATCCCTCATAATTGAAAGAAATATCTTGCACCACTACAATATAAACCATTAAAAATTAATATAGAAAGAATTGTATATTGAGTCATCTATTTGTTCATTTCTTTGATGAAGCTCAATGTGAAATTGTAAAGTAATAGTAAAAAATTTCAATGTTTAAGCAAAGCAAAGATATGTAGCCTAAACAATTAGTGGAGATTCAATCTCTCAAAAGCGTTAATAAGGATCCCCAAGAAAAAGTAGAGGCTCTTAACCATTTTGGGATAGACAATAATGGCCTTAAGGTAGTTATCAGACACAAGTCAATCAGAAAAGCATTTAAATGGAATGTAAAAATTTTATTTGCAAGAAAAGACCAAAAGAAGCCTTTAGAAATCTCATAATGCAAATATCACGTATTGTAACTAATAACTTCTTCATTATTAACATCAAGGGTGTAGTTTGTTTTATAGTGTCTTGATTCCTTAATAACATAATCAAATTACACAAAATTAAGTTAATTGCAACGTGGGAAGACATTGTCAGAGATGGACAAAGGGACATTTTTCTAAAGGATACAAACTTTTCACTATTTCAAGGGCAACATTTCTAATAATATATGGGTGTTGTAGTTGCGGTACTTAAATACCAAATATTGAAAATAATGAAAAATACCTTCAATTGGTTATAGTGCATGATATGTAAATGATGCGTTACCTATTGAGTCAAGATTGGTTCAAAGAATTTCCTACTTTAATGGTTCAACATATGAACAATATCTTACTAGACTAATCCCCATATCGATCATTTCTCCATCAGTAAAAAAATCTAATACTAAACAACTTTGATTCCAAAGAAATTGGATTGAAGACATAGAAGTCTATCTAGTAGTTGCGTAGAATTTGAGTCTTCCAATTGCAAGGTTAGCATTGAGGGACTTATCTTACAAGCTAATGAGAGTTAAAGATCCCTTTAATAAATGATCAAAAACTTAATTTGGTAATATATTTTAAAAGATTGAATTTTCAAAGTAACATGTTATGAAGAAGGAAAAGAAATTTAAAAAGTTATAGATGAGTTTTTAGGGTTGGAACTAACAGAGCTTTGGATCAGCTAATCATGGTTTCTAAAATAGAGGAGATTTATTAGAGCCAAATGACAATTCTATGTGACTCATGGATGGTCATAAAAACTCTAATTTATTCCACACAATGGTCAGTAATATGAAAAGGATCTTAGTAGATAAAATATTAAATATTCAAATAGAAGTTTGGTCTCAAAAAAGGATTGAATTGCTAAATATGTCAAGGATTGCTTCACCTCTAACTTGTCCCTACTAAACAAGTGTTTTGATTTATTATGTTTAGAATCACTAAATAGTACAATGATGTTGATTCGGTAAGTCAGCAAGGAGGAAATATAACAAATTATTTTTTGGTGGATTCTTTAAGTTCTTGTGGATTGGATGGCTTTAACGGTTTCATTTATAGGCTTTGTTTGACCATTCAAGATGACATTAATGATGCTATCATTGTTTTTCTTATTGGTAGCCGATCACTTAATGAATTCACCAGCACTAATGTAATCGTCCTTGCAAAGACCTATTGTACCAAATTTTTTGAAGATTTTACAACAATTTGTGTTTATAGTTTCTTCTAAAAAATACTACATTTTTAGTGGTTAGCTTACAGTGTTTGTACACTATTATCTAGATGGAGCAATAAACTTTTACATTGGGGAATTCATTAAAAATATCATACTTTTATAAGAACTACTTAATGATTTAAATGACTAGATCCATGGTAATAATTTTATTATCAAGCTAAACATTACGAAAGTATTCAGTAATAAATCATAGGGTTTTGTTAAACGCATACCATAGAAGTTTGGCTTCAATAATTAATTTTTTAACATAGTGACGTTTATTTATAATATAAGTTTCTTTTTAGTCATTATTAATAAAAAAATAATGATTCCTTCCAATTGTCTCGTTGGCTAAACCACGGTAACCCATTATCCCTTTTTTTTTCCACATTATGGTTGAAGTGCTAACAAGAGGGTAAACATTCTTTATATGCAAGGAAAAGTGAATCACCAGGCCCCCAAAGAGCTTGTCAACCAAACTTCCATTTGTGCTTTATAAATGGCTATATCCTCTTCTAAAGCAGTGACAAATAGTTGATTAAAAATATCGAGTTACATTTCTCTAATCTCGAGACCACATCAAGTTTGTTGATTAATGTACGAAAGGACTTATTTATTTGATTTAAAAACATAAAACACAACCTTGAAAACATCATTTAGGAACTCTTGGGATTCAAGTGATGCTACCTTCCAACCCATTAACTTGAAAGAAATTATTTAAAGCTAACAAATAAATGGTTCACTTCCAATACCAGATTAATAATTTTGGTAAGAAGAATTACTCTTAATGCGAGTTAGTAATGGTTAGTCATGTCCTCCAATTAGTACCACTTTAAACTCTAATGATACCTTATCCTCCTAACAAGATTGCCAATATAGTAAGAAGTGCGACAAATGGTTTCTTATTGGCTAATAATGATTAGGTGAGTAAGAAAATTTGGCCAACTAGAAATAAATTAGGATCCTCTAAGAAAACTATGGATAAGTGTTTAAGAAATTGAAATATGTTAAGGATGCATGTAATGTAAGGCTTTCCTAGCAGGTCATCACCTCAAAAACTATTTGGGCTAAAATATAACTAGTAATTGCTTCAATAGCAATTGTTATGGAGCATGCTCCTAACTTGGAATGATATAGAGAAAATCATTCTCACAATTCTCATACATGGAACATTATCGAAATGGATCAATGCAATTCACTATCAATTCAGCATGATACAATTTTATAAGTAATTCTCTTATAAATAAGTTCAAAAAAATATTGTAGAGTACTTGCTAGTCTTTTAAAAATTACTTGTTAATGTGGAGGCACCTAAATAATTAATTGCCACTTGCTAACTATTGAGTAAATTGAATTTTAAATTTATAAAGAAATACCCTTTCTATGCATAAGGGGATTTTAAAATTCATGCTTATATAGAGTGTCTTAGTTGCATAAACTTGATAAACCACTTTGCCCTAAAGTTTAGCATTAAACACATCAAACATGATGCTTCTAAAATGGTAAAATTATAGTCACACTCAATAATAATTTATGTAGGGATTACCTAGATCTAGGTCATACATATCTGAAGTCAACACTTTATCAAATAAAGTTTTTTATGATTATTTTTTGAAGGAAGGTTTTCTTTTGCATATCCTAACTTTACATACCCCACATATCTCTTAGAGACTTTCTTGTCTGACAAGTACGTAATGGAGGTCTCATTAGAAATTTCTGTCAAGTCAAAATAATAAGAGGCGAGACTGATTGATTTCATAGGACATGATTACCCAGCAAAATTTGCATTGATAGATTCTCAATCTTGAAGATGTGTTGCAACTACATCTCGTAATTATAGTTAAGATGCTTTCACACCATTACTTATAGTACAATCACCATAGAAACATGTAAGTTTTGTCGTAGTATTAGGAGTTTTAAAAATAACTAGAAAAAATGATTCTATATTCATATTTATAAGTTTCCTAAAATATCCCATTTTATTCCTTTTCATAAGACATCAAATATCACCCACATTGCGAAGTGATTTCTTGTTGAAATTGTTAAACTACTTGTCTTACCTCAAATAATTATTTTAGAACATGATGTCAGGTTTACAAGGTAATTTTAAAAAATACTTTGGTGGCTAAAAACATCAAAACTTAAGTTCAATGGACTTATTATCCAAAAAAATAGAGGAGAAAATAAAAGCAGTGAATCGAAGTTTAGGTAATCTTTTTTCTACCATAGTAGTGGAACACATTGAATTCTGGAATTTTTCATAGCATTTTACTTATTTCATCTAAAATGATTCGATTAGTAGAACAATAGATTTGAGTCCTTAAAATCATTGTCAGAGTCTTATTTGTTTTATTCTCTTACCTTATTATTTAGCACTTCATTATTTGTTGAGTCTTTTACATATCATATTTGCTTATTACATAAGTATATTGCTAAATAAATTACTTTAAATAATTAGATATATAAATAACTAGAAAATACTTGTGGTCAACTTAAAAAGTTTATTGAAAGTGATTATATAATCATTTGTGTGAGGACTAAGGGACTGTACTTGGAAGCCATAAAATATTACATGCCTATAATACTTGAGATTTACAATTATATAAAGAATAAGTATCAACATATATATTTTGATTTATGAAATGATAATAAAATTAAAGCTACCATTAATATTCAATAGCTTGTATCTTACAAAAAATGATGCCTAATACCTAGCGAGCCTTTTTAGCCTTCGTTGTCATTGAAAAGTAAAGTTATCCATACAATACATTTTGCCAGATCTTATGATCTTTGTGATTTAGTGGAACCAATCTTAGATGATCAAATAATCATAACATTGAATCATGTATTAAAAATATTTTTGGTAGGCTAATAGGCCCATCAAGTCTATGATGACTCTTGGATTACCAAGGAGGAGCTACACCACCTAAATTTAGAGATTTTAATATGACCCATGGAGTTGAGCTCTTTCTCACCTATGGAGAACGACAGTACTTCATTTAATGATAATAAACCTAAAATTTTTTTATTAAATTTGTTTAAGTGAATTTTTAGAATTTAGATAAAGTATTCTTATATTTATGGAAGAACTTAAAGAAGAGGAATAAGGAAAACTCCAATGAAAATCCTCTTTGTTGTAGTGGCAAATCAACTTACCTCTACTCCAGCAACATTTGTATTTTTGGTGTAGGTTATTAAAATCACTTTCTTTTTGGTTAAGATCCCTTATACCAAAGATTAATTTAAGACTTTGACTTTTGGAAAATTTCTTACTTGTCGAGTGATCCTATGATTTCAAATTCTAAATTAATAGAATTTTTTAGTAGTCTCTTACTCAAATATAGTATTTTAACATAAACACTTTTCATTAATTTATGTGCTAACAAAATGTTTAGCATACCATCCAACCTTGGGTTTGAGCCTTGTTAAAACGTACCTTAAGAAAGGAGGTTATGCCTCAATTCCAAACAAATGGCATGTGATGCAAATGTTTCTTAACTGACTATGACAAAGAAGTGAAAGGATTATGTAAACTAAGCCTAATTGACTTTGTGTTAGTTATTCCTTCACATTGTAAGAATGAAAAAGAAAAAACTTTTTCATGCACATTTCAATTCGCATATTACCTCCTATATATTTATTACTATAGCTTTTGTGAATTTTTAATTACAATTTAAAAATTTTGGTATCTAATGTGTGATTATTTTTAAAAAAACTTGCACACTAATTATAGTTGCGCCATTTTGAGTGCCATTTGTACTTGTAGTATTATATGTATATTTTAAGAAACCTTATGTTATTTAGGACAATTTTATTTTTTAATACTTTCTTAGGTTTGGATATGGTATCATAAAAATGTAGGCATTTTTTGCACCATGTTCTTAAGAGACAAAATAATATTTGGACCACACCAATCGATTGAAGTAGCTCATTTTTGTCATCTTATGGTATACCTAATGAATGATTTTTCATTTAGCAAACTAGAAACTTATAAGTGATCATTCTTATCTTATGGTGTCAAATGTACCTTGAATAGAGCTTACAAAAGTCATATGAATGATACCAAATAAGCTCAAGGGTGTGGAAGGTTACTAAGAACCAAAAGGTCACCGTAAGATTGTGTTCAAGACATTTTTTATTCTTTTGAGTGCTTATGTAGTAGATAAATCACTTTTTATTAAATATTGAGGAAGAACTACCACTGAGCATAATTTCAAGCATGCACTTGACATTCATTTTAGGCATTGATAGTATTGAACTTAAGACTATTTCCTATATTAAGATGAAAGATTTAAATTCCAACAATAATGGAAAGTCTTAGAGGTAAGGTGCTAGCAAGGACTTGCATTTTTATGCATGCAAACATTAAAGTTTAAGGTAAAAAAGATATTCATACTCATCAAAACATTAAATCTAAAAAAATTCATGATTTTGTGCAAAACATATTTTTAAAAATGAATTAGTACAAAATGAACTTTCATAAATAAAAATTTCTAAAAGAATCTCTATTTTATGGTGCTTTGATCATATAATTAGTTATCTAAACTAGTGCATTATTGGAAATGAACCAGTTAGTTAGGCTACAAATAAAAAACAATTGTAAAATATAGGATGGAGATTTCTTGAAGGCCCAATAAACAACTTGATCGATACTCTAATGTTCAATTTCATGCACATAGATCATTTTTAAATCCAAAAGAATGAACAAAGTTGATCATCAACATCACTTTCGATAAGATGACCATCAACCTAGTTAATAAGAATTTTAAGTTCAATATGATGCCATTGTTTAGCTTGGAATAAATCATCTAATGTGTGAGAATGAAACTTGAGCTAAAGAAAGGTTTTATCAAAAGCTAAATGGAAATGAAAAATGGATGGTTTGTTGAATTTAGGAAATTAAAGTTGAAGGGAGAGGATGACATAAGAGCATCATGGATTAGCTCCCAAACACATATTGATTGGAATTGCTCGAATTCCATTAAAACTTGAAGCCATATCTTACTTGAATCTTATTTCAATTATTCATCTTTTTCAACCATAAGGCTTGACAACAATTTTATATTTTCCGTTTTGTTACCTCTACTACTTTTTCTTTATTCATCCAAACAAATTTCATAATAAAATAAGTCATCTTTTATGTCAGTACCTATGCATCACTCATTATAGATAGCTGTCTTCCATCATCTGATAATCTGTTTCTCACAATCACTATTATCTAATTACCAAACATCACCTACTTAACCACAATCACTAGGCAACCAGCTACTTCCACACCAAGTACCATCTCCTAGCGACTCGTTTGCTAACCACGCTTTGATCTTCGTCAAACACCGTCATCCATCTTCTTCCCTGCTGGCATCCCAGTCATTCATGATTGATGTTTGATCATCATATTGTATGACTGTATTATTTTTCCTATGTCATAACATTTTCCATAAATTTCTATATTTTGTAATGAATATGATTAATCTACTTAGAGTTGATGTCTCAGAATTTTAATAGTTTTTATCAATTCTTAAGTGGTTAAATTAAAAATTTATCCTTCTCTATATATTTTTCATTTAATATGGTTGATCTTTTAAGAATTAATGTCATGAAATTGTAAAGATCTCTTTTACAATCTCAAGTGATTTAACATTAGAATTATCGTTCTCTCTTTTCCATGCTTATGATATTTTCCAAATGTGTATTTTCCTTTTTTTCAAACATTAAGCTCTCCTTCAATTATAAGTGAGAGAGACTCTCACATTATAATTTGTTATTGCTGAAAGAAATTTCTCTTATTTTTTGTCGCCATCTTTGTGAGCAAAGAGTGCGTACCAAACTCTAAGAGAAATTCCAACTTTCCTTTTTTTAAGAGATAAGGATTGAATGGGATAGAACTTCTACTAGAGGAGCTGACAACCAAAAAAATTAACATTTTTATCAATAGCCATAACCCTTCACTCACTTTGTTAGTCTTTTTGTGCAATAGCCAAACCATCACCATCCTTAACAGCACTAGTGGTCCTAGCCAACCATCTTTTTTCCTCATTATCATCCCCACTAATCCAAACAAGCAACACAACATCCTTTTCCATCTTTGATACTTTATATGTTAACTCTAATGGAAATATAAGCCACCATCACCAAAAAAATGCACTATATCTATAACTTTTATTCTGTAAATGATAATTTAAAGTAAATGTTCCTCTTTCATATATTTGAGTACTTCAAAAAAAGTTTTCCTTAAAGTCTTTATTTTATTTGAGTGAAATTTGATGAGATAAAACTTCTTAGTAAAAGTTTATACTTAACACTTAAAGTGTTACCACATGCTCTACTTAATAACCTGTGCTACAAATTTAGAGGATAACATTTAAATAATTATAAAATACCTCACACACAACCTTGCCCTAATTAGTGCATTGTATCTTTTAAAATTTTCTAATAATCTATTAAAAAATCCTATATTATGAGGTCAAAATTTTATCATAGTGAAAGTCTAATTTATCCTATGTAAACTTTTGTTTAGTGCTATGGTTTTCTATGTAATATTTAGAAATTATATTTTGAAAAATAATTCTAATAATAATTTTTTTGCTTCAAAAAAGTTTCCTTTAGATAGCGTGTCCAAAAGAGAACTCTTAATTAGTTTTGGACAAATTCTACAATAGGAGATCATACGAAAGCATAGATATGAGTCCTTATCATCCTTATTGAGAACCATATAGTTCTATGTATAAGTTGGTTTGGTAAAATTGAGACAATGAGCACTCATTAAATTTTTCAAAAATACATGCCATCTTAGCTTTGGTAGTCTATAGATGCAATTACTTTGCATTTCAAAAATATTTTAAATAAAATAAATATAAAAAAGTGGATATCACTCATTATTCTCCTTCCTTGATGTCCTCATGTGTCAAACTTTTATATGATCATAAGGCCTGATAGGTCTAGTCAAATGTCAAACAAAAGTTAAGAATCAAATCAAAGATAAAGATAAAACTTGCTCTATGATTACATGCTAGAACTATCCTGATCAATAGCCTAACTCACCTAGATGATTATACAAATTCTCTTAAGCCAATAATGTGAATCAAAACCTAGAAGATAAAGAGATAATAAAGGAAGAAGTACCACACCAAATAATCCGTTACAAGAACCGTAAGAGACCTAAAAACCATTGAAGATATGATGATCCTTCTGATCAATCTCATCAAGGTATCCATAAGACAAATCATAACTATAGAAGAAGAAATAAATGTTCTAATGATTCAAAGCTAAATGATGATCTAGATATGCCTAATAAAGAAGAAAGGCTTAAAAAGCTTCAAAATGGAGAGAAAGCATATGCTTACTATGAAACAAGATTGCCTTAACTTTTAATGATGATTCTAATCCTAAGGATTATATTGACTAATAGACTAGTATTGATGATTACTTCAACTAGTACCCAATAATTTAATGCAAAAAATATTAATTTATCAAGACTAAACTCAATGATACTATATATAGGTTATGTAGAAACTTAAAATGGTAATATATTAAAAATTATAAGGAGATATCCCAAACTTGTAGAAACCTTAAGATTAGTCTATACAATAATTTTGTTCTATTAATCTATAATATTGAATTGTCGATTACTTGGCAAACCATTTTTAAGGTAGTAAGTCTATTAAAGAGTACATTGAGGATTATAAACTTCGAAGTGATAAAGATGAACGAAAACATGTAGTACTCTCTTATTTTAGAGTAAGTTTCAAAATATAAATATATGTTGAGCTTAATTTGAAAACTGTTGCTAACCTAGAGAATATTTATAATATAACTAGAAATATGAGAAAAACAAAGAAATAAAACTTATTTCGAAAGAAAAGGCCTTTTAGTCCCATTAATGGCTCTCACCACCATTGCGTGCTTAACCCAGGCATACTTGTCTTCACCTATCCCCTATATCATATTTTTAAAATCTCTTAAACCTATAGTATCATCCACTTCTTCACACCCCTCTTCAAGCCAACAACATGCAGCCATCAGCTGCTTAAAAAGAGCCATGGCTATAAACTTATATAATAAAAAAGTCAAGGGAAGAAGAAAATATAATGTGTAATAAGGATGCTGTGTAGGAAATGGAAAATATGGAAAATTTAGTGGTTTTTAATGGTCAAGTGCACCCTCAAAACTCCATAACAAGAGGATGACTAGAGCTGCACCAAAATATTCACCACTAGAAAAACAATTTAAGAACAACTTATGAACAATGATGTATGATGATCATTAATATTGGTAGTTGCATCAATGTAATAAACTACTAAGTAAGAAGAGTTTGTTTATTTTAAAACCAAAACCTCTACTCTATCATGAGTAGATAAACAAAAATATCTATTAAGTAATAATGTTGTGTACCCTTAAAATTTGAAATATTTTGTGATTATAATTTATTCGATATCATATTTATGCAAGTAAGTCTCGTTATCCTTGAATGATGAAGGTTTTTTATTGGGATTCAACTTTTAAGGCTAAGACTAACATGTGTTCTTTTATTTATGAAAGAAATCCCATCCCATTATACCCTTCTTCACCACATCAAAAATCATAGTCACTTAATCTTAATAAATCTACAAAAACATTTCAAGCCCATTAACAAAAAAAGAAAAACATAAAGAATTTGAACTTCCTTACACAAACTCAAGTTAAGAAGACCATTGATTAATGAGACTTAGTTTGATTTTTTCATAATTGAGAATTTAGCCAACACAATACTAAACCCACAACTTATTACATATGGCTTTCTATGCTACTTTTTTTGATATTTTTCTAAATGATTTACCTAGCACTCTACCACACATGCAATACATAAAACTAATGATCAATCTAGTTCCCAAAGTGAGCTTACCCAACATTCCCTATGATAGATTATGCCAAGGAACTCATACAATCTTAGCTCATAAGGAGAAAACCTATTTAAAAAATGATTTATAAAAGAAAGTATTTGTCTCTGTGCTGTCATTATACTTTTAGTAAGCGAAAAGGATGGAACATGGAAGATGTGAGTTGATAATCAAGTGATTAATCGAATCACAATAAAATGTATGTTTATTATTTGTTTTTTAGATGACTTGTTAAATCAGATGTCAAGTGCCACCAAATTTTCTAAAATAAACTTAAAAAGTGTTTACTCTTAATAAAAGATTATAATGAGAGATGAATGAAAGATAACATTTAAGGCTAAAGTAAGTTTAAATGAATAGTAAGTGATGACATTTGGGACATAATACACACTAGGTAAATTCATGAGATTGATGACCTATGTTTTAAAACCACACTTAAAGTAATTTATCGTACTTTATTTTGATGAAATTTTTGTCTATAACTAGTCTATTTGCACATATTATGTTACACTCGATGAAAGAAACACTTATTTATTAATCTAAATAAATTTGAATTCATCACGACTGTGGTTGCCTTCAAATGGTACTTACTTTCTTCTAAAGCATTGTCCATTGACCATAACAAAATCAAGATATTTATGAGTGGCCTACTCAAAAAAAATTTATGACATTAAAAACTTTCACACTCTTGCCACTTTCTTTCAATGATTTTTAAGACTTTAGTACTATTGTCACTTTCATTACTAAATGTTTGAAGTCTGATGAACTTAATCTAACAAAATTTGTACACCTAACTTTTTAAAAAGTTGAAAGAGATTATAACTATGGCACCAATTCCAACACTACTTGATTTTTTACTACTTTTAAGATTATATGCAATGGACTAGAAGTAAGGATATGTGGCAACGTTTGTGAAGATAAATATCTTATTACCTCTTTTAATAAGAAACTTAATGATGTTAAAAAGAAGTGTTTTATATACAAAAAGAAACTACATGTCATAGTTTAATATTGAAGTCGTTAGAAATATTACTCGGTTTTCAAAGAATTTTTCTTTTACTTTGACCATAAGGTGCTAAGTTTCCTAAATACTCAATGAGACCATAGTTATACATTTTTATCAAACACAAGCCTAGCTTAAAAAATAATGTAGTTGATGCATTTAATGAATGTGTTCACTTATTAAACATTTTTTCTATGAAAGCCCAAAATTTTATCAAATTCAAAACCAATATCTTAATTATTCTAGCTTTGAACCAATTTATCAAGAAATCAACTTCAAACCTTGTAAAATACATGTAAATATTTTTTTGTTTGCAAAATACATGTTAAAGGAATATCTAATCACTCTTGAAGAGATAAGTCTCATTGACATATTTTAGAGAGATTTATTAGCCTAGATCAATACTTTATTTCACATCTATTTTAGCCTAATGTCACATATGCATAGCTATAAAATCTTCAAATATAGGCCAATGACATACATTCCACTACTTATACTTCACAAGCTATGGGAGCAAATAAATATGAATTTTTTATTTGGATTACCTAATACTAGGCAAGACATTATCATCGTGATCATTGATTGTTTCTCTAAAATGGCTTAACTTATCCTTTGTTATAAGACCCCATATGCATCCCATGTAGTTAACATTTTTTTCAATTAAATAATTAAATTATGCGATGTTTCAATGACCATAATATCTAAATGAGATGTATGATTTAATAGTTATTTTTCGATGATCTTATGACATTTACCATGAACAAAGCTAAAATATTTTTTCTCCTACCACACTTAAATAGATGGACAAATAGTGGTATTAAGTCATAGTTTGAAAAATCTTGTTTGTAGGTTGATAGGGAAATAACCTAATAATTGGGAGCAACTATTACTATGAGCAAAATTTGTATAAAATAATTTTATTAATCAATGTATTGGTCTAAGACCCTTCAAAATTTGTCTTAGTGATAAAAAGAAGTCTTCAATTGATCATATTCCCTTATTAATAAACTTTCATAATTCTACTTCGACTTCTTTCTTTACTTCTCATATGTTTTTATTACAATAAAAATTTAAGAAATTTCATGAAGAAGATTATCTTATAATAAGAGTTAGGTGAGAATGCTTCAATTTTTAAGCTTTCAAAAAATTAAAAGCACATGGAGCTGGACCTTTTAAGATTTTCAAAAGTGAGGAACTACTGCGTATGTAGTGGGTTTGTTTGAAGAATATGGGATTGGTGCGGCTTTTAATGTTAAGGAATTAGCCTCATAAAAGGTGCTACATATAATTCCTAGTAAGTCATTTGAGTTTAATTCTCTTATGTGGAGTGAACTCATTCCTACCACTACATTAGACAAAAGAGTAAGTATAGAAAATATGAAAATATTTCAGATCATGTGAAAATTCTAACCAAAGATTGTATACTTAGTAAACTTTTAGCTCATTGCGAGGGAATTTCTCTAATTTACAATTATGCGCTTACATTTAACGACTAATATTATGTCATGCCACCATTATTGGAGCACTTCTATCCCCATCACCCTAATGCTATCGTGCCAAGCTCTCTCTTACCTAGAGAGGATGATGTAGGAGCATGTTGTGTTAGCTCGCAAACACACACTTAGTGGCATCACGCTAGACCCACTCAAACTCAAAGTCATACTCGAGCTAAATCGTACTTTGATTAGTCACCTTAGTCAACTACATGGGTCAACTACAGTACTCTAGCTTTTTTTATGATTATCACTATTATTTTTTTTTGTCCAATCATATTTTATAGTAAAATATGTCATCATTCATGTCTGTTCTTGTACATGTATTGCTTGCTATAATTAGTCATTCACCAAGTCCTAATCATTAATTACTTCTAATCTCTAATACCTACTTAACAAACATCACTAGCTAATATTCGTATTGTAGCTTGCTTGCCCACCATCGCTTGGTTGCTTATCAGCTAACACACTTTAGTGTCTGTCAATCATGGTCATCTTTCTTGTCCTCAATTGATATCTTGGTCATATCATCATTAATATCTAATCATCATGTTGCATAATTCCAAAATTTTTTTATCAAAATTTTTGGCATGCTTTTTAATGTTTTATATTTAATGTGGCTGAACCACTTAACATTAGTGTCATAAAATTCTAACAATCATTTTAGGTTCTCAAGTCATTCAATTATAAAATGATCTTTCCCCATATATTTTACATTTAAGGTGGTTAACTTTTTGAGTGTTGATATCATTAATTTCTAAAGATCTCTTTTAGATTCTTAGGTGATTTAACTTCAAAATTATCTTTTCTTTTTTTTTCATGCTTATTATATTTTCCAAAGGTGAATTTTACTTTTTTTTAATTTTTTTCATGCATTGGGCTCTATTTCATCTATAAATAAGATAGGTTCCCCAATTATACTGTGGTTATTAATGAATAAAATCACTCTTATTTGCATGCTTCCACATTTATAAGCAAAAAGTTCATGCACAACTGTAGTTGGAGAGATTCTAACTTTCCCTCCCTTGTTGGAGACAAGGATTGAAGGTGAGAAACCTTCCGTGAAGAAAGCAAGCAACCACACAAATTTCAACTTTTGCAAACACCTATAAGTTTTCACACACCTTTCTAACTCTCATAATCCAATCACTAAGCCATCACCCTCCATAATTAGCCTTTATATCATAGGCAAGCAACTTGTTATCCTTTTAATTAAGCTCCCTCACTAATTGAAGCCTCCACCTTGTTTAGATTAATGGATTATCTCATATGGTGAATAGACTAGTAGAGATGTAAAACATTTAGCTTAAAAATTAGTTTAGAAATTATTTTGTTGTGCCAAACTTTGATGTAAACATCATGGAAACATAGTGGTAAGGTTTTTATTCTAAGGGTGAGCAAATATACTTGCTATAATAATGAATACTACTTCAGCTAAAAAAATGGTTACAACTTAATACTGTAAGTGACAATTTTATTTCAATTGTTAAAATTTCAAAAAGGAAAAATTACTTTTCTTTGCCCACTATGTTCTTTTTTTACCTCTGGCGTTACTTCACTTTCTTAATACTTTTTTTCTTGGAAGTGCTTAGATGTGCATTTTGGAAGGGCTTAGAAGAGCTATATCACGACATTCATCATGCAATAGTCATTAAACATTCTTCAGTAATAGTGATTCAAAGATTATGTTATGATTTATTATTTTATATATAAAAAAAGATACATTGAACTTTATTATTGTCTGTTATTTTAAGAATATAATTCTTATGTTTTTTTCCTCGTAGCATGGATTATGACAACAATCTTGTGCTTTCTCTCAGGAAAGAAAGAACTCTCTTAGAGCTTCGTTTTGTTGTTTGTTATAGTTATGTTTAACCCCATATAAATATAATGAGGATAAGTTCTTGTAAGCAACAAGTAATGAGGGTAACATTTGGGCTCATGAAATTGTAAAGGACTTTATACTTTAGCCTATGTAAACAACAATTGGAAAACCTTCTCTACTTATGCAGGATTGGTTAGGTAGTGATAGGCTTAAGCTTGGCAACTTAAGGTCCCATGATATCCATAGTTTTGTTGGGAAAACCTTGTAATACTTTGTTAGTGCTTTTCTTTATTACATATTTGTCATTCTTATTTCTCTATTCTTTTCATATGTTTCAACAATTACATGCAACATTTGGTGATCCATTGTAATTCTCTAAAAAAAGGTTTAAAAACTTTATAATTCCAGATTCACCCCCATCATGGGCTTAGTTAAAACACATCTAGTGATTGGAACTCAAAAGTTTATAATAAGTACTGTAATAACCTAAAAATGCTAATAGTTAAAGTTAAAGAATCAAATGAGACCTAATGGTGTGTCAACTATAACTATTGTACAAATTCTTATTTTATAAAAATTAAGAGCTTATAAACTCACATCAATTTAAGTATGTCGAACCTTTTGTGCTTGTAGTAGGATGAGGATTATAGTTAAATTCCTGTATCAATATCAAATATTTGTTTATAGGACAACCCTAGATTTATAAATTGTGTTGTTAAATGATCTTATTCATGGATTGCAAAAGGAAAAAAAGTAATTATATCATTACTATTCATCATATTATTTATAAAGTTATGTAGATAAATGATTCATGTTAGTATTAGATCTTTCTTTTCATAGCTTCACTTCAATTGACTTATGCATATCATGTGCAACATAGTTTGAAAAACCTTACTATATTACAATGCAAACATATCACATATTAATCATCACTTGGTTTATTTTGACACTTGTTTAAGTTGACTAAAAGAAACCTAATAAGACCATTAACATTAATACAAAAAATTATGTCCATTGCAAACTTTTGTTATCATAATGTTATGAAATATACATGTTGGGAAAGATACATAATACTTAGTGTCGAATCTAAAAATCATGGTTTTAGATACCAACATGTGATATGTAGGTAGACTCATTCATGTAGGAACACAATGTGCAGGTAAATACTATTGCTTGGAAGTGCATTATATATTGCCAACTTGCATAGGAGTTTTGTAATGAGTGATCTCATATGTTTGTGGCATTAGAGTGCTAAATATTGTTCTAAGTCTACCTTTTATTGGGTAGGTTGATATTCCCTTGTGGTAATTCTTACTTTCTTTTATTTTAAAGAAGTGATGTAATATGCCAATAGTGGATCTACTCCACAACGTTAACCCTATGGCATAGATAACTTCTCTACACATAGACTTACCATAATGTTAACATTGTGGAGTAGATCCACTATTGGCATATTACATCACTTCTTTAAAAGTTTGTAAAATCTCATTGGGGATCATGCATAACTACCCACCAATGTTCATAAGTCAATAAATTTCATTTTACAAAATTTCTTTCAAACTATTTTGTTCAAAATGTGGATTTAATGTTGAGGAAAGTATTTAAATAACTCTTGTCATTTTTATGAATATTCTTATGAACTTAATGGCAACAGTTATTCAAATGGTATAAATAACTTTTTTTGTGCTATATCATAAGAATTTACATTATAATGTTAATGTAAAGCACTTTCTTTAAGGCTGTGTGTGTGTTAGATGCGTAAAATGGAAAAGCAAGAAATAATGTAATAAGAAGAAAAGAAAGGAGAATAAAGAGAAGAAAAAGAAGAGAAAGAGAATGACTATGACATTATTCTTGTAGAACTTGATCAATTTTCAATTATTTGATAATAGAAAATTACTTGATCAAATATGAAAATTTCAATTAGAAGAATAAAAACTTTTGTTGTTTGATTTGTATAAAATCTACACTTTGAAGGAAATATTTTTAGCTTATACATCATATGTGCATATGCATGCACCATCATAAACTCTTGCTAACATTGAAACTAAAGAAAGTTAATCAATGCAAATGTCTTATCATTTAGGACCAATTTGCATGCTTAGCATATCTGCGATGAAATGTAATACCCAATTATTGCTATAGACTAAATAATAGTTTATTGGACTACTCTTTAAGGAAAGCCTTTTTTTTAATTACATGTAAATATTTTTGTATTCCTAGGTGACAATATTTTGGATGTGACTTGAAATTCTTCGCTCATCTCACACAACTTCTTATAGTGAATCCAGAGTTTGTTTTTTTTCATAAATACAAAGCTTAGGAAATTATGCAGGTCTCCTTCAATTTTAAGCCCTTATAAAGATTAACTTTAACTTTTATTGCTTCAAAATGACAAACTTTATTCTTTATTAAGATTAACATCTTGAACTATTTGATTTTAGAATTATTGTATGTGAGTAAATAATATTATCACATCTTGGTACTTTATATTGTAAGTTAATTCTAAATTGTATTTTAAATATAAGTTTTATTTCAATATTTATTCACAATATTTTTTTATTTCATAAAACTTAGTCAAACTATGTTCATAATGATTAGCTACAAGAACTAATTATTTATGCAACTCCTAACATCAAGCAATAAATATTTCAACATAGAAAAATGCTTTAAGATTTAAAGATCATAATCAATAATGGTAAATCTTTTGTGAATATAATTCACTTATTCTATTAATTTTGATTCATCAGGAATTAAGCTGCACCAAATTGATAAAGATTTATCCTTTATTAATAAACCTTTAAATAAGGAATCTAGATGAATTAGAATTCTTAATCCTTAAATACATAAGTTGTGCAACATATTCAAATTCTTAATATTCCAAATTCATATGTATTAAGGCATCCTTGAAGTTTTATATCGTAACCTATTCTTTTACACTAATTAGTCATGGAACTAAATTATATAAGAATTATTGTCTAGTCTCATGAGAAGTTGTCATGTAAAAAGGTTTGATATTTGTACATTGTATTGTGGCTAGTAATATTAACTTATGATTCACCCAACGGTTTGGTCAATGAGGGGCTACAACTAAATGTTGCATATCCCAAATCATCTTTTTTATATTTACATCAAATGCATGAATAAAAATATTAAATTACTAAACATAAAATGATTGAGATGTAGTTGAGCACTATAACATATTTTAATTATACAAAGCCAATTTGCTAGCAATTCTTCATGATTGGTTTGGTGGGCAATAGCTCCATCAACTATTTGTTTGCTGATTTTGTTTCTTGCATAGCTAAGATTTCACTTGCTTGTATGTATCAGTGAACGAGAATGTCAAATGGTCAACTAAATATTATTTTCAATGAAGAAGAAACTGGTAAATTGGTCGTAACATTCAAGCTTAAATTTATTAGGAAACTTCCACACAAATTCTCAAATATGGAAAAAATCTTAGTGGCATTTGAGAATATCTAATTTTCAAAAAACTTTTAAGGTTTGATCTCTTGACAACAGACATGCACTAAATACTTTAGCTAGATTATTTGTGATGTTAGGCTCACTAGGCATAGAACATCAATGACTTTAAGCAAGTAATCTTTAAGTGGCAACCTAAGTTTCTCTTAAATGTTGAAACATCATTAGCTCTTGTTTGGATTTCATTTAAGAATCTTTTAACAAGTTCTTTAACTAGGAAGCATTGTACTGGTTAGTTTTACTAGTAAACAAACCCTATACAAGTGACAATAGATACTATAAACCTAACAAGATCAAGGAAAACAAGGATTTGTGTTGATGTGGATCTAGTAATGCAATTACCTAATTTCATCTACCTAAAGAAAAAAGTTGAAAGCTCAAATTGATCATTGAAATTAATTCAATAAGATAATTTGTTATTGAAATGAGTTCTATGTTCAAGGTCACACTTCTCTTCAATGTAAAAAACATTAAAATGCCATATAATATTCAAGTTGTAATTAAGGCTTCCAAAGTACCAACAAGTGTAGATGAATCTATGAATTTTGCAAATATGGTAAATGATAAGTCATTTCAATCTACAGTTTAACGTTAGGTAAGAATGCTTATGAAAAAATAATAAGGCACAACCACATGTTACAACCAAATGAAGGAGTATATAAAAGTCACAAATGATTATGCTCATAAAATGGGTAAAATATTTAGCACATGATCAACGAAAATAAACATTGCCAATCTATTAACAAGGAATAACATGAAACTTTATTCTAGATTACAGAGAATTAAATTTCTTCCAAAAAAATCTAAAGGTAGAATAAACAACTATGTTTGATTTTTGATTTAGAAGCATTTTAGGATAAATCTTATTCACAATATGACTTAACAATCATTTAAAGATTTCAGCAATCAAAAACTGAAAAGAACAACAAAATCTTGTCCAATGCAATTTAAAGAGAAAGATGTCAACACATTTTAGAATAGACACTTAAAGAGAGGCAAGAAGTGGTTAAAAGAAGCTTCTAAATTTGAGCAAAATTCATAGAAGTTACTGATTCTCTCAAATTTCATAACAAATAACTTTTTTTGGATAATATCCTAATTTTCAACATAAGAGTTACAATAAATAAGAGCATGGCAACCTCCTTCATGCACCTAACACAAAAAAAATAACTTTGATTACTGTCATGGAACTTTCAATTAATAATAACAAATTGCATAAACCATCTAAGAGATTACAATTTAAGCACAAGTTAGGAATACATAAATTAAGATTAAGGTATTATGAATGAAAACCATCCATTATCTGACCTTAAATGAGGATGAGTAGTCAATTCACATGCTCATTTATAATCCAAGGGAGTAGAATAATGCCTATTATAGCATTATGTTTGCTAAATTCAAAGGCTAAAGAAAAGGCACTTTAGCAAAACTTAACCCAAATTATAAAGAAAACTAAGCTTCGTTGTTAGGAATAAGTGACTTCAATATAAACACTACACTTGATTAATACAATGGTTCCTCCATTCCTATGTTGGAAGTATTTAATGAATAATTAAATTAGTCAATGCTACGTAAAAGAACACCCATTCATAAGGCCTTTAATGACATGGACAAAAAAAGGAATGGGACAAAGG
Source organism: Vanilla planifolia (assembly GCA_023846275.1). Lineage (NCBI taxonomy): Eukaryota > Viridiplantae > Streptophyta > Magnoliopsida > Asparagales > Orchidaceae > Vanilla > Vanilla planifolia. The sequence continues at coordinate 198,174 of JAIUJO010000082.1, read as the reverse complement.
GTTTATAAAATATTTGAATGATAGTTAGAGAATAAAGCTTTTATTGATCTATTCTCTCCAATAGTAATGCAACATATATGTAGAAATAGATCAAATCATGCACATATTCTTCAACTTATAAAGGATCCTTCTCCTTTGCTAAAAGTTGTTAAAATTTAAAAATGTGTTTGTGAAGTATCTAAAATTCACCTAAAATGCACCATATTATATAAAATTATGTTGTCATTAAAATTTCTAACAAATTTCACACTTCAAAATTAACTTTTGTTAACACTTATAATGGTAAGTTGTGACCCAACTCCTTTTGTAATTTAGAAAACAAGATATCAAATTGTCAACAAAGAAAATTTTTAACATAAAAAATTCTTACATTAAAGAAAGGTACATTACTTGCTAAACAATATTGAGAATTTCATGCTCATTACAATCAATTATATAGAGCATTTAAAAATAAATAAATTGGACATAATTATTATTAAATTTTTTAATGGTTTAAATTGTAAATATAAAAGTTTTTTGAAAAAAATTTGGTATGGTTCAAGACAATGAAAATATGGTAATATAAATTAAAAATTTTAAAGAAATAAAAGATAATTGTATTGAAACATAACATAAAAATATTTAAAATTATGTACTACATTATGTTGATAAATAATTACAAAGGTATATGTTTTTTTTCAAGCGAATATTACAAAAAATGTTTTTTGAATTGAGAAAAAAAATAATTTACATCACAAAATATTAAAACTACTTAAAAGACATGCCTTTTCATAAAAGTACTTAAATTTATCAAATATTAAGCATTACAAGGTAATACTAAAAATTTACCATAACAAATAAACATAAATATTTGAAGTATATTGTATATGTTTTTATTATATTAACGAAAACATAAATAATTGCCAAGAATGAAAATATGACATTTCAAATAAAAAATTAGATAAAAATGTCTATTTTACCAATGATTAAAACATATAATAGAAAAGACATGCCATTCCTAATTAAAATTTACATAGAGTCTAATTTGACTCATTAACATTATTTTAAAATAGTCAATAATAACCTAAAATACAATAAATATCAAGGGAAAATTCCAATTAACAATGTCAAGAATCGTTACCTAATCTGTCACACATATAATTGCATGTTTGTATTAAATAATGACCTTTAACTTATTATATTATTTATTTTTTTGATGAATGTAGTCTTTGTTATTTTCTATTTTTAATTATATTTATATGTTTATTTTTCTTTACTAAAAGTTTTGCATAGTTTTAATAATCAACACATTTAGGATGTTAAATAAGTACTTTTTTTTGTATTTTCTTTTTAATTTTTAACATCTTTTATTTGTATTGTGAGTACGTTTAGCTTTGACTAAGAAAAGATTTGTTACCCATGCATTTTGCAATTTATTTTTTATTTTTTACTATATTAATATTTAGTTATATTGATGATATATGTTTTAGTTTTAATATATTTTTAATTATCATATCTACATTTTAAATTTATTTATTGTTAAAAATAAAATTTTCTAAGTTATAAGTTTTATTTATGAAAAGACACTTATTTCTCAAATTGCAATAGAACATAAAGTTCTTTGCTGTAACACAATATTTAACATTTTTAATAATTATATTAAACTAATTTTTTTAAGATTCAAAATTTTTAAAATAAGAAAGACTTTTTTAATGTAAAAGATTTTTGTATTTTGATTCCCTGTGCTATTTTTTTTTGAAAATGATATTTCTTCACAGTACCATAATTCATTTTTTTATGATATCAAATTTATTTCATACTAAATATTACAACATTTCTAGTGTCTTATATCCAATATTTGACATAATATAACAAATTTTTGAGATGACTTAACATATTTATTGAGCAATTTTAAGTACAATATTTTAGCAATGACAATCTTAGTTCTTTATTCCTTTTTTATCCTTTTCTATTTTCTTACAAAGTACTTTTTATTTAATATTCATTATTAGCATTGCATTGGCAACTTGCTTTGCATAGAATTTTAACCTATTTAATGTTGTATGTTACTATTTTTTTATATCTCTTAGTGATAAATTTTTCCCTTCAAAAATATTTTGTTTACAATAATGTAATAAATCAGTGAAAATGCACACAAATGTCATTTTGTTTGTTAAAACATATTTCTTTTGCAATTAAAATTTAACAAATATGTAAAGCATGAATATATATATAAAATTATGTTTAATTTAATTAAAGTTTTTCTATATTAATGGTATGTATTTTCTTGTGAAAAATATCTATTGGTGTAATCCAGCTTAATGAACAAATACATTTTAATCAAATTCTTTTAGTATAGACATAAAAATATATTTTGTGGCTAAATATTTAAATTAATCAAAATAATGAAACATGGTTTTCGTATATTTATAATCTTGTATTAAATATTAAAATTAATATAAATTACTACTCAAAGGAAAGATTATCTCGCTCTAAGTGTGACAAACCATAATATTATACATACATCGAATTTTTAAGTTATTATGTAGAATTGTTCTCTCTTTATTTTTGATAACACTATCATAATCAACGTAAGTGTTATACTTGCTCATCTAGATAATAACTTGAAGCATATATGTTTGTTTTAAAGTAGGAAAGCAAAAGCTTCTTGAAAAAAAATAATGATATCATCCTTTAATAACAAAATTCTATTAAAAATGCAACATAATAAAGATTTATAATCAAACCAAAACTAGATAAAATTATTAATGGTATTACATTTATATAAATATATTAAAAAAAGTAGTGTTTTTAAAAAAAAATTTTGCTACTTATTTTTTTGATAATGCCAATTTCGTTTTGCTATTATTCTTAGTCAAAATAGTTTGTGGTATAAGGTAGCCTAACAAAAATATGCCTAAAATAAATATTTCAGTGAATAAAATAAATTTTTTTTTCATTACACATTTCAATTCTAAGTAAGATGAAAAAAATGCCATAATTTTTTCTGTCTTGTACTAAATGAATAAATAGCTACTTATATTACATTTTTCACGTATTAGTCTATTTTCCTTGACTATCTTGAAAATCGTTTCTTAAATACATCTTAGTATTGTTACAATGACTATTACATAAAATATATTAGAATTTTAGTAATTAATTAGTAAAAAATAATGTTAATCTTTAGTACTAGGAATCATTAGTCTCAATAGTGCCTTAAACAAGTTGGATGCCATTAATGGGTTGGGAATGCATGTCCATAAAGCTCTGAACTAGCCATAGTACTAAGTAAGATTGTGAAAATAGTTTATATGGTTCTTAGATCAAGTTATTACTATTGTATCCTCATATACAGTGCATAGTTCATCACTAGCATCATGGGTGATGACTTCTCGACCAAACTGGAGAGTAGCCATCCCCAAAATATGTTGATTTGTACGATTATTGACAACATTACAAAAAACAATTTGTTCATTTTCATATTCTAGAGTAATCAAAGCTATATTTCCATGCATTATGCTTTCAAATCGTAGTAATAACCAAAATTGTGCGGTTGCATCATTTCATGATTGAATGATCCCATCACCTTGACATCCTTATAAAGATAGATAATATCCTCCATTTGATCATGCAAGTTCACCTTCACAACTTCTATGCTTGTTCTATAGATAGGATCAAAATCTAGTAGATCAATTATGATTCAAATCTAATGATCCCAATCAAACCCTATTTCTAAATAGCACAATTCAAATCTCATCCATCAATGTTGTAGCTTTCATAATCAAAAAGTCTAAATCATTTTGATGAAGAAGCACATGCACAATAGCCCTTTTAGTCATTTTTTCAAGCCACTAGAATAATTTATTTAAATGTTTATTTTTTTATTATAATATGAAAATAGTATTAATAATATGGTTATTTTGCCCATTTGGTGAGTACTTTTAGTTGATACAAAATGTCTATGAACAACAGAATTTTTGAATAATACGAATAAATGAATCTTTTTACAATCTTTTTAAAACTTTTAAGCCATGACATTCAAGTCATTTGCAGCCTGTGCTCATTAAGATTTCTATACACTACTTCTCTTAGTCTTCAAACTCCTAAAAGTGGTGTTCTTCTCAAATCAACAAAATAATATTTTTATTATTCAAAATTGATTTTGTTAAGATACCTATGCTTCATTAATTATTTTTACTTTTCTGCTCCTTATTATGTTTCTTCTATTTCTATTTTATATCATTATATGGTCATAGTATCATGTTTCTTTTGTTTTGCTGTTGTAATGGTTTAGCATACCATTCTCTTAACAAAAAGCTTATATTGAGTATTTGTTATTACTTATTTTTACCATGGGTGGGTGAATGTTTGCTTTATGTCATATCACCTAAAAATCATTTGTAGAAATTTTAGTTCTTATTGATTTTTTTATTTTGTATTTTTAATACAAAATATTATTAAAAATTTAATATTTTTAGATTAAATTTAAAGTTTATAAAAATTATTTTTTATTTTTATTCAAATATTTTAAAAATACTTTTAAACTATCATTTTAAAAAATTTTCAAAGAAACAGAAATTTGTATTTCTAATTATTCACCTAGATCTTACTGAACCAAACTTCACTTGGTATCATCACAAAATTCACTTTATGTGAGAAGAAATTTTTCAAGAGATCCATTGCTAAAATTATTTTTTCAACAAGTTTAGGCAAACATGGTTCTAACAATAGGCCTACATTCTTTTGTGATAATTTTTATCTCTAATGAAAAACTAGAATAACTAATTATTCAAAATCTATTGATCGAGAAATATGACAAATAATACAAACTACTTTTAATATTCTTAACCAAAATACTGATAAGTTATTTTCTTAAATAATAAATTTTTGAAATAAATAAAAATTTAGTATATAGTATAATTAAATGATAGAATAAAAAAATGTTTTTTATTATGATTTAAATACAACAAAATGTAATAGAATTATGAGTTTCAAAATAAATAATAAAATTTGGCATAGGTTAGTGATGACTTATGATGGATCATTGGAGAAGAATGAAATAAAATGTGCAATAAGAAAAAAAAGAAGGCATTGAAAATATTTTTGAATGGGTGAAAATTAATCATCACACTTGAAAGAAAGAAAATAATAAGTGACTCTTTGTATGATAGTTAGAAAGCAAAAGAAGAGAGTATATCTTTAAGTGAGGGAGACAATTACTTTAAAGAAAAAAAAGATAAGCATTTACTTTATGTTTGCAAAAAAGTATGAAAAGTTAAGTAATAAATGAAAGGATATAAAAAAAATATAATGAATATGTAATTCTTTATAAAAAAAATTAGAGAAAGGGCCAAAATGTATTTAGATAGTACGGAAAGGCACATGTTTTAAAATAAAAAGTTAACAAGAATGTATCATTAGTTAAGGAATTGAGTGACTTTAAGTACTTATAGTCTACTTGCTCGTGTTCAAAAAAGAAAATTAATTTGTAAAGAAGTTCTTGTTCGAAGATCTTATATACATGTACGTTGACATCTAAATGCTATAATAATAAGTTTACATGACACTATTGCATACAATAGAATTAGATTTTACATGCATGTAAGGTTAGAGCTAATATACATTTGAAATTTTTAACTTTTGCATGGAGAGTAAAAGAAAAAAGTAACATAGTTACACATAAATATGTTGAACCCAAAATGGTTTAGGTTCTGAAATCTAATAATAAAAATAAAGTATTTTGCATATAAACTTTGATTAATAAATTTTGACTAAAAAATTAGCAGTCATAGATGAGGAAAAAAATAAGATTTGCGAAATAAAATTTAAAATATTCAAATGAAATAAATAGGGAAATCGGATGTAGTTGAAAAAAAATATAAAATTTAAAACTTATTTGGGATAATCATAAAGTACAAGTTAAATATGAAATTTTTATTGATTTTTGAGTTAGTATTATCATTATAATTAATATTTTTGAAAAGTTTTGAAAAAAAAATATCAAAATTTACCTTAGTAATATTTTATGGTAATTACAATGAAAACGAATTAAAACAATTTGAATGGAATTGTGTGAGTTGACCCTAAACTATCTAATAAAGTTTAGTTAGAAATGGTTTTCTTAATGAAATAAATATGTTCATTAATTACTTGAAAAATTTATAAAATAATAAGTTTATTTAAAATCTACAAAAATTATATGGAGCTAGTATGAGTGATAATAAGAAAGGAAAAAGAATAAAAATTAAAAGAAATAAGTTTAAATTAAAGAGTGTTAATCAAGTCATGACATACATGTAAGAAGAGTTCATCTTTAATTATTTTAGATATTATTTTTATAAATAATTTATGTTTTTATTAATTTTATTACAAGTTTTGTTATAATCAAAATTGAGAAATTATTGTGCTATTTAACTCTAGACAAGTTGTTTTTTTTGTTGATAACAAATACTAAGTATTTTGAATACATTTGTTGAAGTTAATTTTTATATTTTAGAAAAGCGATACTTGTGTTCATGAGAAAACTTGAATAAGTGCAGCAATGATTAAATCTTATGAAGATCATTTTAATTGGAGTGACAAAGCACTGAGAGATGTATTTTAAATTTATTTTTGGTATTTTAATTTTAATGTAACTAAAATATAAAATTTCATTAAAATTCTTATTATAAGACACAAAAGTTAAAACTTATCAAATTTAATATCTTAAAAATCTGTTAGGTTTTAGAAAGACTTCGTCTATTCTCTTTGACTACTGTGAAAATCTTTTTATTTTTCTGTCAAATCTTAATATTTATTCAATAACTTTTATAAATTATACATTATGATTATAATAATTAAATAAATAGTAATACTAATTAAAATAACGATTACTAGAAATAACAATCAAAGGTCTCCACAATGCTTAAAACATGTTGGTTGTCGTAAAGAGGTTCGGAATGCATGTCCTTAACCTCATTTATCAGTTAGGGTACTAAGTACAACTAAGAGCATAGTTTATGTTGAGTGCTTTTTCCTAAATTTAATTAATGGTAAATGCAAGCTTTTTTTTACTAAGCCACAAAAATATCATTCATGTAGATTTTAGTCCTTACTGGTTTTTAATTTTATCTTATTTTATAAATTATTTGTATTCAAAAAATTAATTCATTTTAAATTAAATTTTAAATTTTTATAAAATAATTTCAAAATATTTATTTAAATATTATTTTTGCAAGAAACATAAATTTTAATTCTTAGTAATTGACCCCTTATTTGTAGATCCAAACTTTATCATATGCATATTATGAATTGCTATTTAGTGAGATATAAGTGAATTGTTAGGAATAAAAATTATTTTTCTAGAGAATATTTTACAAAAATACTTTAATATTATTTTTCTAGTAACTTGAGTATATCTTTAAAAGTGAAGCTTAGTAAATATAAATTTTTTGTTAGTATATGCTAACTCTTTGAAAAAACTTGATTTTCTTTTTATAAAATCTTTTAATAAAATTATGAAAATACAATTAACAAAAATAGAAATGATAAATGAATATTTTTTAGGTGTTTGAGCTTAAAATCAAGCTTTCATTTGCCCTTGACAAAAACTACCAAAATAAATAAATAACATAAGTATTTAGCTAAATGATAGATAAGTTAAAGTATTACAATAACAAAACAATAAAAATTAATTACTACAACCTTGCAACTAGGCAAACTTAGAAATAAAATAAAATAATTAAATTGAATAAAAAAATTATTGAAAACAAAAAACACTGTGCTTGAAAAAGTTTTGGTGTGGTACAAGTGTTTAAATTAATCAATTAGAAATATAAAAATTGAGAACTTCACCAGTTTTTTAAGAAACTAGAGATTATGTGTTTTATATGTGAAGGACAAATCATAAGATGTGATGATGTGCATTAGATGCCAACAGCTTGAATGGCATCAGTTGAAAATTTTTCTTCCAATTTTGTAAAAAGTTTATCAATCAATTTTGTTTAAGAATTCACATAATTATAGAAAAATTTTTAATTCATTAGAGTACTTATAAAACAAATCAATTAGTCATTACTAATAAATTATAAAAATCCAAATGTCTTGAAATAATGGCTGAAAGAGATATTGCCAAGAACTACTCCATCAAAAGATTGCTTGACCACTTGATCATAAAGATTCCAAGATGTGATAGCTTGGATTAAGCAATTGCTATTTGATCTAGACCAATAGATCTAAATTGTTGTCTAATAGCCAGATTTAGATCTCATGCGTGGACAAAACATGAAATCTGCAATCTCAAAAGTTCATTTTCGAACAATGAGTCTATTACGTTGTTTTTAAAAGGCTAATGGGAATACAACCATTTGATTGAAAACTTGATGATCAAATGATGAAATCACTCCAATAATTTTGAGTATAGTCGTGCAAATGGATGGACTTTTTAGTTATTGATTGCTTGAATGATGGATTATTATTACTTCATAAGAATTTTCTTATGCCACCTAATAAGTGCATTATTTCGTGTTAGTAACCCCCTTGTTTTCTCCAAAGTTATTTCTTATGTTATTTGATGAGTTATCTATCAAACAAAAATTATTTGATGAATTATGGTGTTATTTTATCAATTCGATTAGCCCAACGAACCATATTTTGTAGCTATGTTCTAACTTTGCTTTTTCTATATTATTAGTAATAAGTTCTTATTTTTTCTTATTATAATAATATTGTTAGTTTTACTAGTTATTTATTATATTAATAATACTTTTTCAAATTAGTTATTGATATAATATTTCGAAAGATTGGATCAAGAATAAAGTACATTTTTGGATGGTTGACATATTGTAACGATTTTAAAATCTCAATAATTTTTCTAATATAATTAATTTAAATAAAATTTTTCTTTTGTGTCTTCAATGAATGATTTTCGTCAAATTTAATATTTTAATTAAAATATAATTTTAATAACTAAAACTAAATTCAATATATTTGTCATTGTTATTTGTCACTCCAACAAAGATGAGTATCATAGAATTTCACCTTCACTTCTTTTTCATTTTAAATTTTCCCATGAACACAAGTATCATCTATCTAAAATCTTAAAATTCACTTAAAAGGATTCATTAGTAATTCTTAAGGTTTGTGATCATCAAACAAACCAACATGATGAGTGGTCAACACAATAATGTCTCCAACTTAATAATAACAAAACCTTTAAAGAAATTGATAAAAATATAAACTATTTATGAAAGATATGTGCATGACAATTAAAGCTCCACCTTCATGTATGTCATGATTAGAGTAATATTCGAGCTTAACTTATGTTTATTTTTTCTTTTAATTTCTATTCTTCCCCTCCTTGACATCACCTAAAGAGGGTTAATCTACATTTAGAAAATTGTTTAGAAATTTAGAATTTTGTGAAATTATGAACCAACTAATTTCTTTCTTTAAGTGTATTTTTTTCAAACTATACCATTATCTAGTGGTCTAGTATACAATTCTTTTTAAATTGATTTAATTCTTTCTTTATAACTACTACAAAAATTTATTATTTATATTATCTTGTGTCATTGATGACATCAAATTTATTGCGATGACTTAAAGGTTGTGATAAGTATAATTTTTAAAACAAATCATAATTTTATATGTAACATATTCTTTTGAAAGATCTTTATTAAATTTAAAAGTTTTAAGATTTTCTTCATCAATTTTCTTTTTTTCTTACTTATTTTTTGAATTTTCTAAACTTAATTTCTCGAATCTTATTTATACATCATATATATATATAGTTTCTTCAATTGCGCTTAATTCATCAAACATGTAATCTATAATACTTGATTTTAGTTAGTAAATTTAAGAGTAAAAACCATTTTATCTCCAACATATTTTGGATAATTGAGCTACTATTTTCATTCATATGAACTATTTTTCCATAGGAGGTAAATCCTCAAAATGATATAATAGAAAGAGGCTATTATGGCCATATAAAAAAATTTGGCAACATAATACAATAATTTGATAAAACCAAATGTAACTTTCTACACATAAAATTCTTATACTTAATTAAAAGCTTAATGAAGCACATCTATTTTAATTATATCATTTATAATTAAAGAAAACAAAGAACATGGCATATTTAAGAAGAAAGTAGAGATCATTAATGTGACAATTAAAATGAGGACAATATAAAAGTTTTAATGAGCATCGAGCACTAAATGTTTCAATATAATGACTTCAAAATTTTTCTACAGATTTCATAAATGCAATTATTAGTTTATCAAATTCAAGAATCTACCTATTTATAACTATGTTCTAATAACTAAAAACACTTTTCAAATTTACAAACTAGACATTAATATTTTAATTAGAAAAATCTACCATACTTTTTATGTAGTAAATTATAAAAATCACAATAACTAAAACAATAAGTTCTTTGGAGCTACTTGATCGAACAGCTCCTGGACTATTCCATAATGAAGACTTCTCAATTAGATGAATTAGAATAAAAGGTGTTATTTAACAATTATGATTTGATCTAGACCATTACTTCTAAATCATAATCTGATGGTTAGATCTTGCTCTTACATGTGTATGAATCATGTATTCTAAGATCACAAAATTAAGTGATTAGAAAGAAGATCAAAATAGGTGTCTTTAAAAGGTGGATAAGATTAGAATCATTTGATCACATAATTGTCCAAATGGATAGCAAAAATCACTCCCATAATTTTTAGTTAAATTGCGTGAAATGGATGTACGTGTTAATCCCACATTGAATAAATGATGGATTGTCATTGCTTCATTAGAGCTTTCCTACATTACATAATTTGCATATCTTTCAAGGTTGTGCATCCTCTGCTTTGTTCTATATTTAAGTTATATTTGGACTCTTTATTTATGATCGAACTAAAATTTTTCTTTGAGTATTTGTGTTATTTTATCAAAATGATAAGCACTACTAGCCGCATTCAGGCACTATGCTCTAATTGATTCTTATGATAAGCACTACCATCCATATTCATGCACTACGCTCTAATTGACAGCTTTTAACTATTTAGTAATATAGTTTTCCTTTTATTTTAATTATATTATTTTGTTTTCTTATATTATTTTTTTTTACTAATTAATTTTTATTATTAAAATACACTTTTTGCAACTAGTTTTTTAAAGATAATTTTCAAAGATATGATAAGAATTGAATGGTTATTTTGATGAAAAAGATAAGATTAAGATTTTAGTCACTTGCAACTATTACTCTCTTGTACGCTACTTGGTCAATATGATGCATAAAAAGATTATGCCATATAAACAAGATAGCAAGGCCATGAGTGTTGTTGTTGAAGTACTATTGATCAAGAATAGTTTAAGGAAATCTGATAATCATCTTCTGACATCATGTTTGTAACACAAAATGTAATGATTCAGAGCGATGATGAGGGTTAGAAAAAATTGCTAAAAATGAGGAATGTGTGGCCAAGTTTGACAATCATAAAACTAAAGGTTGTGGATAATCATGGACATTTGTATAACACAAAATTTGCTTTGAAAAAAAAACAATTAATAGTGAATATTCGTAGGGTAAGAATCCTATAGTTGGAAAATTATTTAGCTCTAATTCAATAAACAAGCAGAATAATGAAGGAAGAACAAAGATAAGTTAAGGAAGTGTGGCATCCATTATTTAAGTGTAGGTGCAAACAAGGACTCCACAATCTTGACATGAAATGTGAAATCAAAAAAAAGTCAAGAAGATCGATGAAGGCTTGCAACAAACAATGATCCTTCACAATGTCAAAGAATTGTAACCAATTTTGGGAAAACTTTTACATGTGGATTTTTGCCAAAATTGATCCCATATGATTCAATTTGCATGTATTATGTTTTCTAAAAAATTGTTAAAAGATGTCATTTGTATTTATCCACACTTCACTCATAAAATGGTTTGAAAATCTTTTAAAAATATAACAAGTACAATTGCTGCATTGATAGACTTGAAGAAAATTTACAACATGCACAATTCTAACATATGTTTAGTATTTGTTAAATTAGCACAAATCAAAGGTTTGCCCAATAGATGTTTGTAGACCTTGTGTAGAATAAAACAACATTTGGTCTAATAGTGCTACACACCGACAACATAAAAAAATAGATAGTACATCGCTGGATATGTGCAAAATGTCAAGAACAACGCATAAAAACAAGACTGATACATATAGAAAATATTTGTATCATAAAGTACATCTGGTTCACTAGAAATTACTAATCATTAGTGAATCTGATCAAATAGGTTAAATCATAAGTTTTCATAGCCATTAGTGATGATTTTCTCATGTTAATAAGGAACTCCTAACCATATCTTTCAAAGTTTAATAGTAAATTCACATTCAGAAAGGATTAAACTAATTTTATGAATGCAAAACAATTCTAATTTTTTCTTAAGAATAGTTAAATAGTGAAACTTTGGAACTAATTCCACCTAACATTTCTTAATGCAATTAAATTCTACTTTGCCTTTAGTAATTAATTTTATCATATTAAACATTTTAAAACCCTTGCAAATTTCGAAAGTTTACATCTATTTATTGGAAGTCTTAATGAAGAAACAATGTACACTGTTGTATATAATCTCCGCATCAATTTGAAGCATCAACAAGATTTGGGAATGCATTTTTATTTTCCATGAGTTCTACACATGAACCACGTTTCACAGTAATAAGCAAAAGGAGTTATTTTTGGGAATTATAACTTGATTAGGTTTTGTGTCAAAAGTAGCCACTTTTGTTAAGGTGGAGATTAATTCACAAAGACCCAACAAAAGGTTGGCTTTGGCATAATAAGAGACAAACTTGGTTTATGTTTCAATTGGCGAAAAGTACAAGGGGTTGTCGACTAGTATTAGGAGAAAAATATTCAAATTATTTTTTGCAAAACCTTTTTAAGATTAATTTTGCTTTTTAATATTGTTTTATTTTTGCTTAGGTTCTCTATAAAATTTTAGACATAGTGATATAGAAGCATATAAAATTAGCTCACAAACACACATTTGCTGGAGTCGCACTACTTTCACATGTGTAGTATTACAAAATTTATTTGAAAATTATTTTAAAAAGTTAAAATAAATTATTTATTGATTTAACCGCTTCCACCATCAGTAAACATTTGCCTGCATTAGCATTGTAATCTGTTAACTCGGGAATACTTGTTGACTTGCGTTCAACCAGCATCAACTCATTTTTTGTTGACCAACGATGACTTGCGCCAACTCACTATTCCACAAATCCTATAAACCCTTTCTTTTTTCCTAACACACGCTTACCCTAAACCTGTAATGGATGCACTGAGATATCCCTCTACACTCCATTCATTTAACATTGTTGTTTGTCCACCAACCATTCTGCGATCAACTATTATTGCCCCCCAAAACTTAGATTTTTTTTGCAAACTAATTAATTCAATTAATTTTTTAGTTTTCATATAATTTTTCATTTTTTAAAATTAGTGATGAATATTTGAAAGCCCTTATAAATAAGGATGTTTGTCATATTTGAAGAAAATAATGGAAATAAATTTATTTTGTTTATGTGCTTCAACCTTTGTGAACAAAATTGTTTACGACTTGCCCTATTTGTAGAGGCTCTAGTTTTCCTTGAGGGACAAGGATTGAAGCTAAGAGTCCTTCTAATTGTAGAGCCCACAGCCAAATCTCTTATCAGAGACAATAATCTAAGGTAAGAAATAATCCAACAAGACAGTTAGTAAGTAATAAACTCTCTTTTCAAACATTCACATAAACGTCAAAAGGTTTAATCTTTTGATAACTTTTATTTTCTAATTAGTAATCAAATTGTAAAAGTTAGACTTTTTTGCTATAATATTTCACATAGAATTTGTATATATTCTTTTTTTATGTCTAAAATTAGATTTTACAAAAATTATTTTTGTTTTATTTTATTCTTAATCCTTAAGGAGTACTCTACTTAATTTGATCATTTACATTACAATTTTGGAATGTCAATATTTGAATAGTTCTTAAATACCACATATGTCATCTTAGCTTGATTATTACAAAGAAGTCTAAATGTCTCACGCATCAACTTTGGTATCAAAGACTATCATTTTCTACTAAAAATGCTTTTTCTTTTTTTTTAGAGCATTCAACTTTGGTATAAGAAATAAGTTTTTCTACTAAAAATAATTCTTCTACTTAATACATTGACTTTGGCTTTCAACTAATTTTTTAATATTAAAATGTTATTATTTTTTATTAAAAAAATGTTTCTTCATTTTCTACCTAAAGAATTTTATGTTTTCTTTATATAGAAAATCTACTAAAAGTTGTCTTTCTTTTTTACTTAGTTTATCCATTAAGAAAATCATAGCTATTTTTCGATAAAAATTTTTTTAGGAGGTGGTACAAAAGCGGTGATATGACTCCCCACTATCTTTCCTTGGAACAATCGAGTTCTATTTAAGAGGTTGTCTAGCAAAAGTAGGGACCTTGATCATTTGCCATTTTCACAAAAGCATATCCTATCTCAAATGTACTAGTTTATTGTAGTGATTACCTTTCTTTTGAATTTTTTATTAAAAAAAGAAAAAAAAATTTCCCAAATTATTTTTTAAAAATTTTAAATTTTGATTTAAATATCTTTTTTGAAAATTAAGAAAAACATTTTCATAATTTAATTTTTTTTAATTAATTTTCTATTTTTTAATATTAATTATTTTTATTTAAAGTTTGTATTATTTTATAATTACTGTGTTTATTTTTTATTAAATGTTTTAGGAAAAATTTTCTTAGAAAGTATTGCTAATTTGTTTAGATTTCAAAATTTGCAAGCACTCAATATGGAAAATATTTTTTGCAAAAATATTATAAATATAGATTATATGTTGTTATGTATTTTACTAAATTGTTTTTTTATATATTTATCAATTATTTGATTTTTTATTTGCAAATAATTTTTTGTTACTTATTTCTTAAGGAATTGTTTTACTGTGTTTTTAAATATTAAAATTACTTATGGTACTTCTATAGGATATTGTCACAATTTTTTACAATATTAAGAGCTTATGAAAGTTTTATTTTCAACTAATTATTTTTAACATGATAATTTTTTTAAAAATTTATGACAATCTAATTTGTAGTGTGATTTTAATGAATAATGCTTTAATTTTTTGACATTTAATATTAAATATAAAGAAAAAACAAGACTTTTGGAACATATATAAATCTTATAAAATATTTTATACTTCACTTTCATTAAATCTAGGAATTATTAAAATAATATGTAAATATTTGTTATAAAAAGATATATTTTAATATTTTATTTTCTTTATATATTGTCAATTTAGTTTCGAGTACATGGCAATTGCTTACAAAGATTTTCTTTTTTTATTTTTTTGATCTCATAAAATGAAATGTAATTTGTAATTAATCTAGCAACACATTATTGACAATAGTTTCATATATTTTAAATATTTTATATTTATCGATACTATTCATTTATAATCTTTCTATCCTATTAGAAATTTCAAATGATCATTTTTCCAAGTTTTTTTTAAAACTATTATTTTTATTTATTTATTTATTAAAATATTTTTGGATTATATATTATTGAATTTTTGTTGTCACTAACTGATATATTGAACAGAATGATCAAAAATTAAATTATTCAATTAATTTAATAATTTTATTTCATTTAATTATTTCAAAACATTTATTTTAACAGATATGATGCCTTTCCATTGCTAAGAAAATTTATCTTCATTTCAATGCAAATAGCGATAATTAGTTGAATCATTTTTATAGGTTTCATAGTTTTGCAACTCTTTTATTTTTTATATTGACATATTTGTTATGTTTTAATTACATAAATAATTTTTTAATTCATAATTTACAATGTTTATAATTATAGGTGCACTTATTTTGTAATGATTTGTCATTTGTTGCCTCATAATTTTTTTATTGAAATGGTATTTAACATATTATTTTTTTATCATGAAGTTTAATTTAATATCTTCTACCAATTTCTACCATTTACATTGTATGGCATTATTTCTTTTTTCATAGAACAATCTTCTTTTATTATTCACCTACGTTTTCTCTAGTTAATGTAATATTTTTAATTTTAAAAATATTCTCTTTTTCTTAGTTATTTTTCATTTAATTTTTTTATTCATATTTTGAAATTTTAGAAATTAACAACACAACTTTTGAAGTATGATAGATTTAAAAAATAGTGTTATCTCCATCAATTTTAGCAAATATAAAATACCCATATTTTTATTCTTATAAATTTTACTTATATGAAAATATTACAAATATTATCATATGTTATTCATTTAATTTTCCTAAATATATTATGTAAAACTTTTATTGTATTTGCATAATTTCCTCAAATTTATTATTTAAAAAAATATTTTCTTTAGTTATTAGGAATTAATTTTTATGTTTTAAAAATTGTTCAAACATAATTTTTTTCATAATTTCATATTTTTATTAAAAATGAAATATTATTTATTTTTATTGTAAAACAAAATTCAATATTCAAAATACCCAAAGTTTTGTTTATAAGTTGTTAATTAATAATAAGTTTTGCAATTGAAAGATATAAGATATCAAATGGAAACGAAAATATAACATAAATAAAATTAATATAATATTTATAAGATGATAAAATAATTCTAGCATTTTATATTTTAATATTTTTTTTATTTATTTCGCAAGTTAGGCAAGCCATCAATTGTCACAGTATAAAGAGATTTTTCAAAAAAAGAATAAAATTATTGTAATACCAAAATGTGTAAACTAAGCAAAATTATAAACAAGTGGCAAATAGTTTTTTGCATAAAAGTTGGAAAATCAAATTTATTATTAAAAATATGAAAATTTAAAATAGTATAAGCCATAGCAACTAAAAATTTTATAGGTTATTAAATATATATAGCATTAAAATTATAATAAAAATAAAAAATTTGACAAATAATTGAAAACATAAGAGATGAGCAAGGTTAGAAATGGAAAAAAAATTACAGAAAATAAAAGTAAATAAGAACACAAAATAGATAATATCACAAAGATATTCATAGCACAACAACAAAATGTCACAAGAAAGTGTCTTTAATACATAAAATGGTGGGACTAATGCTTTCAAGGAGTCAAAAAATGAAAACAGTAGTTGCTATGAAATATCTAAAAATAATCAAAATACAAAGTAAAATTTGTCATAAAATATAACACATATGTTGTGAATAATAAAAGAAATAAAATGTATAAATTAAAAATAATGAGAAAAGAAAATATTTATGTAATCAATCATAATTTAATATCACATTAGTTAAAAAATATGCAATACATAAAAATATGATAAATATTTTATTTCAAATAAAAAATAGAACAAGAATGTTGGAAGAAGAAAGTAAGACAAGAATCAAATAACTAGAGTTAGGTCTTTACTTTATGCCACAAAGATAAATAAAAGTGCATGAAGAGTAAAAGAAAAGTAAGAAAGGCGAACATATGCCCTCCACTATAATTCCATGCTTGGGTCCAAAATCTCAATGATGGAGAAATCAAATATTATAATGCCAATTTCATATTTCCATTAATAAAAGTATTGAAATTGTTTATAATGGGAATACACCTATAAAAAGATTAATTCGCATGTATAAAAAACATTCCTTATATATAAACCATTGCAAAAATTAAATTATATAGTTGCAATCATGAAACATTATCCATATATGATCATTGGTAAGTTTCATATTACAACTTGTCTTATATTAGTTAAGCAAACAAAGAGGTTGCATACTCTATATATTTATACTTTTAGAGTATTCTTTGAGCTCAACATTTATTTTAGAAGTGTGACTAATCATTTTACCCAAAAAAAAATATTATATATAGGAAAATAAACTTTTATGCTTTGTTTTATATTTTAAAATAGGGACAAGAAAGTTTTTGAAAGCAACAAAAATTCAACTTATTTGTCTTTCAACACCCTATTTAGAATAATCTTATGACAGATAAACTTAGCTGGATGTATTTCGAAAAGGTAATGCTTACAAGTTCTAATGGTACACTAAGAAGTAAAATTAGGAGGACATTATCAAGATATTAATCAGCTTCATTTAGAGTAGATTTCAATTGTTGAATTTTTTAAAGTCCTTCAAATTTGCATTTCCATTAATGAAAGTCAAATTTTCATTTAATTTGTTATCATCAATGAAATGTAATCATGAAGTGTTTAACAATAAGATTGATATTTTAAATCATAGAAATTACTTGATTGAAGTGTCCAGCATGTACTAACACAACAAAGTTCTTCCAAGTACAATATAAATGTAGCTATATAATTTAGTGGCTCGAAATATTAAGCAAGAAATTTCAAAAGTTTTTAACAATATAGTATGTTTGGGTGTCCTTAAGTTCAATAGATTTATAAAAATTAGTTAAAATGGGCAAAAGAAGGGCAATGACTAATATTTTAGATGGGAGTAACCCCGATTATCCCGAATAAATAATAATTTTCTCATTAAGAAAAATTATAGCTTCTAAAAAACTTTTAATACTAAAATATTAAGAGATTTTGCATAATAATCAAATGGATTTTCATAGTAGATTATGTAATATAATACAATAAATGCATAACAGGAATCATTTTATAGTTTGAGTGTAATGGAAATGCATGTAACTAAAAAATAATTATAGATGCTCATGTTTACATTATTGAATGAAACAGATTGTTTTTTCTAGAATGATAAGTTTTCATAAGATAACACAAAACTAGACAAGAATTCTGCAACGTAATTTGACTAATATAAATATAAATCATATCTTAACAAAATATACATTATGCAAAAAAAAGTAAGCCACTAGTAGCTTAAGAATTACATCAAAATATGGTGAAATTTAAATAATAAATTGTTTAAAAACTTTCTTTTAAACAAACCTAAAAGTAATCTAAAAAGAGGATTTGGTTATTGATAAGAAATTTTTAAGTTCAATTTATGTTAAAGTAGTTAAATATAATTGCTTAGCAAAGTTATTCATTAGTTTGAGGGTAAAGGATACAAGTAAGTTGCAACTATTACTGTCTTGTAAGTTACTTGGTCAATATGATGGATAATAAGATTATGCTACGTAGACAAGATAGCAAAGCCATGATTGTGATTGCTGAAGTACTATTGATAAAGAATAATTTGAGGAAAGCTCATAACAATGTGCTGACATGATGTGTGTATGGCAAAATCCAATGATTCAAAGCTGTGACGATGGTCAGAAAAATTTGCTAAAAATGAGGAAAGTGTGGCCAAGCGTGACAATGCAAAAAGTAGTGGTTGTGGATAATCATAGTCATTTGAATAACACAAAATTGGCTTTGAAAAGAAAAATATTAATAGGGAAGTTAAATAAGATAGGAATCCTATAATTAGAATTGAATTTAGCTCTAATTCCATAAACAAGAGAATAATGAAGGAAGAAAAACAATAAGGGAAGGAAGCATAGCATATGCCCTCCACTATTTAATTCTACGTGCAAACTAGAGCTCCGCAATGTTGACATCAAATGTCAAATGCAAAATGAACTTAAGAAGAACCATGAAGGCATGCAACAATGAAAGATACTTCACAATGTCAAAGAATTAAGGTCAATTTTGGGAAAACTTTTACATCTGCATATTTGCAAAAGTTGATCTCATATGATTCAATTTGCTAGCATTATGTGTTTAAAAATATGTTGAAAGATGTCATTTGAATGTATCCACACCTCACCCATAAAATGGTTTGAAAATGTTTTAAAAATTTAACCAGTACAATGGCTAAATGCATAGACTCGAAGAAAATTTACAACACAAATGCATCTAAGGTACTTCTAGTATTTGTTAAAGAAGCACAAATCAAAGGTATATCTAATAAATGTTTGTAGAGCCTGTGTAGAATAAAACAACATTTGCTATAATAAATCTACGCACCTACAACTCAAAAAAATTGATAGTACATTATTAGATATGTGTAGAATGTCAAGAACAATGCACAAAAAAAGGCAAATGATATAAAAAATATTCCTAACATGAAGTGCATCTAGTTCACTAGAAATTAATAATCATTAGTCAATATGATCAATTAGCTTAATGATAAATTTGCATAGCCATTAGTGATAATTTTTTTATCTTCATAGGGTACTCTCAACAATATATAAGAAAGTTTGGTAGTAAATTAACATTTCGAAAAGATTAAATTAATTTTATGAATTCTAATATATTTTCATAAGAATAATTAAATAGAGAAATTTTGGAAATAATTTTACCTAACATTTCTTAATGCAACATAATTCTATTATGTCTTTAGCAGGTTAATTTTATCATATTAAATAATTTTAAAGCTCTTCGAAATTTTAAAAGCTTACATCTACTTATTGGAAGTCTTGTTGAATTAGAAATGTATATTATTTTACATAATCCCCTCATCAACCTGAAGCATCAACAAGATTGTGGTAATGCTTTTTTATTTTCTGTAGGTTCTACACATGAACCATATAGATTAAGCAAAGAGGGTTATTTTTGGGAATTATAACTTGGTTAGGTTTTAGTTACAAAATAGCCACTTTTGTGAAGGTTGAGTTTAATGCACGAAGATCCAGTAAAGATTGGATTTAGCATAGTAAGAGAAAAATTTGACTATGTCCCAAATAACAAAAAGTACACGGGTTGTGGACTAGTGTTAGGGGAAAAATTCACAAAGTGTTGTTGTTTGTATACCTTATGAAAAATGTCGATGATCTTTTTTGAATTTGATGTGGTAGTGGTTCACTTGGGTAGAAACTAATCCAACTAAAATGCTCTTAGTGTGTTTTCAATACTACTGTTATTCTTTTCTTTTTTTACTTGTCAGGAATGTCATTACCAATACTACTACAAGTTGGGTTATTTGGAAGAAACAATTGTTATCATAAACAATTTCCTAAGCTTTTAAAACATTTAAAGTGGGATATTTAGAACATAGAACACATTTTTTCAAAGAGTTATAGTTATTGAATGACAATCAAAGCAAACAATCTTTTGTAGGACAGCTAGTGGGGACATCAATTAGAATTTTTGATGCCAAGTTGTCAATCAAATACTTATTAAACTTTTAGACAATCAATATTTCTATTCTTCTTATACAAAGTTAAGATTGAATTTAAAAATTTATAATAGGCTCAAAATTCATACCAAGAAGGAAAAAAGGCCCACAAATGGCTCATTAAGCCCATTTTTGCCAATGCCTTTATATGTTTCTCCCCGTCACCTGACAACACCTTAAGGATTACATGGACCATGTTTGCCTAAAAAAGATCAATGAGTAGGGTATGTAAGTCTAATCTAGGTCACAAGTTCATATGACCTTCAAACACAGCAACATCAAGTTTACTAGTGCCAACCAACATAAAGCATCATAGTTTATAGAACCCTCAAACAAACTTAGGGTATGTAAGTCTAATCAAGATCACAAGTTCATATGACCTACAAACACATCAGCATCAAGTTTACTAGTGCCAACCAACATAAAGCAACATAGTTTATAAAACCCTCAAGCAAACTTAGATCTAGCAAACTATGCTAACCTACAATCCCATTCCACCATTCATTGAGCTGGATCTAACCTACATTAGTATTGTCGTCATGTCGACCCATTGACATGATCTATGACACTAACTTGTATATACAATATGCACCACAGACATTGCATTGACCCAATGGACTAACTCCACAACAATAAAACTGAGGTCAAAGTTACAACATTAGAGTTGGCATGCCATCTCACTAGCCAGATCCATGAAAGTCCAAGCTAAATATCACTTGCAAGCCTCATGGAATCTTACCTAATAATGAACAAAAAAATAGCTGCTTAGAAAGCTATTTCACAATTATTTAGGCCAAAGAAAGTTTTTTCCCAAAAAATTAACTTTTT
This sequence comes from Vanilla planifolia, assembly GCA_023846275.1. Classification (NCBI taxonomy): domain Eukaryota; kingdom Viridiplantae; phylum Streptophyta; class Magnoliopsida; order Asparagales; family Orchidaceae; genus Vanilla; species Vanilla planifolia. Next base: position 176,259 of record JAIUJO010000082.1, on the reverse strand, counting down.
GTCCAAAGCTTTGGTAACCACTTTTTAAAAAATAGATATTCAATACTAAAATAGTGGCTTTTAAATTTCTTTTTTGCAAATTCTTTTTAAGATATTTTTTTTTCTTAGGCACTCTATAAAATTAGAGATATACTAATTGAGAAGCATCTAAAATTACTAGTGTCGCATAGTTTCACAATGCAGTAGTATGAAATTAATATGAAAATTATTTTAAAAAATTGTTAAAATAATTTTTTTTATTGATTTCACCACTTTCACCATCCACCAATGTTTGCTATCATTATAATTGTCATCTATTAACTCAAGGGCACGGATTGACTAGCTTTCAACTAGCATTACCTAATTTTGTGCTGACTTATAATGACGCGTGAAACTCGCTTGTCCAACAAATCCTATCAACCCTTTCCTTCTGCCTGACCCATGCCTATGCTAAACCTAGAACATACATGTTGAGACCTCTTTCTACATTACATTGACTTCACATAGCTGTTTTTCCACTCATCATTTTGACACCCACTATTATTGCCACCCCAAACATAGAATTTATTTGTAAATAGTTTCACTAGATTAATTTAGCAGTTTTTTATTATTTCTCATTTTTTTAAATTAGTGATGAATATTTGAAAATCACAATAAATAAATATGTTTACCATATTAGAAAAAACACAGAATTAAATTTATTTTCTTTATGTGTGTACACCTTAGTGAACAATGTGTGTACACCTTACCCCAGTGGCAGAGACTCTAATTGTCCTTGAAAGGGACAATGATTGAAGGTGAGAGAATCCGTCCACTGGTAAAGCCCACAACTAAATCCCTTATGAGAGATAAGGATCGAAGGTGAGAAACCATCCAACTGGAGAGTTGGTAACCAAATAAACTCTCGCTTTTTTTAAGATTCACATAAACATCAAAAAGTTTAATTTTCACTAGCTTTTATTTTCTAGGTAGTAATCTAATGACTAAGTTATTTTTTCTCTTATAATATTTTACATAGAATTTATCTAAATTCTTCATTTTATATGTCTAAAATTGGATATCATAAAATTATTGTTGTTTAATTTTATGCTTAATGCTTAAGGAGTAGTCTACCCAACTTAATAATTTATATCGCAATTTTGAAATGCCAATCTTTAAATAGTTCTTAAGTACCACATATGTCATCTTACCTAGATTATTATATAGTAGCTTTTTTATATTCCCTAATAATCTTTTGAGTATTTTCAATGTTATAAGATCCAATTTAGACCTTTATAAAATTTTAAATGTGCCATGGATCAACTTTGGCATCAAAGACAATTATTTTCTACTAAAAGGTTTTTTCTTTTATTTAGTACATTGAACTTTGGTATTAGACATAACTTTTTCTACTAAAAAAATTCTTCTAATTAATACATCAACTTTGGCTTTCAACTAATTTTTCAATATTAAGAAATCATTATTTTTATATAAAAAAATTTCTTCATTTTATACTTAAATAATTTTAATTTTTTTCTAAAAAAATTTCTACTAAAAGTTTTTTTTCTTTTTTTGCGTAGATTTACCATTTAGAATATCTTTGCTAGTTTTAGGTAAACAAGATTTAAGGAGGTGGTGCAAAAGCAGTGGTATGTCTCCCATCATCATTCCTAGGAACTCTCTAGTTCTATCTAAGAGGTGATTTGGCAAAAGTAGGGACATTGATCAATTGGAATTTTCTTAGAAGCATATGCGATCTAAAATTTGCTTATCTATAACAATGATAACTTTGCTTTTGAATTTTCTTATTAAAAAAAGAAAAGAAAGATATCCTAAATTATTTTCTTTTCTTGATATCCCTTGTATGAAAAATCTTTGAATGACAATGACATCTAGTAGATCTTACCAAATAGTAATTGAAAATCAAGAATAAGTTCAAAAGCAAAGACAAAATTTAAACCAAGATCCCATGCTAGGAATATCAAATCAAAAGCTCAACTCACCCAAATGGTTGTTCAAATCATCCTATACCAACAACGTGATTGAAATTCTAAATGGAAAAGGGATAATAAAAGAAGTATCACAAACAATAATTTAGAAGAATAAAGTCTTAGGAGATGTAGAAACTATAAAAGACATGATCCTTTTGATGACTCTGATCAAGATATCCATAGAAGACATCATGATCAAAGAAGAAAAAAACAATTAGATGAGTCAAACCAAAATGATGATCTAGATATATCTAGTAAGAAAGAAAGACTTAAGCATTAAGATAGATAACACGTCCCTATTGTGAAACTGGATGCCCTAACATTTTAAGGTAGCTATGATTCTAAAGATTATAGCGACTAACAGACTAGCATGGATGATTAATTTAAATAAGATCAAAAGTGTAAGTAAAAAATATCAATTTATTAAGAATAATCTGATCGATACTGCTCGTAGATTCTTTAAAAACATAGAATGATAATATGTTATCAATGATGAATAAGTACCTAATACTTGGAAAAATTTTAGGTTATGTTGTACAACTTCTTTGTTCCAATAGTCTATGGTGTCAAAACAATAGATAAATGATAGATTTTCCTAAGGTGGTAGATTTTTTAAGGAGCACCCTAATAAATTTTAGGATTATAAACCTAAACATGATATAGATGAACTTGAGAGCGCAGGACTATCCCATTTTAAGATCGATTTAATACATGCATGCTAAGCTTAACATAAGAAATTTTACTATTAAAAAAAGCTTATTACATAACTAAAAATGCCAAGAAAGTAAAACTTATTTAAAAGAAATGATGAGCACAACTCTTTAAAAGCCACACCATAATTTCTTAACCAACTCATACTCACACTTTATCTTCCCCATTTATCATAGTTTGTGAACCTCCCAAACTCAAATGGCCACCCACTCCTTCATAATGTTCTTTAAGCCAACTCATATAATCTCGAATAGCATATTTTATATGCCATGAAACAGGTTGTGTAGCTACAAACTACCAAAATAGTTCCATGACTACGAACTTAAAAAGTGCTAATGAAAAAAGTTAGAATAAGAGAAAAACATAATGCATATTGAGAAAATTGAGTAAGAATTATAAAACATAAAAAATTAATTATAAAATGCACCCCTACAACTCCATAATCATAAGATGACTAGAAGTGCACTAATATCTTTAGCATCAACAAAAAAATTAAGAAACATTCATATATGATGATTATAGATAATGATAGTTGCATTAATATAATCCTCTGGTTACACTTAACAAACAAGAGTCTCTTTATTGAAACACCAAAACCCATACTCTGTATCCTGGGTAGATAAAACCTTTATACTTAATCTTATGCACCTTAAAATTAGGCAGATATAACGATTAAGTTTTATGTGATGTCATAATGATGCCAGGAGGTCATTTTATCCTTGGAAGATCATTGCTTTTTTTAAAAAAATGTGACTTTGAATTATACAACTAATATGAATTCATTTTTTTTGAAGAAAATTTTATCACATTACATCCTTTCTATCTTAAGAGAGACCTTAGTCACTTTAGCTTAGCAAATTTATAGAAGATTCTTGGCCCATGAACAAAGGAAAGGGAAAGCTAAAATTTAAGGTCGACCACATTACGCAAGTTAGAAAGATCCTTGGTCAAAGAGACTTATTTTGTGTTCTTGTACTTTAGGAGTTAGCCATCAACTTACCAAACCCATCATCTATTACATAGACTCATGATAATAAGTCAATATCTTTCATTAATACTATTTCTTTACTAGTAGACATAAAATTTCTATTTTTTTATTTTTTTCTTTGATCACTCATTAAATAATGTCTAAAAAATTAATCTAAATAATAAAAGATATAATAATCTATTTGAAAAATGTTTAATTAATTTATTTTCATAGTTTTCATTATTATTCTTCATTTTTTAAAATTAGTGATGAATATTTAAAATATTATGTTAGAAAAAATTATAAAATAAATCTTATTTTGTTTATGTGCTTTCACCTTTTGTGAATAGAGTACATACACTCAACCATAGTTGGAGAGATTCGTAAGAGACAAGGATTAAATGTGACGGACCTTTTGCTAGGAGAACTAGTAATCAAATTTCTTGTGAGAGATAATGGTAAAAGGTGAGAGACCTTTAATCAAGAGAGTCGATAACCAAGCAAATTCTTACTTCTGCTTATATCCAACTCATCGTCTAAATATTTAGTTTTTATTCTTTAGGTAATAATCTAAATTATAATTACTTTTTTATTAGAGTACTTCACATATTATTGTGTGAAATTAGACGTGATAAAAACCTCTTTTGTATGATTTTGTGCTTAATTTTTAAGGAATTGCTTCATACGCAACATAATAATCCATGCTACAGTTTTGAAACGACAATCTTTGAAATGTTCTAAAATATCACCACCTCACCTAGTCCTAATTATTACATAGTACCCCTTTTATATTCTCTAATAATGTATCTAAAATCTTCAATGTTGTACAACCTAATTAGACCTTAGTAGAACTCTAAATCTACTTTATATCATATACCCTTTGAGAAGTATGTTCTTTGCATGCTTAAAATTCAATTTTTTTCCATTTTATCTTGTTGAGGTCTATGATTAATCATAACAAGAACTATAATGAATTGAATCATCATTCACCAAAAGTTGTTACATACAACTCTGTTATGATGCCTTCTTATCACTACTGAATAATGGTTCCTTTTACTTTGATGTTTTTTTCACTTTATTGATTCATTTTTATTAGGTTATTTCCTCATAGTATGCTTCTCCTTTAACTTCATCATGCAAAGTTTTCTTAGATTGTCACTTCTGTCTAATGTTGTCTTCCTTCATACTCTTAATTGTATTTTCTAAAGTGTTTGAACAAGCTGTATGTGCAAGTTAATTCATTACTTTTGATTTTCCATAATGCTTACTAATATTTTCAATGCTTGTTTCTTTCTTTATCACAAAATTCTCTTTATCAAACATAGTTCTAAAGAACCTGTCCTTGGGCTATTAAAGTGTTTGTAAACTTAACATATGGAATGCCCCCTATGTTGTTCCTAGTTCTCACTTCACTAAAGTTTCTCTAGATCTGTCTTATGTGTGTTGCCTTTCAAGGTTTCTTTATAAGCATCAAACATTCCTTTAGAGCTTGATTATGCCAATGTTTGCAATGTGGATAAAAAAGCAAAGCTAAATTATCTATTATCCAACTTAGTTTTTATTATTACCAAGATTCTATTATCCAAATTATCTACTTATTTTTCTTAGTTTTTTAGCTTTACATAGATTTGAATATTTCTAAGTTTATTTTAAAATATTAAACATATAATTAAAGTTCCTAAAGCATTATTTATAATTTGGTAAAAAATTATTCTATAAATCCTATTCATACTAAAAGCAAAATAATAAGTTACTAAGAGCATAAATATAACTTAATGTTTAACATATTTAAGAGTTTCTACAATTATTAGAATTCACATAAATTGACAACAAATTGAGTTAAGCTTTATATAGAAACAAATATATAAGAAAATGTTATAATGAAAAAATAAGAGATATCTTACAATACACTATTTCAATTAATCAAAATAATGAAACAAAAATCAATTATTTATCTTGAATAATTTAAAATATTGACAATTTTAAATTTTAAAATTGTTTGCGTAACTTATCAAAGAAATTGTTATACAACTTTGCACAACAAAAATAAATATTAAAAATAAAAATTACAAATTTAAAGTAAGAAAATGAATAATATGATAAAAAAATTTATATTACTTCAAAATTGTCATTAACAACACTTTTATAAAATGTGTAAAATCATGAAAATAATATGCAAATTTTGCTAATGGATGGCTTATGAGTTCACAAAAAGGGAATAAATTATTCATGGAATATAAATTTTGTAAAAAAACATACAAAATAAGAATACTTTTAATAAGTTTAAAAAATTCACAACTTGCATGTAAAATATATTTTTATGAATAAAAATTACAAAAATATTTTTAACTTAGAATAAAAATATTCTTGTAAAAAAGATAATTTTCCCATAATGATACATGCAAAAGATACAATGATTTTTAACCAATTATCAAAACTATGCACTAAGTTATAAAAAACACTTCATAATATCTAAAATGTTGTATTACAAGAAAGAGGAAATGCCAATTAATATTGTCATATGCCTTTTACATGTCCAACTAAACATCATTAATTATGTGTTATTATTTAATTTTATTGACATGTTCATGCGACCTATTAACTACTGATTTAGTTTAAAACATTAATGATTTGATTATTTTTCCTTATAAAAATTTTCATGTAGTCCACAAGGAGAAAGCATTTTAATAATTATGGTTTGAAAATTTATTAGTATTTCAATTACGCCATTATTCTATCAAATATTTGAATTTATTAGTATTTCAATTACACACATGGAGAATTCTAACATCTTAATGATTTTTTTATTCTTAATAATTTTATTTTTTTAATTTCTAACGCAATGTTTTTTCTATAATTAAGAAATTATTTTTTTGCACAGTAAATATTTTAAAATTTTCAACTAGTTTATAGTAATGTTTATATTATGTTTTTTAAGTTTTTCTAATTTTTTGAAAATATTGTTTTCATATTACAATACTTTTTATTTAATTATAAAAAAATTCAACAATACTTTATTGAAAAACTAAATTTTGTTTTTTACAATTACTTATTCCTGATAATCTGAATAATTTTAAAACTCTTTAATAATAAACTCTTTTTAGTAATTATTACTTTTATATTAAAAAATAATTTCACTCAAGTGGAACACAAATACGCAAAATACTTGAACACTTGATTGTGCAACTATTTTTTGATAAATCATTTTTAATTAATACTTATTTTTTTAGTGATATTTGAATCAAGCGTTTCAACTTGATGAACTAATTTTTGCTCTATAATTCAATAAATGTACTTTATTTTAACTAGAATTATAAAACTATTTCTTCATATTGATATGGAAAATATGCTTATATTATGCTGCTCTTGAATATTGAATTTGCAAGATCACAAGGCATGCATTTCATACTTGTTGCATGCATATAAATATGTCTCTACAAATATTTAATGTATACATTTCATTCTTTAAATTGACCAACTATTATAATTTGTAAAAGGCATTTGTACCTTTCAACAATCCTACAATATGAATGATATTCCATCGCAACAAATGAAACATAAGTCAAAAAAGATTATGAGCAATTTGCATCAATTACTTTGTTTATACTACTTAAATATTCTTATCACATTTCAGCACTAAGTGGCTACCCTTGTGCATTAAGATATATAATATTAAAGTTTAATACAAAATAATGGCATATGTTACAACATATGATGTAGTCATTAGAAGATTAGATAGGACATGAACTAAACAACATTAAATATGACTTAAACTTGGTTCTGACATATAAGTATAATAACATTTTTTATTCCTTTAACAATGAGATTTTTATTATTTAAATTTCTCGATTTGTCTATGTTCCTTTGATTCATATAAATATAGAAAATTATTTTTAAAAATTATGATAAGGAATCTATTACTAAGTAATGTTATATGTCAAACGAGAAAAAAAATGTTTAGTGTTTTTCATTGTGATATGATTCTTTGTCTTGTTTGCTTGATTGCTAATTTACTTAGCATTTTACAAGGTTTATCAAATTTTCTAATACTTTAAAGTTTCATAGATTAATTTTTCAACTTTCTTTCATAGTATTTAATTATTGTATCACTTTATTTTTTTATGATCTATATAATTTTTCTTGTATTATTTCTTCAAGTACTTAATAATTGTGTAAAGTATATTGTTGTATTTTCAATGACATGAGTTTCCCTGGCCTCTGTAGAAAAAGTACTAGAGTTGAGTGAGGTGCCATTTACATCATCTTGGGTAAGATCAGAGTCTTTTTTGAAGTTAATCTATCATAGCCAAGGGTTAAAATTGAGTGCCTTCTAATGTTTTGGTCCTCGTAGCTACAATAACAAGTTTTGTTAATTGAATCTTATTTTAGTTAATCACAAGCAATAGTCTTATAGTATCCCCTAAAACCATTTATGCCAATTTGCTTTTGTTTAATTTATTTGTTTTTAGAAATGATAATATTGTGACATAATGGTTTACTAAAATTGGAAAACACTTTCTAAATTTTTTAATAGAACATTCATGACAACTAAAAGATCTCTTTTATGATGCACTTGACTTTAATTTGATTGATTTTGAGCAAAAAGATTAATATGTGAAAACTAAATAAGTTTTCCAAAAATTATCTTTTTGAAATAAAAATTTAAATTATTAAGAGATTGTTAGACTGACACTAATTACTTTGGTATAAATAAATCTATAATAAATTATTAAAGTTTTTTTATTTTCTCTTTAGAAATTAAAAGATTCTTACAATTATTTACATCATGAGTTGATGTACCAAAACTGAGTCAATTTTAATCTAGCTTAAATTTTTTTTATTCACTCCCTCTTATGGACATCATGTTCATAAATTTCTAACACAATATTTTAGATTTTTTACTATTCTATAGATTGTGTTTTAATCTTGCATATTATTTATTTACATGTGTTGATTTGTTATTTTTAGAGATATATATTTGAACTTTTTAATATAATAATTTTTTTCTACTTCTGAAATTTTATAATTTATTTTTTTTACATGATATATATGCCCCAAATTGTTTAAACATTCTTTTCAAAATGTAATATAATTAGAATTTTACTAATACATTTTGTTCTAACCTATACAAATACTTTTCAGCATTAAAAATTTATTTCAAATATTTTCATCTATATTAACGAATTATATATATATATTTTGCTTTTTTAATGCATTGTCCTAACATTCTTGTATTATTCAATCATTACTGTTTCTTATGTATTTAAACTTCATTTTTCTAAATAGATATTTACTATTATTGCCCTGGTGTAATAATTTTTTCTTGTAACATACACAATTTTTTCTATTTTTAATTCTCAAAATTAATACCTTTTTTAATTTGACTTTAGTCCTTTGTATTCTCGAATTGTGTAAAAATATTAATGAATTTTTTGTTATTTTAAAAACTTTTTCTATCTAATTAAACTTATTTTATTAAATTAATTAATTAAGTTACTATCCCTCAGATTTGAAATTTTTGTTCTCTTTTATGCCTTCGTTTATCAATGTAAGTTGATTGTAATTGGCATGTTCACTAGAATACATTTTAAAAAAGTGTGACATTATGTTATCAAATAAATTTTTTTATTGATAATTTTTAAATTAATTATAATATTGAGTTGAATAATTTTATATTTCAATATACATGCTATTAGTCTTATACATAACTTTTTGGATATTAATTTTTTTTAACATCTTGTATGTTTTGTTTTCAAATTTGGAATAATTTTTTTCCTTTTGTTAATTTCTTTTTTTAGGTTTGATTATTAAAGTACCTTTGTACAAGATCAATTATAAAAAATAAACTTCAATATTGTAAATAACGTAAAGACTTTAAATTTTTAAATTAATTCAAAATTTTATTATATATGCTAATATTATTTTTTATGAAAAAAAAATATTATACTTCTTAATCATTTTAAAACTTTTGTTGTTTTTTTGGATAATGACATATCCATCACTGTTTGATCAAGATAATATTCTTATTAATTATTTAAGTTATATTTTATATTCTTCTTCAAACAAAACAATGCTTGTTTTTTTATTTTTTTATCTTTAATAAATTTTTTCTTTCATTAGAATATTTAAATTTCTTGTTTACAAATATTGTTTTTTGCTTAAATTGTGTCAAATTATTTAAATTTAAATATTCTTGTTTATTACTTTTAAAATAAATTATTCTTCAAATTCTTATGGTTAATCTTTATTTTCTAATCAAACCGCATCTCTGAAAGCTTGATATTGTATAAGATAGACCATAGCAATGGCTAGTTTATGTGGTGACATGCCTTCCCTATAGTTATCATAAGAATTGCTAAAGATGAGGCAAATATTCATACTTTCTTTGAATCTTTCATTAATTTTTTTATCCTCCAATGTAATCTAATTTAAACATTTTGTCTTTCTATTCAATTATCGATTTTTTTCATAAATGTTTCATAATTCTTATTATGTTGTGGTAAATAAATTGTGTTATTGATTTTCAACAATGTGACTATTTGCTATTGTAACGATTTTTTTACCGATTCTATTTTCTTAAAACTTTCTACATATTAGCCAAAACTTTTTTATGTTTGATTGTTAATAAAATAGTTTTTTATTGGACCACTTAAGTATTTTTACATTATCATATTTTAAGGATTTTGCTATCTTAACGATTGTTTTAAATCATTATTTAATATTTTGTAACACATTTTAAACATTTTACGTTCTTAATTAGAATGAAAATTTTTTGAAACTTATATAAAATAAAAATTATTTCCTAAAAAATAATTTTGAATACTCCTTATTTTTTACAAAAGTTTATTTTGATGTGCTATCTAATTAATTTTAAATACTAAGGATTCTTTAATTATCTTAACAATTTGATATTTTTTTATATTTCTTGCATTGTTTTTTATTAAAAAAATTTTCAATAATTTATGAATATTTAAGTACTTATTAAAATTATTTATTACATATTCTAATTTTTTTTTTGGAATATGGTTTTATCATATAATATCTTTGAATCAAATTATTGGAATCGCTTTTTTAATATATTATATAATACAGAAGATTTTATGTTATAATATTATTTTTAATTATTATGCTATTTCGTTTCAACATTCTAAATTGTTTTTATCAAGGGAATCTTCTACTCTATTTTTTTGTGTACATTTTATTTGAAAGAAAATGAAAATAGTTTTTGCTATGTCTTTGTCATTAACATGTAAGCTAATTTTTTTCAAAATCTAAATATTTTAGTTATCTAACAAATATTTTTTATACATATTTCTTTTTTATTTCATTATTATGACTACATGCACTATTTTTAATTTTTTTTAAAAATACAAAGTATTGGCAATTTTATACGTTGTCGTCTATTTAGTGGTTTATATTTTTGGTTGATAACAATGATGGTATTTGCTCTAAATTTTAGTCATACTATTTAAATATTCAAGTGTGTAATTAGCTTTATAGTTATGTTTTATTACATTCCTTAAAGCTTGCTATGTCTACATTAACATATTTCTTATCATTATAGTTTAAAAATGACATTACAAGTATATATGAAATTATTTATAATATTAAAAGTTTTTACTTTCCTGATGATTTTCATATATTAAAACTCTAGCACAACTTTTTACAGATTATATAAATTGATTACTAGCATGAAGATTTATCACATTGTTAGTGTGACAAACCTAACTATTATATAAAAATCTAATTTTTAGGAAATTAAGTAGAATAATTTTTCTCTTTTTCTTTAATACCATAATCATAATCAATAATCTTATACAATCTTACTTAGAAGCTTACAACACATAAATTTGTTTAAAAATAAGAAAGGAAAAAAGTAGTCAAAAAAATATCAAATATATTATATTTTAATAAAAATTCTCTACATTTCATACTATAAGAAAGGTATTGCATGCTTCTAATTATCTACATTTATTAAATGAATTAATTATTTTTAAAAATGGACTTTGTGCTATTTATACATTTCATAATATTTATCCCATTTAGTTATATTCTTAGCAAAATAGTTGATGTTCCGTAACAAAAATATGCCCAAAAAAATTTTTTGATGTAAGAAAATAAAAAATTATTTCCATTACAAATTTCAATTCTAAGTAAAATAACAAGTGTCATACTTTTGCATGTCTTGAAGTAAATGAGCAACCACTTACATTACAAACCTTCATGACTTAATCTATCCAAATTAACTGCCTTTAAAACCTATTTTTAATCATATCTTAAAAATATATTATAATTACAATAACTAATTAGTAAAAATCATAATAATTTATATTAATTAGAACCAATAGCCTTGATAATGCCTAAAACATGTTGGATGTCATTAAATTGTTGGGAATGCATGTCCACAAACCTTTCAACTTGTTACGATGCAAGGATTGACTATGAAAATAATTTATAAGGTTCTTAAACCAAGTTGTTTCTACTGTATCCTCATATATTGTGTGTAATGCATCACTAGTTCCAAGCAAACTAAAGGTAGGTAACCCCAAATGTGGGAGAAATAAAGCTTTTTTTGTGAGCCATGCTTCTAAATTGAGGTAGTAGCAAACTTTGTTAGGTTTCACAATTTCATGGTCAAATGATTCTCGACACCTTATCTTTTTTATGAGGATAGAAAATATCCTTCATTAGATCATTTAGTTCACATTCACATAATCAATGTAATTTCTACACATCAGATCGAAATCCAGTTGTTTGATCAGGATTCATGTCTAATGGTCATAAACAAATCCTATTTCTAAATATCCCCAACTGAATCTTATCCATTCAAACATGTAGTTCTCAAGATGAAATAGTCCTATATCATTTTGATCAAGTAACTAATGCACAACAGCACTTTTAGTCATTATTTTAAGCCATAAGAACATTTTATTTAAAAGATAACTTTTTATTAAAAAAAATATGAAAATATTTGAAACAATAAGTTTATTTTTCTTATATAGTAATTTTTTTTGGTTGATAAAAAAATTCTATGAATAAGAGAATTTTTCAAAAACATGGATTAATGAATTTTTACCCATTCTAAACTAAATTTTCAAGTCATCACATTCAAGTCATTTATAGCACGTGATCATTATCGCTTTAATACATTTCTTTTGTTAATCATCAAACTCTTAAAAGTAACATTATTCTTATCTAGCAAAGTTTATTATTTTTGCTATTCCAAATTGTTTTAATTAAGAAACTTATGCCTCTTTAATCATTTTTAATTTTATGTCATTGATTCTTTTTCAACTATTACTACTTTATATCATTGTGAGTTTTTAGTGTACAATTTCTTTTGTTTCATTATTATAATAGTTTAGTCTAACCATCTTTAAGCAAAAGTTTTATATGTAGTGTTTGTTATTGTCAGAAGTATTTTGTGCATGACAGAAGCTTGTTTTAAATCAAACACCTAAAATCATTTGTATATATTTTAATTCTTACTGATTTTTTATTTAATAATTTTTATAACTTATTACTAAAATAAACAAATATATTTTAAATTGAATTTGAAATTCAGTAAAAAAACATTTTTTATATTTTCTTAAGAATTTCAAAAGTACTTTTAAGTTATGTTATAGTACTTTTGTAAAAAAAAGAATTTTAAATTTATAGCTATTCACCCTCATCTTGTGAAACAAAATTATAGTACTAAATAAAGTTATACTTTGACTACTACTAAATTTAATAGAAATATGAGTTTTAAAATAGCTTATAAAATTTGGCATGAGTTAGTGATGATTTATGAGGGATCATTGAAGGAGAATGAAATAAAAAAGTACATTGAAAAACGAAAACATTGAAATAGCTTTGAATGAGCCAAAATTGATTATCACAAGTTGAAAGGAAGAAGATAATGATGGACAATTGTGCAATATGGTTAGAGAAGAAAAAGAAGAGGGTATCTCATGAAGCAAGGAGAAAAACTATTACAAAAAAAAAAGTTAAACAATTACTTTATATTAGGAAAGCATATGAAAAGTTTTATAGAAAATAAAAGAATATAAAAGAAGAATACAATGAATATGTAATTCATTTTAAAAAATTAGAGAAAAGTTCCATATGTATTTTTAGAATGTGGAAAGGCCCATGAGTTTGTACAAAATGTTAATAAGTATGCATCATTCATTAAGGAATCAAGTGCTTTTAAATACTTAAATAGTAGTTAATCATTTTTAAACAAAACCAATTAGTAGAGAAATTTTTGTTGCATATGTTAGAACTTTTATACATTCAGATGTTATTTTCTTACATGTGATAATCATATTAAATAACACTATTGCATGTAACTTGGTCATACATCGAATGCATGTGAGATTAAAGCTAAAATTTAAATAAAATGTCCAACTTTTGCACTCAGAGTGAAATAATTAATAACATAGTTAAACTCAAATATGTTATACCTAAAATAGCTTAGGTTCTCAAATCTAATAATTAAAATCAAGTATTGTGCATGTAAACTTTTACTAATAAATTTAAACTAAAAAACTAGTATGAACTTATTTAAAGAATAAATAAGATTTGATAGATGAAGTTTAAAATATCAAAATAAAATAAATAGAGAAAAAAGATGTAATCAAAGAAAATCTTAAAACTTTAAATCCTATTTATGATCATCACAAACAATAACCTAAATATGAAATTTTTATTTGTTTTAAAATTGATTTATATCATTAAAAGCAAAACTAATGAGTAAATCCCATTAAAACTAGGATTTAAAAAGAATTTCTAATAAGAAATGCACTTATTTTTATAATATATTTCATAAAAATAATTTTTTGCTAGTTAAAAACTTGGATTTATAATTAGATTAATTTATGATATGTTTTATTAAGAAAAATTAGTATGGAAGTTGACATGGTACACCAAAATTTATAATTGGATTGGTTCATATTACAACCTATGTCCACCCCAAATCGAGGTTGAGAAAAGCTCTACTAGTAAAATAGTTATAACCTGAGATTTTTTTTAATGATTCACCTCAAAGCTATTTGAGATTTTTTTCCCTATGATTCAAGTGTAACTTACTAGCTTTTGGAGTTTTGACTATAACCAAGGCTTTTATGAGACCAACCCCAAATCAACCTTTATAGAGATCAAATCGAACTTTTGCTTGAGTAAATACTCAGTCACCCAACTAAAAGAAAAATAAAATACATCAATAATTTTTTTAAGGTCTTAAAAATTTTTGCTTGCTTTTTGTTAATGTAAAAGCACTAAATAACTAAAATTTATAAGAAGATTTCAAAAAATAGAATCTTAAAAGCATTACGCTTACCTCAAAGAATTTAAAATTTGAAATTGTAGTCCATGAGCACTATTAGAAGAAATTTATATCAATAGAATATGATTCAACCCTTCTTTGGGATGTTAAAATCTTATCCACATTCAATAGTATTTTTATTCATAATAATTAGTTATTTATAGAAAATGTTTGGTGATAGCCATTAAAAAAATCAAGCAAAAGCTTTTTGAAAGGCTGCTCTAAAACATCCTAAAATGCTTTTCAAAATCACTCAAAATTCTAAATTGACTATTTCAATGACATGTGTCATCAGAAGTTATTTAACCATTAGACTTGATTTACTATTGTCATTGGATCGACTCAGAGGAGATTATAGCCATCCAATCAGTCATTGTAAAGGTGTATCACTTTTGAGTTTTGTATCAATCTGGATTCAATCTAGGCCATTCAATCAAGTTGGATGAGATCTAAATCGTTTTATGAATCAACCATAAAATCAAGAATGATCTAGCCATACAGATCAAAATGGATTATTTAAAGCCACATGATGAATAGATTTTTCATGAGAAAAATCATCTTATGGAGTCAGATGAGTTCATGGCCATTGGATGTCAAGTAAGGATCAATCACTTATAGTGGATGATGTAGAAACCCTCTAATCAGCTTATCCAATTGAGTGTTGGATGAATTAAAATCATTACACAATGGCGGAGGCAATCCCCTTAAAGCCAACGAAAAAATGAGTGATCATATAGTAATGAGCATTCTAAATTTTTGAATTTGACAAGTAGCAAAGAATAGTCCCATAATGCTTATTATGTAAAGGATGTTCTCCATATAAGCATTTCCATGACACTGTTTTGTGAGATGAAAGGGGGTCAGCTCCACCTTGTGTGTGCATTGTTTATTGATCCAATTAACTCTTATGGTTATAGAACTACATGTCAATTTTGGGTTTTGTATAGTCGAACTAGATTTAGGACTACAGTAGATTGCCCTAACCTGATTTTGTTGGAGTCACTAGTCCCCATGCTTATAAATTCTCACTTTAGCATAAGCTCACTCCAAGAGCTTTACATTTTCACATAGACAAGATGTGGCTTAGCTTCCTTTGTTAATTAATTATGACAATTTTAATAGAATATTTTTTAATTTAATAAATGTTTAACAATCAACCTAATATAAACTTTAGGAAAAATATAAAAGTATGATTTAGCCAAGGAAATATCTACAACAAATGACTACTTGGGCTTCAGCTCAGCCCATGAACTTTGCATTTTAGCTTAATTAAAATGTAGCTTAAATTTTTTTATTTCAATATAAAAAATTTAATAAAATTATTTTTTTAATTTAATTAAAGTTTAACAACAAAGCTAACATAGAATTTGACAAAAATACGAGATATGGTTTAACAAAGAAAAAAATGATAAAAAATAGGAATCATGTTTCTTAAATTAATCAACAGTTTAAGTAACATTCAACCAATAAGAACTTTAAGAGATTAAAAAATGTATTCCTATTCACTTGCTAAATCAAGAAGATGATTGAATAATTTGGATTCCTAAATATGATTTGAGGTTTATATGAAAAAAGAGTGTCTCAAATTCAACAAGCTAACATTCTATTTTATAGTAAAAAAATCTTATCAAAATTAATGCACATGTCTTCAATTGTTGAAGCTTGTAGAATAGTCTAAGATACTTTGAAGACTGCTAGTCTTCCATTTTCAAGAATGCTTGATTTGTTCTTTACATGTAAACTTGTTTCATAGTAAATAAGTTTATTACAATAAAATGTTAAATAATTAAAGCTTGATTCATCAAACACAAGAGTAACCCAACAATCATAATAATTCATATTTTCTTACAAATTTTGATTCAATCATAATACAATATACGTTAAATAATTTGTCTCGATGATTGCTACAAAAAATAAACTAATTCAATTTGAAAAAAATTGTGTGAGCTAGTCTATTCAACAAAGTGTAATTGGAGAGAATTGGTTTTCTTAAAAAATTAAACTACTTCAACAATTTCTTGAAAACTTCATAAAAATTTAGGGTTATTATTAATTTACAAAATTTAGATTAACTACAAATGATAAGAAAAATAAAAAAGAATAAAAATTGAAATAATTTGAAAGGGATAATCATAAATTAAAAGAGAGGATTAATCAAGTAATGACTAGCATGTAAGGGCAGTTTATCTTTAAATAATTGTATATTCCATTTATAAATAATTTATGTTTTTATCAATTTTATTAAAGATTTTATTACCATCAACATTAAAATATTATTATGTTATTGACCTCTTGTGATAATATTTTGTTTATTGATAATAAACTATCAGTACTTTTAATAAATTATTTATATAATTTTTTTAATTTTATATACATAAGTTTTGTATTAATGCAATAAAATGAAGAAGTGTAGCATAAGAAAAATGCCATGAAAAAAATTTTAGTTGGAGTAACAAACTATCAAAAGACACCCTTTGAATTAAATTTAGATACCTTAGATTTCCTTTGATTAAAATGACAAGCTTGATTGAAATATTTATCAAAACATGCAAAAATTAATTTTTTATTAAAATAAATATTTTATAAAATCTTTGGTCTTAAAATGCTTTATTCTTTTTCTTTATTTTCTTGAATTCATTTTTTTTATTATAGCTTAGTATTTATTCAATAACATTTGTAAAATGTCCAATGTAATTGTAATAATTAATTACAAAAATGTTAATTAAAATAATACTTATTATTAATAAAAGTACCAAATGTCTTTACATCGCCTAAAAATGCTGGCTATCATTAAGCGATCTGGAATGCATGTCCCAAAATTCGTCGATCAATTGTGATACTAACTGCAATTGTGAACATAGTTTTAGCTTGTTATAATGGGTTAATACTCTGGTATCCACACATGCATTTTCTTATTCTTTACTAATAACATGATTAATGATCTTTTGAGCAAACCACGGGGCAGTCAACCCCAAATAAGCTTGACTTTGAGAAACATGTAAGCTTTATATACAAAAAAGCTATATTCACATTCATAATGTAAGTCTAAAATAAATCCTTGTTTTTACACAATATGATTCAAAATTATGCAACTAACTACAACCTTCTTATTGTGTAGTTTCATGATCAAATGATTTGAATCTCTTCCATTTGTTTTATAAAGCATGATAAATCTAGGCATCACATGAAGATAGATTTAATGGTTCTAATCAAATTCTTTTTTTAAACATCCTCAACAAATGTCAATCATTCAGCATGAAGTTTTCTTAAACAGATAGTCTCAATTCATTCTAATCGAGTGACTCATGTGCAACATCTCTTTAAGCTCTTTTAAAGCTTTTATAATATTTTATTTCAATAACAATTTTTTAACTAAAAAAATAAAAAAAGACAATAGAGTAATGCTTTTTTCTGATTCAGTAAATTCTTTTGGCTATAAGGAAAGGTCTACGAATAAGGAAACTATTGAAAAAAATTTATTGATGAATGTTTATGCAATATAAAGAAAATTTTTAAGCCACAGCAAGACAAGATAATTGTCACCACTTTGCTACTTCTTTTAGACATAAAACTCTTAATTATAGCTTTTTTTCACAAGTCAGATAAGTTATTAATTTTCTCTATTCTTAATTGATTTAGTTAACATAGTTGCACCACTTTCATTTCATTGACCATAAGATTTTTGTTATCCTAATTTGTACTTCATGTCATAAAATTTTTTTCCTCTATTGTCGTTCTATTTTGTTGTAAATCTACTGTAACTTATTTTTCTTATATCAAAAAATGTTTTTCCTCCATTGTCAGTTGATTTTTTTTCAGTTCCTTGTTTTTTATAAATTATTATTATTAAAAAAAAGGTAAAAATTTTAAATTAAATTTAAACTTTTTATAAAATACTATCAAAAATTTTATTCAAGTATTTTTGTGAGAATCCTAAATTTTTATTCATAATAATTCATACCATTCTTATAGATCTAAATTTCATCATATGTCATTTGAAGTGTTATTTAATATGGAAGGGGTGAATTGTTTGGAATAAAAATGCCTTGTTAAGGAATATTTAAAAGAATGATTTAATATATTTTTTAAAAAAAACAAGTATGTCTTTAAAAGTGAGTTTTGTTAAATATTAAATTTAGATTTAAAAAAATTAACTCTATTTTAAAATATGTTGATTTTCTTTTCGTAATAAATTTTTAAAAGGATATCAAAATATTTGTATAAATAAGAAATGATAGGCCAATGATTTTTAGATGATTTATCTTAAAATGAAGCCTTTATCTTCTCCAATGAAGATATTAAAAAATGAATATGACTAATATAACACATTTGGCAAATGATTGGTATCTTAAAACCTTACAACAACAAAAAAAAAGAAATTGATTACTACGACCTGACAACCTAACAAACTTGGACAAAAATAAAATAATTTTGTAATGGGAAATAAAAATTAATATAAACAAAAACTTTACACTTAAAAATGTTGAATGAGGTACAAGTATTTTAAATTAATTAATTAATAAAATTAGGAACTTCACTCATTTGAGAATAAAGTAAAGATTACGAGATTGATATGTAAAAGACAAAGCATATTGATGTGATCATAAGCACTGGGTGCTAATGGCTTAAATGATATCACTTGAAAAGTTCTTACCGAACTAATTTATAAACATTTTTTTAGTTACTAAAAGTTCTTACCAAACTGATCAATTATTCATTATGGATAAATTATGAAAATTCCATTGTTTTGAAATAGTGGTTAAAAGAGCCATTACATAAGAATCGCTCCATCTAAAGGATCCTAGATCATGTGATCATGATAAAACATGATCAGATGGCTTGGATTAAACTAGCACTATTTGATCTGGACCAGTAGATCAAAATTGTGATATAATGACAAGATTTAGCTCTTATGCATGGATAAAACAACAGGTGATCGATCATGAAATTACATTATCAAATAACAAATCTAATTATATGTTTCCAAAAGGCTAATGAGATTATGATCATTTGCTTACATAATTGCATGACAAGATGATAGGATCACTCCAATAATTTTGACTGAAGTCATGCAAAATGGTTACAAATTTTAGTCGCACAATGCATCAATGATGGATTGTTATTGCTTTATAAGAATTTTCTTATGCTAAATAATATGCGCATTGTATGGGTTAAGTAACCCCCTCCTTCGCTTTGAATTAATTTCCCTTATTGTTAATACATCCATACTCTATTAAATTTGTTATGTGAGTTATTTATTGAACCAAAATTATTTGATGAGTTTTTGTGTTATTTTATTAATCTTAGAAACCTAACTATCCACATTGAGGAGCTATGCTCTAACTGAAAACTTAAGATTATTATTAGTAATAGGTTTTTTCTTTTTATTAATTTCATTATATTATTTTTTTACTAATTAGTTATTGTAATTACAATACATTGTTTGAAATAATTCATTGATATAAAAATTCTTATTATATCATTAGGAATAAACCAATTCTTTAGATGGTTGACATTTGCTCTGGATTTTAGAATCCTAATATTGCTTCTAAAATGATTAATTTAAATACAAATTAGTTTTTGTGCCTCCATAGAGTGATTTTAATCAAGCTTAGCATTCTAATAAAAATAAAATTATAATATCTAAAATTAAATTCAAAATATTTTGTTAGTTATTTATTAATCCAAGCAAATTGATCATCACAAAATTTCACATTTGCTCTTCTTTCTTTTCAAACTTTACCTTGAATAGAAATATCATATGTTTATAATTTAAAATTTATTTAAACAAATTCATTAGTAAGGGTTTATTATCATTGAACAAAATGTCAGGACAAGGGGTCAAAAAAAACATATCTCTTTCTTGATGATAAAAGAACTTTTAAAAAAATTCATTAAAACATAAATTATTTATAAAAGTAGAAATGCATAACAATTTAGGATAAGCTGCATTACATGAACGTCACACTATATTAATGTTCACCAAAAATTTATGCTTATTTTAATATTTCAATTTCTATTCTCCCCCACTTTGTCATCACTTAGATAGAGTTAATAAATATTTTGTGAATTTTTCACAAATTTACAACTTTTTAAAATTATCAACCAGCTAATGAATTTCTTTATGTCTATTACCTTCGAATTATACCTATATCTAATGATCTAGGAATTGAATAATTTCTTTCCAATATAATTAATTATTCTTTCTAAGTATTAACAAAATTTGTTAATTAAGCTATCTTGTGTAATCAATGTCTAAAAATTTCTTACAATGGATTATGGTTATGAAAGATTATGGTTTAACACTAATCATAATTTCATCTATAACTTTTTCATTTGGAAGATCCTTTCTAAATCTTAAGGATTTAGGTTTTTTAAAACTATTTTTATTTATTTATTTATTTACTTTATTTCTCTAAACTTAATTTCACAAATCTTATTTATACAATATTTATATATATAATTTTTTTTGGAATTAATTCATCAATGTTTTAAAATATAATAATTTATTTTAATTATTTGATATGAGATAACAAACCATTTTAGGTCCAACACATTTAGATGTAATTGGCATAGTATTCTTACTCATATAAAGAAATTTTCCAGAATAGCTAAACCCTCATAACTAAATAATAGAAAAACACTACTACGATCATAAAACATAATAAACTTGATAATAGAATAAAATAATTAGTTGACACAAAGTGTAAATTAATAAAAAAAATCTTATGCTTGAGGAAAGCTTATTGAGAAATATGTGCTGGAATTAAATCAATTATAATTAAAGAAAATTGGGAAGTTAGCCTATTTGAGAAGAAAGTAGAGATTACTTGTTTAATGACTAAAGCATTTACCATAAGAAAATGTTAATGAGCATTGACAACTAAATGTTTTAATAGAATGTCTTAAAAAGTTTTCTTCAGATTCACTTATAAACATTTTTAATGACTAAAAGTACTTTCCAAATCAACTAACCACTCATTATTACTTAAATTAAAAAATCCACTATATTTTTTTTATTAATAAGGTATAAAAATCTAAAAACCTAAAAAAACTCACTATAAAGGTGCCATTAGATCGAAAGGCTCCTAGACCATTCTATTGTGAAACCTTCTCAATTGGGTCCATAATTTTAAAAGCACTATTTCTAAATTAGGATTTGATATGAACCACTAAATCTAAATCATTATTTTGTTGTTATATTTAGCTTTTACATGAAGATAAAGCATGGACAATGAGTTCTCAAATTTATGTATTTGGATATGATGATCTAAATAAGACTTTTTATAAGTGGATGAGAATTGAATCATTCGATCACATAGTTTTTGCTATTGGATAGAAAAAACACTGGCATAATTTTCAGTACAATCGAGTGAAATTGATTCAGTTTTTTTAGCCTTACGATGAATAAATGATGGATTATTATGGATTTACTAGAGCCTTCCTACATTGCAAATTTTTCATTTTTTTTGGGTTTGGCCACCTGTTGCTATGCTCTAGAGGTATGTTATGTTTGGATTCTTGAGTTATGAATGAATCAAAACTATTTGGTAGCTTTTAGAGTTATTTTATTGAAACGATAAGCCTTATTAGCTGTAATCATGCATTGCTCTAAGTATGCCTTTTGGTTCACTTTAGTAATAAGTTTTTTTTGTTGTTTTTAATATATTATGATTTTTTTACAAATTAATTTTGATAATTAAAATACACTTTTAACAACAAGTTTTGAAAAGTGAATTTTCAAAGGTATCATAAGAATAAAATGATTTTTGGATGATAAATATATGACCAAGATTATAGAATCCTAATACTTTTTTAAGATGGATAATTTAAGTGCGACTTAATTTTTGTACCTTATATGAGTGATTTCAATAAAGCTTAACATCTAATAAAAAAATTAAAATAAATAAAATTAAATTTAAAGTAAACCTCTTTCTTAAATATAAACCATAACTCCTCCTTTTTAAATTCTCTTATGAACACAAGAATTAGACTTTAAAAATTTAAAAATTCTTTTTAACAAATTTTGTAGTAATTTATAAGATTTGTTATTATCAAACCAAGTACCACAACTAGGGGTCAAAAACTTAATACACTAAACCTTCACATATTCTATGAAACCAAATACTAATAAAATATTATATGTTCATTTCAAGAACAAGAAACTCAACTATGAAAGCTTTGACATATTTTCATAATAGAGCTACATAAATAACTAGATAGGAATTGGAGATTAGAAACAAAGATAATGGATGCTATTTGTTTATAATATTCTTCAAATAGGTAAACCTGGAAGATATTTAACAAGGAAACTTAGTTGTAATGGAATCAACTGAATATGTGTTTGATGAAATTATGCATCGAGGAAAAAAGGTAGATTTACAAGAAATAAAAGACTTTGGAAAAGTAAAATTTTTTGACAAACAAAGATCTTGAAATGTGAAACAATATTGATTTCTACTCACATTATTTTATGTTGGGAATGTAGATAGAACTTTGCTCATCAAAGATTACATTGATTAACGTCTTGTAATCTAACATTATTTAGATGGTAACATACTTGAATAAAGAAACTGTGACTTATGCCAATTATTTGGTAAAATGTAGCTGTAGGATCTGAGATGAACATAACTAGTGAGGTTTCCTATTTTCATGAATGCATGTTAACTATGATAAGAAAGGTATCCTTGATCTTCAATAAAGTATATAGATGAGATGTTAACACTTAAAAATTAAAGAAATTGTTGCATTCAAGGACTTAGCATAGAATGAAATAACGTTAGAGATGTAATCTTAAGTGACCTCTCTTTTGGAGTATAAACTAACACCTCCCTTTAAAAAAAATTATATATGGTGCATCTATTTCAAAATTTGTACCTTAAAATACAAGTGAAGCCTTGAGGAAAGAATTTTTTTTTATTATGCCTTGTTGGATGGTTTTAACTTGTTTGTGAGAGTGAATTCTTCAAAGTTAATAAATATCCCAAGTGACCACATTACTGCATCAAGAAGTTGGTATTCAAAAATAAAAAGTAAATAATAGTGTGGTTACCATTCATAATAAGGGAAGGCTAGTGGCAAAGGGTTATAATAAAATAGGACTAGACATAGAAGGAATACTTGAACAATTGTTAAGTTTTAAGGCAACGAGGTCATTTTTACCTTTTGCTTAATACAAGTTATGTAAACTATACAGAATGGATGTTAAGAGCACCTTCTAAAAAGATGTTATTTAGGAGAAAGTGTGTGTAGCATAGTTGGATTGTGTTAAACATTTTCTTCATCAAATTCATTTGCATATGCTAATGAAAGACTCATACGAATTGCAACAAGAAGAAAGATCTAGTTATTAACATACTTTGTTGATCATGAACAATAACGATGAACTTCTTCAAATTGAAGATTATATAGACGATATCATATTTGGATCAACGAACTTGGACTTATGTGAATATTTAGTAATCTTATAGGTGTTGGGTTTGACTTGAATAGAATGGGTGAGGCTAGATATTTTTTTGGATTGAAAGTAAGATAAAAAAAGGTATCCTTGTATCCTAAATGAAGTATAAGAAAGAGATGTTAAAATTGTGTGAACATGTGAAAATCAAATGCATTTCTACTTTCAAGAGTACCCAGCTACTATTGAATAAACATGGGAAACAAAACCTAATATTTTTCAAGGTATACAAAGAAATGACGCATTCTTTACTTGACAATTAGAATACCTGACATAGAATTTAATGTGGGACTATTTTGATCAATTTCAATCAATCGCAAAGGACTTCAATCTAAAAGTTATAAAAATAATATTTTGATAATTGCTCGAAACAATAGTATTAATGTTTTGGAATCCCAAATTTGTGCTATGTCATGATCTCACAAGATATGGCTACAACGATTTTGATGGTTCTTGAATACATAAGAAAAAAATTTTACATGCCTAATCACTTTTAACACCTCTAAAACTAATTATCTAGCAAAAAATGAATCACAATATAGCATTAGGAGTATTTCTACTAAAAGTTTTTTGGTTTGAAAAGGAAATTAGATGATATGGCATTACAATTACAAATATTTCCCAAAAATATGACAAATTCAATGCCTTTTATTTAACTCAAAATGTTATAAAGTACTGTAAGATTCAAGAAATTTATTTTAGGCCCCATCTCATCATGGACTATGTAGAATGAAATATAGTAGACATTCAATTTGTTGGCAACAACATGAAATAAGTTAGCACCCTAACAAAGCTACTTAGTGAAGATTTATTCCATAGAATTGGAAGAATTTTTAATGAAGACAAAAGGGGGAGAAATTGAGCTTGTTTTTAAGAGAAGTTCTTTGAGTGAAATGTAGCTCAACCATGTTCTTTAATCACTTCCAAATTTAGCTTGACTTGACAATATCTAGCAAATATTTTCTTACACTAAATTCAATTATGTTATCATAAACTTAGTTGGTAAGTCATCATAAAACAAAAAGAGGTTATTTGTCCTAAGAGCAATTCTTTATGATATTTGATTTGGACGACCTGATTAGGTAGCATATTAATTAATTATCTAGCTTTTCTTGTAGATATGATAGGTGAACAGTACTAGAAGGATATTAATATCAAAAAAACAAGTCAATTGATTAAATATATTATTATATGTAGGTTTGGAAAAAGCATGAATAGGATTTTAGCATGATCAAGAAACTATGTGTTTTATGGTTGTAAAATGTGTGAGGAAAAATGAATAATAGAACAGAAGAATGATGTGTTTAACATTTTTTATTTCAACAATTAGAAAAAAAAGTGAGCTTAAAACAGATCTTTTTTTATAAAAATTATCAACAAAAAAAAGCTTAACAATAAAAAATGCACAAAAGATTTTTTAGTGGTTTGGCTAAAACCTATGCCAACATGCACCCCCAATCCCTAATCAAGCTTCTACTAACCACTCCCTTTTGTCAATGTTGGTAGAGTTATAACAAATATAAATGGGGTGCTCCAATAAGGTACCAAAAACCATGAAATTCAGGTTAAATGAAAAAATTTTAAACTCTACAATTTTTTCTTACAAAAATCCTTACACGTTTAATTTTTTGAACAGGAGTAGCACTACTAATTAACGAAGAGATGTTTCCAGAAAACACAAAAGTTATTATCAAGGAAAGTATAAGAAATGTAGATCGACAAAAATTCATAGCACCTATAATTACAAAGAAAAGTGTTGCTCACAATTCGAACTTCGCTTGTACTTATATGAAAAGTTTCAAGTTCAATTCAATAGTTTTAAGATCTAGTGATTGATCCTATTTATAAATTAAAAAACTCCAAAACTACTCACAAAATAGCTAAAATGTTTTAGAAAACTAGAAAAAACAAATGGAGTCGAGGGTACAACTACCATCCAATTAAGTGAACAGAGTGGTAGCCATTTGATCAACATAAATGATAAAGGGTCCAGATTTAATCATGATAAGATAAGTTTTAAAGAGTTGGATTGAAAGGTTGGATGGATAGTAATGATGATCAGATTATAGTTCACATAGACGAAGAGACTCTCAGTCATTCCATTAACTATTTTGGACAAATGGGTGAAGAATGTTTACTATTCATTAATATGATTGTGATCTGGACTACTCTATCATGAAAACACATGATCAGTGAGTACAAAAATCTCAACATTGGTAATAGCTTTTGTTTAATCTCACATTGCAAAACAGTTGAAGTATTCTATGCTTATAATACATTAACTACATATCATTCAACCTAATTGGTTGGCTACGCCTAGGTTTCTCAAGAAGTCATGATCGAGGTCACTAGTGGGCACGTATGAGTCTAACCTAACTAAATTTTCCTAAATTGATTAAAGAGTCTACCATGACTCATTTTTCCTAAGCCTATTCATGAGTAACACATCTAATAAATTAACCAAGATGCCATTATAATAACCTGACTTGATTGATACTTGGGTTTGGCTCATTTCAGATTTGATTAGGTTCTAAGTTTGTCGGGGAGCCTAAGGCCCGTGACACTTTTGTGCTACGTGCTATTTGACCTAGGCTTTTTGGGGTTAAATGTTGAGAGTGCTTAAGAAAAAATTTTATTGGAATAACAATTAATATTTATATATAAAACAATTTGAATATTTATAAGTTTTTTAAGAGCTAAAATGTTTTCAAATAGAATATAACTTGAACAAAAGTCAAATATTCATAAAAGATAATGGCCCTATTTCTTCTATTTCTGAAAAAAAATTAAAAGTTTAACATGCTCATCGTAAAAATTTAGAAATGAAGTAATTTTGGTTAGCCGCTCTACAAAGACTGTTGTCTTTGGCTCCAAAGTTAGTAGATTAAGCTATCAAGTTATATTTGATACTTATGTTATAGTTCTTACTCTAACAATTCAAGATATTTGGAAACTTCATTTGATCTAACTAAAACTTTACTAAGTTTGATAAAGTATTAATAAATACTTAGCCTTGATTTTGTGATCATCATAGTAAAAAGTATAACAATCTAGCCCTTCAGGATTATAAAACAAGTGCTATAGGAAAATATAACATTAATGGAAAAATTAAAAAATTTAACATTCAATATTATAATATATACTTCACAATATGGCCCATAAACTCTTGAATTCTAACTTACTCTCACTCGTATTTCAAAAGGGTTAATGAAACCTAAGCCTAACCTAAGTTTATAAAATACTTTGATGCCCAATCACAATAAAAATATCAACTAATTAAGAAAACAATAGCACAAATCACAACAGAATTATTTTTTTTATGCATGTTCTCTAATAAAGTTCTATCTTAATTCTATTTGTTTTGTTCTTGAGTGTTGATCAAAATATTTAGCAAAATAAATTGCACTTAAATTATCACAAAAAATTACAATTGTGTAATTATAAGCCATAACCTAAAAATTGTACTTTCATCCAAAGAATTTGAGTAGCCCAGTAAAATTTACCATCGTGTCTCACAAAAATTTAAAAACCTTTAATTCTTTAACAAAAGTGTTATTACTAATGAATGAAGTAGATGTTTATAAGAAATGCAAAAAATGATAATGAATAAAGGTTGGAGAAATAGAGACTAATTAAAATCTATAGCTCTGGTAATTGTGTAAATATTTGTTACTCATAGTTTGAGCTTCATTTTGACTCCTATAAAATTTTTCAAATATGATTTAACTATTTTGATGTTTGATAAATGATCCTTGTATAAAGTTGAGATAAAAAAAACTCAAAAAATAACTCCCTAATGGCTGGAATCTACTTTTTCGAAAGCTAATCAATAAAGATTAAGAAGATTGTACAACTAACATTCAATTAAGTGAACAAAGTGGCAATCATCGAATTAGCTTAAATGATGAAGGTCCAAATCTAATCATAGTGAGATAGGAACTAGGGCATTGGATTTAAAAGTTAGATTGATAATAAAAATGATCAGATTAATATTCACGTAGGAGGACAGACTCTTAACCATTCGATCATCTATATTGGATGAACAACTAAAGAAATTTAACATTTAATAAATTTGGGCATGATCTGGACTATTCGATTGAAAAAATGCACATCAGTGAAGAAACCTCAAGTTTGCCAATAACTTTTATTTAATCCCACATTTTGAAATAGTTGAGTTATTTCATTCTTATAATACATCAATTACATATTATAATCAAATTATTAGAGTTGGCTACCCTTAGTGTTGTTGAGAAGTCATGCCCTTAGCCACCAAGAGAAATTTAAGGGTCTCACCAAACACAATTTACTTAAACAATTTAATGAGTTTATTCTGACTTATTTCCTACAACTTGGTTCATAAGTAATGTGTTTAACTGATTAACCTAGAGTCTACAATAGCAAAATTACTTGATTGACACTCGAGCTTACCTTATATTCGATGAGTTCTTGGCCTTTGGAGGTGCCTAAGTCCCATAACCCTAGGTGGTACCAGTAACTTGACCTGAGCCCTTTGGGCTCAGTATTTAAGGTGAGCCTAAGAAATTTTTTTATAATAATAAAAAAGTTACATATAAAATATTTGAATGTTTATAAGATTTTCAAAATGACAAATGTGTTCAAATGAAATACAACTTAGACCAAATTCACATACACATACAAGATTGATAGTTTTATGCACCATAATTACAAAACAATTAAAGGTTTAATAAGCTAACCATGAAAATTTAAAAATAATACTCTTTGTAGATTATTCAGCCAAAAATTATCATTGTCCTCGACTCCAATGTCAATAAGGTGAGCCATAAAATTGTGTTCACAATTTATGCTACAGTCATAACTCCGAAAAAATATGATCCTTACTAAGCTAAACAAGATATTAATAAACAATTTGATTATAAATTTTTAAGTATTCCAAAGAAAAATTAATCATCAAAGCTAAAAATAGAAGTCGTTGAAATTAAGAAATTATAAAATGAAAAAAAGTAAAAATCCAAAAAAACTATTAAACAACTTAAAAAATTAAAATTATTTATAAAAGTTTTCGAAAACATTTGTTGTTCCACTCAAGTTTAAGGCCGATATAAAGAAGGCCTAAGATTTTCCTAAAATGCTTTTATAGATTGATGTTTATTCACTTTGATTCTAGATAATTTGTTGTATATAAAATGTTCGTTGAATTTATACAATGCATTACAAAGTTGCACAATATCGTTAGTATAAAATTATCTTGTTGTTGTTCAGGACGTGGTCGCACAAATTTTTTATGTGCATATATTAATTATTTAAGTAATGTATACTTTGGATTTTAACAATTCTATTTTAAATAAAATATTTTTTTAAACTTATTTAACTTTTCATATGGAGGATAATACCAATTTGTTTAATGCATAACTAATTATTTAAGTGTTATATATTTTTTATTTTAATAATTTTATTATAAATAAACTAATTATTTTTTGGACTTATTTAACTTTTCATATAGAAGATCACTTTGATAACTAAGTTATAAATTGTTTTTCATATATTAATTATTCAATTATCATGATTATTTTTTATAATTTTTATGCTTGAATTAATTTCACATAACTTCGAATAATTTAATTTATATTACGACATTTATGCTTCCATGTTTAATTTTTTAAATTTTCCAATCATTAAAACTTTCTTAATTATATATTTAATATTATAATGTTATTAAATAAATTGTTCGTAAAACATTAGGAAAAACATTTGTAAATTTGAATATTTTTCAATTAACTTTTTATTTTTAACATTTTCTATTAAAACTATAATAGTTTTTCTTTATGATTTTTTTATTAAAATTCTTAAGAAATATTTTCTCAAAAAATATTGTTAATTGTTTTATATTTCAAAATTTCCAAGAAATCAATATGGATTTTTTTTGAAAATATTATTCATATATAAATATTATGCATATATCTCTTAATTATTTCACAATTTTTTACATTAATAAGTTTGTGACTTAATATTACTAAGAAATTTTATGTTCATTTCTATTCCATTTGGCAATAATTATTTAAATCACGTTTAATGGTGTAAATATTTTTGCAAAGATTTTATTCTTTTATATTGGCATATCTGTCATGATTTAATTATATAAAAAAAATTTTAATATATTGAACACATTGTTTAAATGTTATTATACAATTATTTCTTAATGATTTGTAACTTTCTATCACACAAAACTCTTATTGAAATGGTTTTTAATTATTTTTTTAGTAAGATATTTAATTTACCATCTTGTACACATTTCTCTCATTTAATATGTTTAGCATTTAGTTTTTCATACCAAAATTTTCATGTATTGTTCAGCTAAGTTCATTAGTTCTTTTAGTCAATATTTTTTAATTTTTAATATATTATATTTAGCTTTTTTATTTTTCATTTAATTTTTTTTATTAACATATTAAAATTATGCATCTGAGCAAAATAGCCATTAAAATATGATATATTCACAAAATAGTATTATCTTCATAATATTTCATTTGTTGTTTTTATTTAAGCCAATATTTTAGCAAATATATAATACCTATATTTTTTTGAAATGAATTTGTAGTTTTATGCAAATATTGCAAATTGTATCATATCTTATTGTTTCATTGCACTAGAAAATTTCCTTGAATTTTTTATAAACAAAAATTTATCTTATTATTTATTAGGAATTAAATTTTTTTAAAAAATTTTATGACTTCATTAAAATTGAATTGTTATTTTATTTTTTATTATAATATAAGATTTAATATTTAAAATATTCAAGGCTCTTTTTATAATTTATTAATAAATAATTAAAATTTTATTTGAAATCTAAGCAATAAGCAAAGAAAATGAAAATATAACTTAAATAAAATTAGTAAAATATCATTAAAATAATAAAATGATTCTAGCATTTGATATGTTTACATTTTTTTTGTTATTTATTTTGAAAGTTAGGCAAGCCTAATATTGTCCAATATAATGAAACTTGTCAAGCAAAGAAAAAAAATTTTCGTAATGCCAAAACATTTAAACTAATCCAAATTATAAAGAAAATGAAAAAATACCATAATACTAGGAAAAAAAATTACTTTTAAAATGATGAAAAATTAAAATGGGAAAAGCAAAAAAGTTATGTAGGATATTAAACATATATATTATTCAAATTATATAACATATAAAAAACAAATCGACAATCATTGCGTGCATGAGGAATAAGAAAAATTAAAAAAGGAAAAAATTGAAGGAAATAATATAAATAAGAACAAAAAATAGATAATATTACAAATATATTCATAACATAACATCAATAAAATGTGACAAGAAAACATCCATTACCCAAAAAAGTGGAACAATTATTTTTTAGGAGTCAAAAAATGAAAACAGTGGAAGCTATAAAATATCTAAAAATAACCAAAATTAAGTGTACAGTTTGTCATAAAACAATCACACACATGTTGAGGAAAAAAAACTAAGAAAAAAACCATTAAAAAAATATAAAGATTATTAATAACAATTTAATATTATATTAGGTAAAAAATATATAACATATAAAAAACAAATTGACAATCATTGCGTGCATGAGGAATAAGAAAAATTAAAAAAGGAAAAAATTGAAGGAAATAATATAAATAAGAACAAAAAATAGATAATATTACAAATATATTCATAACATAACATCAATAAAATGTGACAAGAAAACATGCATTACCCAAAAAAGTGGAACAATTATTTTTTAGGAGTCAAAAAATGAAAACAGTGGAAGCTATAAAATATCTAAAAATAACCAAAATTAAGTGTACAGTTTGTCATAAAACAATCACACACATGTTGAGGAAAAAAAACTAAGAAAAAAACCATTAAAAATATATAAAGATTATTAATAACAATTTAATATTATATTAGGTTAAAAATATATAATATATAAAATTTCGAAAAATATTTTATTACAAATAAAAAATAGAACAAAAATGATAAAAGAAAAATGTAGGATAGGAATCCATCAACTATACATTTATACTGTTAATGTATTCCTTGAGCTCAACATTTTTTTGAAAGTGCGACATATCATTTTATCCTAAACAATTCATATAGATAAGATAATAAACTTTTATGTTTAGTTTTATTTTTTAAATTAGTGATAAATCCTTTTTTTTTTTGAAGTAACACAAATTCAATATATTTTTCTTTGGATGCGTTATTTAGAATAAGCTTAAGATAAGTAAACTTAGGTAAAAATGTTAAAAATGTGTAATCAATAAAATATTGATTACTATAACAAGGAGTAAAGTTTGGAAGACATTATTGAGATATTGATAGGTCTTATTCAGATTTGGCATAACTTGATAAATTTTCTTGGAATACAAGTTTCCTACACTATTTACCGCATTTCTTCAAATTATTCTCTTTAACTTGGTTATGTCATTATGAAACTCTAATTCTACTCGTTTGATTTTATATAAATTTTAATAGGTTATATTAGATTGTTTAAATTTAATAGATTTAAACATTATTATGTATTTTTTTAAAAAAAAATAATTTTTAAGACTTATTTTAATTTATTTTTCCAATTCGTAGTAATTTGAAATGAGGAACATTATAGATGAAAGAGATATTATGAGGCTCGTCTTGATGACCTCCACCTATTGAAATAGCAATTTCATTTTTTAGAGATTTTTTCATTATTTTGGCATGTTTTACAAGATATTTTGACTCATACTTGATTTGGTAATCATAGATATGACACTGATCAACTTAGTTTTTTTGAAATCAAATTTCTTATATACTTCATCTCACTTCTTCAAATTTATTTATTTTATTTTGTTATATTACAAAGAAACTCTAATCCTTTTCTTTGTGAGTTTTACAATTCTTTAGTTTACTTATATTAGATTGATTCAATTTATCTCATATCTACTTAATCTACTTCTACTTAATATTAAAATAATTTTTAGTTTTTATTTACGACTTTTTGCTTAAGTAATTCCATGTACTTCCAAGCTAGGTCTTATCATGGAAAATCAAACATTGTTTTACTCTTCCCCACAAGCCCTACCCAATTAAATCATCATTTTTATTTTTTAAAATGTTTAATTTTCTATAGGTTTTGTGAAATTTACTAGTAATTTTTTTAGTACTTGATTTAATGACTGAGAATGTTACAATTGATCTCATTAGTTTCAAATACTTCAACTACCCTT
Organism: Vanilla planifolia; assembly: GCA_023846275.1. Classification (NCBI taxonomy): domain Eukaryota; kingdom Viridiplantae; phylum Streptophyta; class Magnoliopsida; order Asparagales; family Orchidaceae; genus Vanilla; species Vanilla planifolia. The sequence goes on along the minus strand of JAIUJO010000082.1, from coordinate 142,673 downwards.
CATAATTTATCTCATTTTCTCAAATTTATCATTTAGATTTCGTTATAATACTTTGTAACATAATATCGCATTTCATGTCACCTTTATATTGCTTTGAATTTTTTTATTATATTCTTTCAAATAAATATATTTATTTTCATAAATTTTAATGTTTTATTTTATATGGTTTTGGCATGTCATATAAGTTAGTTTGATTTGCACACGAATTAATGATCGAGGATATTTAATATGAAACTCTAGTTCTCTCATCTGACATTTAAATTAGTTTTACTTTATTAAATTACATCACTTCAATTTTCTTATTTCAACATAAATATTTATTTTCTTTATATTAAAATAATACTTTATTATTTTTAATGTTTTTAAATTTGGTAATTCATAGAAACTCCAAATGAGGTCTAATGAAAATGAAAGACAATTCATTGGAATAATCTCAATGAGATCTACCAAATTAAATATTTATTTCTATATTTTTAAATATTTTATTTACAAAACTTTTTACATATTTTACACCACTTTTTAATTCCTTCCTAATTTGATGTTTGAGGATTTTGTGAATGATATCGAAAGTATCTTTGAATATAATTTTTTCATATAATTTTTCTCATTTCTCTATATTTTTTCTTTAAATTAGTTTTATTACTACGTAATCCTAAATCTCATCTCATGTAACCATTACATTACATTGATTTGAACATGTTATGCTACTTACATTTATATTAATTCAAGTTTAATATATACTAAATATTAAAATAATAATTTTTGATATTTATGCTTATTTAATTTGCTAAGTTATAGAAATTTGAAGGTCATATCATTAAGTCAAAGCTAACATCATTGGAATTAGCATAGCTAGCTCTATCAAATTAAATATTAATTTTTATATTTTTAAATATTTAATTAGCTTTGTTTCTAGTAGACTTTAGGAGAAATTATGATTCATAAATAATTTAAAAACCTGACTATTTGGACCTCAATCATTTTATTATCTTGAAATGCAACCTTTTAATGCTATTTTTGTCATTTCTTCAATTTTTTTGCTTTGATTTTCTTATTTTGCTTTGTTACCATAAATCCACTCTCCTATAACCATTGTATTGCTCTAATTTTCATATATCCCTTTGCTTCAATTTACCTTATTTTAGCTTCAATATATATTAACTTAATATTAAAACAATAACTTTTTATAATCTTGGCTCATTAAATGTCATAATTTGTAGTGATTCTAAATGTGCTCTAATAGAGATCAAACAAACATCATTGAACTCACCTTAGAGAGCTTTATTAAATTAAATATTCATTTATATATTTCTAAATATTTATTTTTTAGGTTTTCTACAAATTTTATGAGGTAGTTTTTCTCAAACTTATTTGGCACCAAATGATGATACTCTCCCAGTCCTAGTATCTTACAATGCAATCTTCTCATACAACCTAGCTCATTTTTTAAATTGTTTTCCTTTTAACGAGTAATATTATTAGGAAATCTAAATTTCCCATCAAGTAACTATAAATCACTTCGATTTTGCTATGTTACAATATTTTGATATTTCTCATTAAACTTAAATATAAATTTCTCTAATATTAAAAATTAAACTTAATTATTATTAATGATATCATACTTGGGTAATTCACAGTAATTTTACTTGTGGTCCAATATAAGAGAAATATCGATGGACTAGAGCTCTATGACTCTTGTTTAATTAAATACTAAGTTATATTTGTAAATATAAAATTTTCTTGATTTTCATATGCTTTACAGGCCATTTCGATTCATACAGGATTAGTGATGACGTGTGCTACACCAAACCAACTTAGTTAGCTTGAATGCAACTTTCTTTTAAACAATATCGAGCATCAACTATTTTGTTAATACCAACTAAATTTTAAAATAATATTTTATTATTATTTACTATTATTTACTATTATTTATTTTTTTAATTCATAATTATTCCAATCAAAGTCCAATTGAATCTATCAAATTAAACATAAAGAAAATATATATATATATATATATTAAATTATTTTATTTTTTGTTATTCCTTCATTTTTTACTAGGTATTTTGATTCATACATGATTTAATTGTCCAGGATGTTACACACAATGTCCTTAATAGCCTGAAGTGCAACTTAATTATATAAGTTATCTAATTAATTCAACTTTTCTCTTCATTTTTGTTAAATTATTGTGTAATAATAAATCTTTACTTGTGTGAACTCTACATAGCTTTTATTTAGTTACATTACGTTACATTAATTTATCTCATTTTAGCTTTAATTATATTTTTAAAATATTACAACCATAATTTTTTATTATTTAGATATATTTTCTTTGGTAATTTGTAGAAATCCTGAACATTGTTTAATCGAGATGAAACAAATGTTATTTCACTCATATCGATGAGCTCATTCAAATTGAAAATATTTTGTATATTTTTAAATATTTTTTTAACTTTTAACGAATCTAACAAGTTATCTTTATTTGCACATAAATTAAGGATTGAAGATGTTATTGTCGATCTTAGCATCTTGAAAATCATCTTTCCTATAGAGCTAGTATCTTTTTTTAATTATTTGACGTTGACTTGGTTTTAGAGGTAGTTAAACTCTATCCTTTTAGTAACTTTTAAAACTAATTTCTCATATAGTTTATCTCATTTTTTTAATTTTTCCTTAGATTTGTTTATTTTATAATGAAACTCTAATTCTCCTCTCATGCGACTTTTACATCACTTTTATTTTCTTATATTATATTACTTTGATTTATCTCATTTCAACTTTGATATATATATTTACAAAATAATAAAATAAAATTTTATTAATAATTATTCTTATTTATTTCTGGTAATTAATCATAATTCCAAACAACTTCTAATCAAGCAAAGACAGTCTTGCTGGACCAGTTTTGATCAACTATATCAAATTAAATATTTTTATTTTTTAATATATTTTATTCTTTAAGATTTTAGTGCAGATTTAAAGAAATTTTTATTCAAACAGGATAAATCGATTAAGAATGTTACCCTGAAATGCATAAAATCTTAAAATGCAATATTCTAATAAAGTTTATCAAATTTTTTACATTCTTTTAATTTGATTTTGTTATAAATGTCAATAAATTACTATTTTCATATTCTGTAAATGCATGAAAATGCAAAAATAAAATGAACAAAAGTAAAGTAATATAACCAAATTAAAGTGATGAAAGTGCTACATGAGAAGAGAACTAGAGTTTCATCATAATAATTCAAATGACAATAAGAAATTAAAAAAAATGAGATAAAGTATTTGGGAAGGACTCATTCCAATTTGCTTAAATGAAAGACAATAATGTCCTCAATTGCCAAATCAGGTATGAATTTAAGTGTGTTATATAACATGTGAAAGTTCAAAAAAATAAAAGTTTTTAAAAATATGAAACTAAATATTTAATTAGATAGAGCTCATTGACACCGGTCGAATGAGATTTGTCTCGTCTTGATTAGACCATGCTTAGAATTACTCTAAGTTATATAAATAAATAACATAAATTATACTAAATTTTTTAAAAATTTTAAGTGGATATATATTAAAAGCCAAAATAAGGTAAATTATAGTGTTGTAATGTCCAAATCAAAGTGAATGAATGGCTACTTGTATGAGGAATTAGGGATTTGTTGTTATATAACCAAATTAGAGAAAAAATTTAAAAAAAGATGATAAATTACTCGAGAAACTTATATTTCATGATACTTAGGAAATCGAGTATAACCTACACAATCATTAGACCTAGAACAAATAGGAAAATCTTATAAAGAATGCCAAAAACTTTCAAAATAAAATATTTTAAAATATAAAAGTGAATTGGATAGAGCTTATTTTTGCATGTCTAATGACAATTCTTTCTTAACAATCAAGCATAATTAAGAATTACTATTACTTACTAGTATAAACAAACTTAAAACTAATAATTTAATTATTTTATACTTAATAAATAATTATTAAAGCTTAAATATGATTTATTGAAATAAAGTATTATAACAAATCAAAGTGAATTAAATGTTACATATTGGAAGATTTCCACTTAAATAGTAATATTAAAAAACCAAAGAGAAATTTTAAATTATATAAATAGTATGGGAAAGTAGTACTCAAAGCACTAAGGAGGTTCAGCATAATAGTGTCGAATGTCAAATAAAGTTTAGATGAAAGTATCTCATAAAAAGTATCAAAGCCCTAGAAAATAAAATATTTAGAGCTATAAAACAAAATAATTACTCAAATAGTGCTCTCTATGACTAGTAAATGAAAATTTTTTTCATCTCGATTTGACCTCAATTAAAAATACTATCAACTAAAAAAACTAAATAACCATAAAAAATACTAAATTATAATTTTTTTTTTAATTTTAAGTAATTACATATCAAAGTTGTAATGACATGAATTATTGCAATACATTTTTAATCAAATCAAAGCAAAGCAAAGGTTTCAAGAGAGGAGATTTAGAGTTATATAGAAATAAAACAAACAAAGACAAAAATTGAAAACATAGGATTAATTGTAAAGAAAATTTGCTTTTAGATACTAAGGAGATCAACTATAATATTCTTGATCATGAAATAAGGTATTAATCAACATATCTTTGAAAATATGCCAATATACCACAAAAGAAGATATTTAAATAATGAAAAGAATACTTAATTAGACAAATGTTGGCAAGAGTCCAACACTATTTTCTTCAAATCATTTCGACCTTTTTTTGAATACTATCAATCGCCAAATTAATTAAACATAAATAATAATAAATTATTATTTTAATATATTAAAGATCAAATAAGAGAAATAGAGGTAATATAATATAATCAAATTAAAGCAATGTAATGGTTAGACAAGAGGAGAAATAGAGTTTTATAGTAATATATAACAAAATTAATACAAAAAATTTAAAAAATGACATTAGTTATTTAGGAAAGCTACAGTTGAAGATACTAAGGAGATTAAGTTCAACATTCCCATTAGTCAAACTAAGAACAATTAAAAATATTATATAAAATATGCCCTTAACTTAGAAAATAAATATTTAAAATATAAAAAAGAATATTTAATCAAATAAACCTTGTGTAGATAAGTCAAACAACGTTTGTTTTATCTTTATTGGACTTTATTTTGAACTACTACGAATTTAAGAGGTAAAAAAAATAAAAATGGCAATAAATTATTATTTTTAAAATTAGATAAATATAAAATGTTATTTATGTGAGTTGAATTACAAAAATGTAATATGAGAAAATTGAAGAGATGTAAAGGTTACATGATAAAAGAATTAGAATCTTATAGCATAATATATTAATGCAAAACATTTAAAAAAATTACAAAAATTATATGTTAAAGTTGCAATCCTTAATAATAAGGAGATTATGTGAAACATCCTTGATAGTGAAAAATGATATGATTTGAAATATCTTATAAATAATTAAAAAACTTTAGAAAATAAAACATTTAAAAATATAAAAAGAAATATTTTTTGTTACAGCATGTTGAAGTGACTCCAACTACATTTATTTCATCTTAATCCAACCACTTTTGGCATAACTGTTAATTACCAAAGAAAATAAGTACAAAAAATATTACTTTTTAATAAAAAAAACATATAAAAAAGTTAAAATGAGACAAATTGAAGCAATGTACTATAACTAAATGAAAAAGATGTGAAGGTCAACCAAGAGGAATTTTGTGTTAATTATTTTAACTTAGAAAGAGCTAAAAATTTAAAACAAATTGTTAAATCATGATAGAAAATTTTCATTCTATGATGCTAAGAGATGGACGATAACATCTTCGATCATCAAATAAGGTATGAATCAAAAATGCCTTGTAAAGAGTTCCAACACATTAAAAAATAAAATTTTAAAAAACACAAAATTATATTTAAAATGATAAGGCTCATTGAGATGGGTCCAACAATATTTGTTTTGTCTCTAATGGACCATGCTTGGAATTATTGTGGAATAAAAAATTAATTAAACATTAAAAATGATGAATTTAAATTTTAATATTAAAAAAATATATTAAACCTTTCATGAGATAATTTCAAGGAATATAATATAACCAAACCCAAGTGATATAAAGGTGGCACGAGAGGAGAGTTAATATTTCAAAAAAATAGAACTAATTAAAACAAAAAAGTTGTACAAATTATATAAATTGCATAGAAAAGTTGAATTCTTCAATATCAAAATACCTCATTAAGCATACCAAAAACTTAATAAATAAAATATTTAAAATATAAAAAGTCTTATATAGTTGGATTGATCTCTTTCATATGAGTCTATTGGCATTTATTTCATCTCAATCACACTTTGTTTAAAATTATAACAAATTGCAAAAGTAAATAAAATTAAATAAAAATAATACTAAAATCAAGGAGATGTAATGACCAAATGAGTGCAGAACAAGAGTTCCATTATAATATATAAAAATCTTTGCAAATAATTCGAAAAATATAAAATAAATTTTACTTGAAAGTTTTATTCTGAGTTATTAAAGAGATTGAGTGTAGTATCATTCTTTCTCAGAAAAGATACGAAATGAAATGTTTCATAAAACATGCCAAAACCTTACAAAATATAGTATTTGAGAATATAAAATTGAATATTTAATTAGATATTGCTTGTGAACATGATATCAATGGATTTTTTTCTTCTTGGTTGGACCTCATTAGGAATTAGTGTATATTGCCAAATTAAATAAGGATAAATAATAATGAATTTGTATTTCAATATTAAGTAAATATGTTGTAAAGATTAAATAAGAGAAATTAAGACAATGTAATATAACTAAATCAAGTAGTTATAAAGGTAAAAAGAGAAGAGATTTAGATTTACATAGTAATAAAAATAAATCTAACAAAAAACTATATGAAATGAGATAAATTAAACAAGAAACTTGCCTTCCATGGTACTAAGGGATTAAATGTATTGTGGATTACCATCAAATTAGGTATTAATAAAAAAATATTGTAAGGCATTTGAAAATGCTTAAATATAATATATTTAATAATAAATAATTAATTTTTTTTAAAAAAGATACCATTGAAGAGGGTGAAATGATTTTATTTATCTTGAACTGATCTAGAGTAAAAGAACTTCAAATTGCCAAAGTAAATAATTATACATAATAATTAATTTTAATTTTAATAATATAAAAATAAATATTGAAGTTAAAATGACAAATTCAATCATTATAATATAAAAAAATTTAACCTATGTGATGGTCAAAGGTGAGGAGAATTCGAGTCATATAATAATATAACCAAATCTAAGAAAAGTTTCAATATATGAGATAAATTGAAAAGGGAATGTTGCATTCCAAAATACTAAGGTTATAGAGTATAACATCTAAATAGTGAAGACGTATACGGATTGAAAGTCTTATAAATGACAACTAAAATCTTAGACAACAAATTTTTTTAAAAAATATAACAATTAATATTTAATAGGATAAAGCTTGTCGAGACGACTCTAACAACATCATTTTTATTACAATTAGGCCTTGTTTGGAATTACTATAAGATACAAAAAAATTTGATTAAGTAATAAAAATAGTTATCTTAATATTAACTACATATATAAATTAATGCTAAGATAAGTTATATTGAATTAATTTCACATAACCAAATATAGTAGATGTAAATACCATCAATCAAAAGAGTTTTAATTATTTAGAAATATAAACAAATCAAAGTGAAATGTCTTAAGAAATGATATAAAATTTAAAGAAATATTGCATTCCAAGAGGATAAGTGGATCGAGTGTAGAATTCTTGATCATCAAAAAAGGTTTTAATTAAAATTTCTTCTAAAACATTTTGAAACCCTAGAAAATAAAATATTTGAAATTATTAAAATAAATATTTTCTTTGATAAAACTCATCAAGTTAAGTCTAAGGAATCATAAATAATAAAAACTTATTATTTTAAAATTTAGTAAATATGTATCAAAAATAAAATTATATAAATTATGGCAACATAATAAAACTAAATCACCCTAACAAAAAAGATCACAAGAGAGAAGATTTCAGATTACATTCTAAAATAATTAAATCAAAGCAAAATATTTATAAAAGTGAGATAAATTACACGAGAAATTTTGAATCCAATATACTGAATAGATCAAGCGTAATTTCCTTAACCTTCATATTAGAAAAAAATAGTTAATAGTAATATAACAAAATCAAAGCCAAAGATTTAAAGAAATTAAAGCAATGTAATTCAACCAATAGGAATTGTTGTAGTAGTGTCTGATTCTACCACCACTCCTTAGAGATTTTGAAGAAGCATTATGAGGAGTTTCATTGCTTAAAGAATAATAATAACCATCATGGCAAAAACTAAACATAAAACCCAAGTTTTTCCTATAATAATAAAAGGTGTATCCATGCAATCCCAAATAATAATAACAATTCTAACATTGAGATAAACTTGCACAGTTGCATCACAATTGAGTTAAACCAGTCCTGTTAGAGGAGTCTAATAAGAGGTATCAAGAAGCCCATTAAAGCTACTACAACTCTCATTAGATGGGGTAGGAGGGTTGAAACAAGCAATTGTAGAAAAGTGAATATTTCTTTGGAGTGTAATTGCATTAAGATCCTTTTGTACATGTGCTTGCGGATTTCTATTAAGCTAAATATTAAATAATGTAAAAGTAGTGAAATTTACTATATAAGATGTAGCAACCATCTACACATTCATAGACAACTAATTAGGAAGCTCAGTTAATGAAGTAACATCCCTATAGTTCACTCTGTCATTCTTTTTTGTAAAGTTGTTGGACTAGTGTTCTTTTGCATTATGACACTCCCACAAACAGTGATTCACATCTTTAGTCACATTACAGCCACATAGGCAAATCTTTAGTGCCTCAATCTCTCTTACCTGAAGGTAGGAGTGAGTTGGAACTTTATTTAACACTAATCTCCATAAGAATATGTTAACCTAAGGTTGTACCTCGTCTTTCCAAAACCACACATCCTCTTTTCTCATAGAACTTTTGCATGCATATATGCTACTATAGATGATCATGGAGTCCAACACCATATCCTTACTCAGTTTGAAGTATAACATAATAGTTTTTTGTTCAATTTTGTCTATGGAAAATGCATAATGTAAGCTACTAGATTAGGTGCAAATACAATTTATATCTTGTGATCCCACGCACCATGCTCCATAACCAGCTCTACTACAAGTGCCAGATGGTCCACTTGTTCAGATAACTTTGCCAAGAAGCAATAGGTTGGATGCCAAGCCATTTATCTAAGGAGAATGAACTAAATTACCCATTATAGTCATCCAAAATTTATTATTTATTATCCAAGGGGTTGTAATACTAAGTCACTTACATGTATGAGAAGCACAACTGGCATATTGAAAGTATTGTTTATCATAAGGTACTTGGATCTAAAGGACTTAGCCCATAAGTAATCATCTTAAGAGATCAACCTCCTATAGTGTTTTTAATTTAATACTAATTACCAAGTCAATAAACTATGGACTCTAAGTCTCACACATTCAATGTGAAGAGTTACCATTTCCCAATAGGAATAATGTATTATGTTATCATTTTTGAACTACTCCATATGTAATGACTTATCAATTTCTTCACTTTGTAGTAATGCTGCTTGCAAATTAAATGATGGGCTAAGTAGTAAGTAGGAATAGCAATTAACAAACAGTTGAACATGACTGTGTGGCCAATCATAAAAAATGACCTGATTATCCATCTTGAGACAAAATTTTCAACATAATTAAAAAATAAAATTGAAGTCTTTCTTAGTAGTTTATTTGTTGCAATTAGTATACCTAGATATTTTAATTAAAAAACTTGATGAATTTATAATTTGCTCGCTATTATCATCTTACACTTTCATTTCATTCCCATACTAAATAGTACTCTAGATTTGGTATGATTCACCACCTGACCAAAAGTATTTCCCATACTACTCCATAATATCCCAATTGGAGTCCATTGCAAGATATATTGTATGCCCATAAATCATGATGTGATCACCATATAAAAGGTGTATAATCATAATTAGAAATGGCTTATCTTGAACAATTCAATATAACATCCTCAAGCTAGTATTAAATAAGCCATTATAAATACTTAGACACAATAGTAAAATAGTGTAGTGGTAGTACACATCCATACCAAAGACTCCATGTTGATTATATCCACTATAAATGTACACAATTAAACATAATTCAAAAACTCAATATAATGATAAAAGTAACAATCTAATCACACCAAAGAATTAGCAACCAAAAATTCTTTAGGATTTTTAACACAGTTTTGGTTGACCTTGTGTTGAGTCACCCTTGCGCTTGATGAGTCACACCTTAAATATTTGCTATTTTATTCTAATGGGCTTCTTTGTGAAATAGTTTAGATGTAAACAACAAGCCATACACTTTAGAAGAGGATGAATTAGTGGTCTTCAAAGTACATTGGAGCGTTAAGTAAGTTCAAATGATTGAAGACATGTGCAAGCTTTGATAAGTTTTTTAATGGAATGTTAACATGTTGATTTTAAAGGAACTCTTATTTCATATCAATCTCAAATCATATTCAAGTATCAATTTATTTAATCATCTCCTTGATTTAGCAAACGAATAGAATTCCTTTTTTTAATCAACAATCCTTTTAATTGTTAAATTCTATCCTTGTTAAATTCCATGCTTGTTTGTTTGCCAAAACTTAATTAAATTAAAAAAATTAACTCTATTAAATTCTTAATAATTAAAATAAAATTTTTTTCCATATCCCAGCTTGTGCTCAAGTGCAAAACTCTCGGGCCAAGCAAGCCCGATTGAGAAAGCACTTATAAGCCTCAGGTCAGGAAAATTGGCACGAGCCATATGTACTTGCAGTGAATCATAAATTGGATGGGCTAAGGCACTGCATGGAGCTTGCATCACTCAAACATATACATATTGGTTGACCCATTTAAACTTGTATGTTACACATATGCTCAGGAGATGAATTCTAGAGCACACAAGGAGGAAGCCCAGCTTATTTTTGCTTTGTAGAATACATCAATGCATATAATTATAAAGTCCAAATTCAAATCTTTTTCTATAATATAGGACTAAATCCCTTGTGTGTACCTTCATAAAAAATTGTGAGTGCTCAACACCATCCTATCACACGTATTTGCTATCGCACGATGGAGATCGCCTCCACCTATAATCGATGATCTTATAAATCTAATCGTCAATTTGATAAGCCGACCGGATAGTTACTACTTCATCTGTTGTAACTAATTCATCCATCTAATGGTCTTGATCTTGTCTAACTTCATCAGGCAACTATGTATATTTCTATTATTTGAAATAATATATCCTTTATGTAATGGCATAGATCTTTCTTATTTGAATTCTATAATCCAGATCTAATCCCAAATTTACCATTGATTAATCAAACATTCCAAATCTTATCCAACTTAATCAAATGGCTCTAATCATTCAAGCTTGATCCAATTATCTAGAACACATCTACCTTTGTAGCATTTAAACATATGGTCGCTACTCCTCTGTGTCAACCCAATGCCTCCAGTTAATCCCACCTAATAGCTAAATACTAGCCATTATATACGTCTTTGAAACAACCATTTTTAAAATATTTTTTTAAGTTGTTTGAAAAATAATTTTATGTTATTTGGTAGTAGCTTTTGAAATAACTTTTACTTGACTTTCTAATGGCTAAGACAAATGTTTTTATATAAATACCTAACTATTATGAATGAAATAACCAATCAACATGAAAAATAGTTTACCATATGAAAGGAGGGGTGCATCATATTCTACTTGCATAAATTTTCCCTAATAGCACATAAGACTAACAACTACTTGTAATTTCAAATTCTTCCAACTAAGCCTAATTCTTCTAAGCTTTCATTTTCTCAATTATTCTCATAATTTTGAGCTCTTCATGCCTTTTTAAATTCATAAGCAATCATGAAAATTTTGTATACTTCTATTGGAATTTTTTTTCTTGATGTGTTTTTATTTTTCATTTGGATTGGGCTATCTGGCAATTATGAATGCTAGAGTTTTGTTTAATCTTGCAAAAATTCAAGCTGTTATTGAGCTCATAAAACCCTAGTTTATAGTTGAACCCACGAAAGCTTGCAAGTTGGAAGTGAACTTTAAAGAAACATTTCCAACAAGTTTGAGGTGAATCGTAAGAAGCAATCTCAAGTTATAACCCTCTTATTAGCCAAGTTTTTTTCTTAAACTCTATTTGGGATGAATGTAACTTCTTGTTTGAATCGAACCACCTAAAAATTTTGTTGGATTATTTCAACTTTTATTTTCATTTTTCTTAATCATAAAAATTATATATTAACATTATTATAAATCAAAGTTTTTAACAAACATAAAACTATTTTTATATTGTCATATTTGAAAAATAAATATCTTTTTTATTAGTTAAAATTATTTTAAAACCCATAATTTTCCCCTCTCATGTAAGATTTGCACATTAATATTTTTTTAAATGAGTATCAGAGTAGGTTCCCTTGAAAACATCAATCAAATCACTTAGGTGGTTCGTCTTATGCACTTCAATTTTTTCAAATTTATTTAATATTTATTTTGGATTCACATTAATTGTAATTTCTATCTCAATATTTTTTGTACTTTACAAAATAATTTTGTTTGTTAATTTATTTATTTATTTTTCAATATAACTTCACTTGTCATTGATTATTTGTGCAAAATTACATGAAGGTTTTGCTTTAGTTTGTGACTCGTTATGTGAGGATGAATCTTATTTATATTGCAAAAATAGCTTTATAACTTTGGGAAGTTATTGCCAAACCTTGTGATTTACATAAAGATTCAATTATTAACGAGATGAAGTTGCTTAGTGAACATAGTAGTAACCAAAGGATAATGGCATAATTAAAAGCGAGAACACTCAGCTACAATTATTGTGGCTTATCTCTTAGTGAATTAAATCAAATAAGGAATTTGCATATTGTATATGAAGTATGGAAAAATTTAGAAGTTACTTATGGTGGTACTTCACTAGTTAAAGATACAAAAATAAATGTGATTATACATGGTTATGAGTTCTCTAGAATGAATCTAAGACAAACCACAAAGAATAAGTTTTTGTTATTTACAAATATTACTAATGGATTAGAAAATCTTTGAAAAGTGTTTTGTAATATTGATTGTGTAAGAAAAGTGCTAAAGATTCTACCCAAATAGCATGGTCCTCTTGCAAGAGCAATGTAGGCGAGCAAAGATGTAAACAAACTCACATTAGGTGAATTGGAGAATTATTGACGATTTAGATTGAGATGAGAAGAAGGGCTGAAGAGGAGGCCTCTACAAATAATGAAATAAGAACCATGGGCATTTTAAACATGCAAAAATGATTCAAACACGACATCCATTTGTTATATGGCTTTGGAAGAAGAGGTAAATTTTCATGTTAAAGATTTAGCTAAACATTTTGCAAAAACATTTGTAAATAGGAATTAGAAAAAGTGCTAAGGTGCTTTGAATGTGGTCAAGCCAACCATGTTAGACAAGAATGTGCACAACTTAATGACAAGAAAATGGAAGAGAAAAAGAAGAGAATAAAAAAGAAGAAAAAGAAAGCTTTCCAAGCTACTTGGAATTCATTAAAAGATTTGGGTTTTGCAACTTCAATTAGTGAGGAAGATGGAATTATTTTCTTCATGGCAAAGTGTGATGAATCAAGTATATCTAGTGAACAAGAAAAGAATGAGGTAAGCTCTTGGTCTCGTGATGTTCTTAATAATATATACACATAAGTCATTAGTGCCTTCGCTTTTTTATTGTGTGCACATTAAAAATTAAAAAATTTTACAAAGAAAAGAATGTTCTTTTAGATTTTTTAAGAAAGATAATGAGAAAAAGAAAATAAAAACGCTTCAAACTTTTGATGAAAAACATTCAAAGCTTTTGAGAATACTTTCATGAAAGAGAAATTACTAGTTTAAAAAAATTACTTATTAAACATCTAAAATTTTCTAATGCTTCATATGGTCTTCCTTTTCCCAAACATAAAGATATGTCTTCTATCGATCACATGCAAATCATTCCAAATATTAGATGCTTCTATAATTGTAGAAAAATACATACCATCAAGGATTACAAAATTTAAAAAAAAAAATATTTCTAGTTGAAAACCTTGTTTCAAATAAGTAATTAACAATGACACTACAAATACTCTTGCAATCAATGTTAGTAGTCAACCCAAGCTTGCTTGGGTCCTTAAGGTTAGAGACTAGAGAACTTAATGTGAGGTGTCTTTATAATCGTAGTGTGGAGATACAATTTGTAAGAGAAATTTTTAGGATGGAAATTTATTGGACTTGGTATTAATTTTAATTTCTTAATACAAGGTAGAACTTGTATATGATTTTAGCATGATAAATTCAAAATTGTCAAGAAGTCAATATCATAGTTCTTTCTTAAGATTCTTTAAAAAAATATGATTGGATTCTATTATAATTTCTCATTAAGAATTGAAATGCTGTATAGTTTATGGGAAATTTTATTTTATTTAATTAGTTATTTTTTATGAAATAAGAAGAGACCATTAAAAGTATTTTTAGTTTGATTAGAAAATTAGAAAGATAAAATAGTTTCAATTTAATAAATTTTAAGAAATAAATATTTATATGTGTTTGATGAATCAAGCCTTAAATATTTAATATTTTATTTTAATTGACTTTTTTTATTGTGAAATAGGCAGACATCAAACAAAGAAGGCATGCACTTTTAAAGATGGTGAACTAGTGGTCTTCAAAGTACCTGGAGTATTCAACAAGTCTCAAAGATTGAAGACATGCACATCAACTTTGATAAGTTTTTGTTTTGCTATGAAATAGATTGTTAGCCTATTTAATTTAAGGCACTCTCTTTTTCTATCAATTTTAAATCATATTTTGAAAACTAAATTCTTTAATCATCACCTTGATTTTGAAAATGAATATGATTAAATTTTTTAATCTTTCAATTCTTTTCTTTGTTCAAATCTTAAAGCATTTATTGATAATTCTATTTTTTAATCATCTTAACCTAAGTTAAGTCTTTCTTTATTACCAAATTCCACGTTTGTTTGTTTGTTTGTTAAATTTTGTTTAAATCAAAAAACTTATTTAAATTTTTAGTAATTAAAATAAATTTTTTTACCACTTCCAAACTTGATCTTGGGCCAAGGAAGCCTGACTAGGCAAGCACTTGTAAGCTTCAAGTCCAGAAAATTTGGTTGAGCCCATTCGATGAGACAACGAATCCTATACCCAATTGGGGTAAGGCATATTGACATTTGGATTAGAATAACTCCCACAATTAACTTGTAATCCAACATGCATACAAGTGAATCATGTGATCAATTCCCTAGTGTACAAGAGGGGAGCCAAACCTAATTTGGCCCTACACATCATTCCCATGTAAATGTATATAAAGTCTAAATATTTATAGTCTCCAACATTATGAGACTAAATGCCTTATGCTTGTCTTCATAAAAAACCGCACCACTCTACGCCATTCAACCATGTATTTTAGCAATAGCACGAAGCAGTTCGCCTCTACTTTTGAACAGTGGTCTTAATTGATCCAACTATCCATTTGATAAGCCGATCAAATGGTTACAACTTCATCAACTATAACTACTTAATCTATCTAACTGTCATGATCTTGTTTGACTTCATTGGATGGCAATTTTTATTTCTACTTTTTGAAATAATCTACCCTTGATTCAATGACCCAGACCTCTTTTGTTTGAATCCTACAATCCAAATCTAATCCCAATTTTACCATTGATTAATTCAACAATCTAGATAACAACAAACTTGTTCCAATCACCCTGATCTAATCTAGCTTGATCAAACCATCCAAAACTCATATGCATTTATAGCATTTGTTCGAACAGTTGAGTTCTTGTTTAGCCGATGTAACAACTTCAATAAGTCCCATCTAATAGCTCAAATCAATTAAGCATAATGGCTAATTAACTAGCCACTATTATGCCATGGTAGCAGTGATTTTGGAAGAATATTTTACAATCATTTTAAGCTATTTGGAAGCAACTTTCAAAAATGTTTTTCACTCACTTTCTAATGACTAATGATAACCTATTTTTTATAAATATGTAACCATTGTTAATGAAACAACCAATGAACATGAATACATACTTGAGATTTCAACACATCACTTTGTTCTACATGTATAAATTTTACAAGTAGTAACTACAACTTTGCCTTCTCAAATAATCAATGCTTTCCAACTAAGCCTTACACATCCAATCTTTCAAATTCTCATTTCTCTTCTAAAATTTATGCATAGTTGTGCCCTATTCCATTAATCAACAAGTATAAGAAGTACTACTTTATCAAAATATTTTTTATCTTGCTGTATTTTTCTTTTTCACTTGGGATGAGTGGCCTAACATTTGCAAAAACTAAGTTTTATTTGATCTCTTAAAAAATCAAGATTGGGTTTAGCTCAAAAAAGCATTGGCCTTAGTTAAACCTTTAAAAGCTAGTAGGTTGTACGTGAATTGTATAAATAACCTCAAGTTGTAACCTTTTTAGTGGTATTATTTTTTACCTTAGTTGGGGGTGGATGCAAGTTCTTAATTGGACTAAACTACCTAAAAATTATAGTATCTCATTTTACGTTTTCTCTTTGTTCTTTACCATATTAAAAATAATATATAAATATAATCAAGGTTTTCTGAAAACATAAAATTATTTTTAAGAAATAAATATAATCTAAAAATTAGTAAAATATTTTAAGATCACAATTCATCACCATTTTGTGAGATTCACACATTATTTTCACTTCAACATATAGTACCCAAAAATTATGTTGACAATTGACACCCTTGCCTAAGACTCCTCATAGCTTCAATCCATAAAAAGTGTATCTCATTCAGCACAATCCCAAATCTTGGTGTAGTGATACATGCCTCAAACTAGTCACAACAAATATTTGAAAACAGCAAATGCTTTAACATATCTAGCACAAACTACTAATTGACCTTATCAAAGGCCTAATCCATGTACAAATTAAGAGTAATATGCCTTTCTTTAATATGAATGAGTTCATACAATTTGCCATCTCCTATGGAAGAAAATATTTTGTCAGATATAGTTGAACCAGGTAGAAAAGAAACTTGTTTTCTTGTAATCATATTAAGAAGCACCATCTTTAATCTACACATTCTCAATAGTTTTTTAAGATTAAAAGGGTCGAAGAATATATTACCCAAAGCTACCTCACTTCTTGCTGAAGTACTACATGTGTATTTCTTTAATTTCATTTGGAAAAGCCATCAATTCCCCACTATCATTTATAAGGTGATAAATATAATTCCTTATGTATATAGAAGTAGTCACAACTTGAAAGAATTTCTTGTTGTGATCCTCAAGGTTTGTGCAATATAGCATGGCACTTTGTCACCACCAAGCTTTCTCTAAACCTATAACTGTACAATATTAGGCAATATGTTGAGCCAAAAGATCATGTTCTAACTCTTTTAACCCAATCCAAAATTCTTTAAGCTTAAGCCCCTAAATCTTGCATTCCAATTGGCAAGGTTTGTTAAGAATATTGCCAAGTCCAATTACACTTAATTTTTCTTTAAGTTAATAATGATCTACAAAATCTATTGGAAATCCATCCTTTGAGTTTCCCCTAATTGTTCTTTGCATGTAACCTACTTAACATTAGTGGAATGAGGAAATGATAAAGATAAATTTTTGAATCGGGATGTCTTTTCAATTTTATTCATAAATAGTTGTTCAAATTGAATGAGCATACGATAATGATATGAGCCTATACAATGAAGATGTGTCCATATTGTATTTGGGAATGCCTGCATGCCATCAATATTCATCAAAGCTTTTATTAAGTCTCTTAAATATGCATGTACTGACCTCCTTGTTGTTGCACAAAGTGAACCTATTTCTAATAAATCCAAAGTCATTTAGCTCTACATCTTGCATGAAACTATAAAATCCATACTAATCTTGCCCACCACTGAATTTCTTCCCTTTTTTTTCTAATTTTCACAAGTAATACATTAAAATCTCTTAAAATAATCTATGGACCACCAATCATTAAAATGACTCTAATTTGGTCTTAGGCTTCCCTGTGGACCGTATAATCTTCAGATGCACATAACACAACTCATCACCAAGAGTGGTTACTACTAGTTTTCACTTGTATAGACATCACATATATAGATGCCTTCATAATCTTAGGCTCCACCCAATTCCTCCATAACAACACAATTCCACTAGATAATCAAGACAAGGGTTGGACAAAGTAGTTCCAATTCCTTCTTAAAAGCATGTTTGCCTCATGCCTATTGAAGTTCTCCACCTGAGTTTCCAATAAGACAACAATTAATAAATCATCTTCTATTACAAAGTACTATAAATAGCCTCAAAAGTTTGCTGCTCTTATCCACCAAATGTTTTAAACTACTAATGTTGCCATATATTATTAGATGGAAACAAAGCATGTGCACTAGGGCAACCTACAAACATCAATGATATAATCACAACAACACCAAGAACTTAAACACAGTAATTTCATTTCAAGAATAAAAGCTAAATGATCGAGCTAGTTTTTGCCATTCTTCAAGTTTTCAAGCTCCCATTTAAGATTCTTCCCTTACAAAATTTCACCTTTACCTTAAAAATAGTGTACAAAATCTAAGTAAATCAAGATGCTCTTGCCTTAGTTTAGGTTCTTTTTGAGTAATTTTGAGGCCAGCCAATGTTGTTGGCACACAAAAGTAGCACAATAATGCTCCAAATTTTCTCTTGCAAAAGTAAACTAAACTACATTTGCTTCTTTGATATAGAGGATTCTCCTAATGCCTAAACAATTTATAGCTTAGTCATAGTAAAACATTTTTTTTCCATTATAGGAGTCGCATAAGCTGGTAAATGAGCCTTCATAAAATCTGATCACCATTATAATCAAGAACCACCATTGTCTATAATAACTCCAAGAATTTGTATAAAAAAGTTCTCCTTGAGTTGTTCATCCTCTAAGTTGACATTTAGAGTCATATTCCCACACACATTTGATAAATTTGGATTCCTATTAACCACCTTATTTTGAAGCAACTTCTTATTGTTTCCCTTACTCTTAGCTACAGCTCCATAAGAACCAAGCTTTAACCTTCACCAACAAGATCATCTCGAAGTAGGAAGCAAAATACCTCCATTTTCTATGCCAAGTGAATTTCAAGCTATGAACAGTAATGCAACTAAACAAGATTCTGTATATACAACCCATGATAAAAGGTTTAGACTTCTATCAACTACTTACACTTAAGGAAAAATTCTAACTTCCTAATTATGTCCTCCTCTTAAACCCATCCTCCATTATCTTATAAATACAGTACCCCTTCTATACAAAAAAAGAAATACTCACCCATATGTGCACTCTATTCAAGTGATTCCAAGTCAAACAAAATAAGTTGTATGTCTAGAAAAATACTTCATTTCTCCCACTTTGCACCATCTATATGAAATTGAAATCCACAAGCTTCACTAGTACACCATGAACCCCTAATTTAATTGTTATATTTACTTCCTCCACCAATAGTGTCTCATAGTATTTTGCATATAATACATCTCCAAATTTTGTTCATTTTTCTAAATACCAGTCAAAGTCCATCATAAGTTGAAAGTAATAAAATAATTTTCATTTTTATTATTCACTATATCCTTACAAGACTTAAATGTTTATCTCCCGACTTTAAAGTTGTATCCATGCTCAACCCAAGTATGAACCTTCTCCAGCTAGATCATCATCAAATAGGTCACCAAAATCCTTTAATTTCTATACCAAGTCAGCTTCATACAATCAACATCAATTTGGTAGTGAGAACACAAGTATGAATATGAATGCCTTCTCTACTCAAACCAAGCTTAATTCCAATATAGAAAGTTCATCACTAAGTAAGTAACTAAAAGCCTCCAAATTCAACAACAATTAAGCCTCATCTAATCAACAACAATATAGCCATGTTTTTAGTAATATGAGTGTCTCAACTTCCTTTATTCTCCCCAAACAAAATAACCTACACTAACCACAAAATACATCTTTGAGTGATACCATGTAGACTTTCCAAATGCATCCAATATCACTACAACAATTTTCTTTTCAACAAATGCTTCAAGAAATAAGGGGACACTTTCTTTGCCAAACACAATCTTACTCTACCCAATCATCACTTATTGTTTTTTAATTTTCACATCTATTAGGGAGAATCCTTTCCCTTTACTCTGTTTTATAGTCATTATCATCATTGCAATCATTCAAAGGAGTATTTTTTGTTTTTTAAGCTTCAGGTGGATCAACATTGGTGGTTCGACAAGGAATATCCTTGACTTCTGCTTACTTTCCTAAACTCTACACCATGCTTTGTTGAAGGACACCAATGTCTTCAAGCACATCCTTTCTACTTGTCGAGCATTGCTTTTTATTTGAATTGATTTCATCTTCAAATTAAGCTTTCTATTTTGGTACCCACTCCATCTTGGATGAGCCCTCATTACACCCTTCATTCTTTGATCTGGATCTAACCTTATGTACTGCTTGCACCTTTTCTTCTAGCTTGTTCCCACTTATTAAAGTTCTGTCTACTCGTATTTTTCCCATTCCAATTACTCCTCTATTGTGTAGCCATAAGTATTCTCCTTCTCTTATGCTGTACAACCATCAATTAGCCTTATCATGGTGAGATCCTACCTCAACAGGAAAGAACTCTTAACTATAATATTTTGGGTTAGCTTATTAGATGGACATAGCCTAGATGCCAGTCTCACTTTATGATACGTGAAGATTGAGGGAAGCACTTCATATTCAAACCTCTAAAAAGACTAGTCGAATGGTCCATTTAGGCACATGCCTACTCTAAAAGGCATAGATAGGGCAGTTATTAACACATACTCTTGCAAATGATGACCTCTACATGTCGACAATCAAACCAGTTATCTAAATTGGCTAATTCATAGACTTTGTAATGCATAAAATGTTCTCTATGTCTTAATACATGAGAGGGACCACCAAAACATGAACCTACATAGAGACACACTCTATTATAGAAGTACTTGGCTTAAATCTATGAGTCAACATATCTAACCCCAATTCAATTCTAGTGATGAACTAGAGACCACCCAACCACTTTATGTCTCTATCAGTAGTTGACTCAAAGTGTAAAAGAGAAATAGCTAGATGATAAATCTAAGATGCAAAATCCACTACGGTGTCTCTATCATGTTGAAGAACTCTAACAATCCATTGAAAAGATAGATGACAACTGTATACTGTATTAATAAGATCATATTGGTGTTACTGCACTCGATGATTGCAAGCCTTATTTGATAAGTCAGTTTCATCATTTATATTGAAGGAGGTATCCCTACATGTAATCATCTTTTCATCTACATTTATTTATCTCTCTATGAAATTACCAAATGACCCTCAAGTGGAAAAGTTGCTTCTATTGCTCATTTTTCATTCAATAAGAGCATCCATGAAACTCACATTAATTAGATTACTTGCTAGTTGGTTACTATTTAAATAGTTTCCTTTCCCCATCACTTTGGCATATCATAAACACTTTGGGTACACCTTCATGCATCAGCTACCTTAATTATATTAAGATGTACAACATTCTCCCTAAATACATTGTATGGTTTTCTAAGTTCATTATGCTTTAGATCACTATCTATAATTGTTAGTTCTTCCACATTCTCCTTTATTTCATTTATAGTGTTCAAATGAATAGCTACATCTTACAACCTAACTAATCCTACATCATCAACTTAGATGATTTCACTTCACAACATACCTCCTTTGATTCAGACAAATTAATTAACATCTCCATATTATGACTTACATTCCTTTGAGGATGTTTAACATAGTAAGTTGGTGCACACATCTCTAGAACAATGCTAGGATCCATAGAATTGCCACCGATTAGGATCACAGCCTCTTCAACTATCGTCAACATTAGTAAGATTACACTACATCCATTATTTTCTTTCATACTCTTCCATAATGTTGAGCCCATCATTAATTCCTAGACCTCTCCAAATTATATCACCTACACTAGGAAGATTACACTACATCCCTTATTTTCTTTCATACTCTTCCTTAACGTTGAGCCCATCATTAATTCCTAGACCTCTCCAAATTCTTAGACATCATATTAAGATGTATAACATTCTCCCTAAATACATTATATGGTTTTTAAAGTTCATTATTCTTTAGATCACTATCTATAATTGTTAGTTCTTCCACATTCTCCTTTATTTCATTTATAGTGTTCAAATGAACAGCTACAACATCTCACAACCTAACTAATCCTACATCATCAACCTCAAATGATTTCAATTCACAACATAACTCCTTTGATTCAGGAAAATTAATTAACAACTCCAAATTATGTCTTACATTCCTTTGAGTATGTTTAGCATATTAAGTAGGTGCACACATCTCTAGAACAATGCTAGGATCCCCAGAATTGCCACTAGTTAGGATCATAGCCTCTTCAACTATCATCTACATCAGGAAGATTACACTACATCCCTTATTTTCTTTCATACTATTCCTTAACATTGAGCCCATCATTAATTCCTAGACCTCTCCAAATTCTAAGTGAAAGTTGTTACTATGTCCATTTCAAAGTTCACTCAATAGTAGAGAATGTGGCTGACAACAAAGCTTTTTAGTGATTGCATTTGCCTGTAATTCTATCTGCCTTCATCTCAGTCCATCTACACCTCTATCTATCATCTATCTATAATTCCAAAAAATCACTACATCTATCATCCACTAGTCTTTAGGTTCCATGATAGTATAAATGGTTGAAATGTACATCACACTCTCCTTAAGATGGTTCATACAAAAAGTCTAAAAAAGACATAACAAAAGTAGTTTAGGAAGGAGCATTCCATTACCCCAAACAAGCATCTTTGGGCTCTAGAGAGCATATGGTCACAAGTGTGAAACATAAATGAATTGATAAAATAGTAAACTAAGAAGTAGAACTTATAGCTTAATATGACTCAACATGAGGAAGCATTGGTAGATTAAGAGCTCTTTCCTAATTCTATTGATGGTGGTGCATGGTCGTTCTTAGTTCATTGAGTGATATATCTTGTTAATTCCATTGGCAAATAACATATCAGTTTGCTAACTAACTATTTGAGGTGCAAGCCCTATAGACAGCTTTTTAAGGGGATTATGGCAGCTCAGACCATGGAAGTTTGGGGCAATAATAGGCTTACGATGCCCTTAGATATTCTAAGCTACATGTACACTACACTTTTGTATTCAATGAGGCCAATTTCCTTGGTTGAATGTGTTGGACTATAGAATGAAATTTTCATCAAGATGGGAATATATCGTTGTCATTGTTTGTTTTTAATGAGGAATTCCTAGCAAACATAAGTCATTAGCTCACGACAACATCCCTACCCTTTGTAAACACCACCCATTGCTTCTATTGATTGAATGCTTCAATGAAGTGTTTAGATCACTATGATGTGGGTGGTTTGCCATGAGAAACTTGATGACTAGTCCGTTGAACCTTACCATTTTAAAGAAGGAAAAGTTATAACAAGGTTTTCATAAGAGAACTTGTAGATAGATCATTAACAAGAGCCATGAATGATCAATTGATCTGTACAAGCTATGAGAGTGACAACTATTCGATGTCATGTTCTTCCATCATGCTTGCCCTTACGACCAGGTGGAGCTCGATGCTATGGGAGACGAACAATAGCTTGTGAGCATGGTCATGCACTAAGGGAGAGAAATGTTAAGCTAGCAATGAGTCTATTACGAGTCACCAATTCTAGTGAGACATAAAAATAAAACATTGAGCAACTCTCAACAGTGGATGTCTTTGCTAACACATTGATGAAGAATTTAGCAAAATGTATAATGTTCTATGAATTATAAAATCCGTTGAACCATCCTTCTTTTAACACAAGTTGTACCCTAGGATGTAAGCCAAGTGCACATTTGCATGAATGTAGTATGACCTATCACTTCTTGAAGAAGCCTAGAGTCATTAGAGGAGAAGGAACTTATAAGGATTCCCTTAGTAATGAAAAGTGAAATAAGACTAGGATATTGTTAAAATTGGGTAGCCTAAAGCCCAAATTATAGTCTAAAGAGGTTTCCTCAATGATAAATTAGGATCAAGTCCCATGAAAGGGGGTGCTGGGGAGGGTGAGAGATACATTCAACTTGTATAATATGGCTACATAAGACACTATCAATGAGTTGTTTAGGAAAGAATCCTAATTTTGGTGGTAAATTCCATTAAAAGATAAACAATTACGAGTAACCAATAGCAAACAAATGCCATGAGGGGAGGATGAAAACAACTTTGACAAGAGACTCAAAGACTACTTGAAATTGCTAGAGAGGAAACAGATGGGGATTTGGTTTGTGCCTTATCTAGTTGTAGAATGTCGTTATACAGTTTATTGCACAACTTAAGTTGAGGACCATCTTGGGCCATCGTGGTAGAAAGAGGCTAAGAGGATGTCACCTCTTGAGAAATATCATCATGGCTGATCACAAAGTTTACCACATCAAGGAGTGCCATGGCACCACCACATGGATTGGTGATGACCAGCGGGCTCACCATTAAATACATCTTAAAACATAGTCCAAAGAGTCTGACATGCTTGTGAGTCGATAGTAGAGCAAGCCCAAGATGTTCATGGAAGCTGATTTGTAAGATACTCATTTTAGAGGTGAGCCATCGAGTGACCCACAACCTCTAAGAAGGGTTCGAGGGATAGTATGCTTGTTAAGACCTAAGAGATGGTGAACTATGGTTAAGTGAGATGAAGCTAGAGGAAACTCTAGTAGAGTCCCATCTCTTTACTAACATTCAAACTGTTCATTTGACTTGGTTATAAAGGTAAGAGACTAATCAAACTATCAAGCAGCTAGTTTGCTTTGAACCTTCCATCAGGATAGTTGGAAACATTGTCAACGATCTACTAGGTAATGTTAATGATTAGAGGCATTAGGGGCACAATGCCCTTGACTTATTCTCAAACTTTAAATGGGTACAAAGCATTGGGTGCTTTAACGAGTTCAGCTAAGGAATTCAAGCTCCAAGTTGGTTATTTTTTGTAAGTAGAGCTGGCAATGTAGGATGAACCAAAAGTTGGGTTATATGTCTAACTATGCACTACCCAAGAGCCCATAAAAGTTCTTAGTCAATTAAGATAGTAGGATAGTGGTCATCAAATTTGACATTCATGAAGGAATATAACAACTCACC
The DNA here is from genome assembly GCA_023846275.1 of Vanilla planifolia. Classification (NCBI taxonomy): domain Eukaryota; kingdom Viridiplantae; phylum Streptophyta; class Magnoliopsida; order Asparagales; family Orchidaceae; genus Vanilla; species Vanilla planifolia. The sequence continues at coordinate 117,309 of JAIUJO010000082.1, read as the reverse complement.
TACTGAATCGACTAGTCAAAAAAATGGATAGCACATAACCGTGCGACCAACACTTGGTTGTGGGTGCAATGCATCACCTTGATGAGTACGATGGTGCAATGGTCACTACAAAATGAATGGCATGAGCTTTTGTGGGGCATCCACAAGTGCAGACCTTGGTGTTACAAGCAAACATTTAAATGAGAAACTTGAAGGTAAAAGAGGGGAAAGGTTCCATACAAAGTGCTCTTACATAAAGGTTAGCCAATTGTATGGCATGGGGGAATCTATTATAATGTGCCATTTGTAATGAATTTCAAAAGGGATTTGAGCTAAAATTCTAGAATCAAAATGTGGTGGTTGATGGCAACATCAAGTCATCTAGAGATATTAGTAGGGGCCATAGGAAGAGTTATCTTTTTGACTTACCAACTTATCTCTCACAGAAACAAGTTAGTTGGAAGTAGGGCCAAGCATTTTGAAGAGCATCGTATGTTGAGAAGTGTCTTATGCATCCTGGTGCCCTTTTAAATTAGAATGGTTGAGTGCCTTCCATGTCTGGTCGTACTCATAACTACACGGGATCACTAAGGTGAATGGCCTCTAGGCGATGAAGTAGCTTGATGTCTACCAACTAGGGAACTAATTGAGAGTTGCCCTTATGATGTCCTTCCATAGGAATCAAACAATTTACTTAGAATTCGTACAGACATAGGGAATCCTACTATTTAATTAAAACAAGGAATTGTGATGATCATCAAGGATACTTATGCAACGTTATTTCTACCTACTAATTTAAATGTCAATATTAAGAAATTCAACCAAGCATAGATATAGGATACGAGTATTTAGGGCCCTCTTATAGTAGCCAAATGCCTCATCATCTAAATAGTGACACGTATATATAGACTAATGAGATTCCCACTATCCCTATCTACAATCGAGTGAAACCATAGCCAAGGGAGTATGCATAGTAGAATAAGTAAAGAAAGAAGATCATGTTGAGCTTCACTTTAGTTTCACTTTGTGAAATGAATTAACATGTGTAACATAAGCATGAGTTAGCTTGCTAATATAATAGAAATGTAACTACTTTTAACATTATTTTACTTATTCTAGGGCCAACCACTCCTTTCAACTATGAGTCTCACATTGATGCATTGATTAAGGTGGAAGACATATTTAGATAAGGAGTTTCATAGAGGTGACACATTTGTTATAGGGTAAGCATATGTTCAAAGATGAGCTCTACGAGAATAGAATTCTCATATGGAACAAATGGGTAATAACTCATTCAATTTTTATTTCTAGTATGTTTGTGAGTTATGAAAGTATGACTTATCAAACCTTTAGGATTTTAAAATTTAAAGCTAACGGTGTGAAACAAAGTTGCCACATGGATAACTGGCTTGTAGCAACAAACTATTAATAGCAAGTTTCTTTATGATACTTTAATGTCGACTCTTGTTATCATTATTAAGAAGAATTCACCAAGATTTTTGTTGTTCAACCACCAACATGTATCGTAAGTTGTGTTTATACTATGATAAGATAGGTTAATTTTACCCAATAGATTAATGTGTTGTGAAACAATTCATCCTAGTATGACAGGAACATTTGATACACAAGATTGGTTTTGCTTGCTTGAAAATCTAGTGGTGCAAAGTAATCATGTGTAGGATTACGACTTGACATCTCTAATTTAGAATCCAAGTCAAGATGCGATGCCTAGTCCCATCATTTGCTTATTAGCTAATAGTAGGGGCTTTGCAACTTGATGATACATGACAATAGTCTGCCCTATAATTGTAGAAAGCTTGATGAAATAGGCACCCAAAGAAATGGTTATAAAGTACAAACGGTAGGTAGAATCCATTACAGATGACTTAAATTTATGATGAAACACTATAAGTGGAAGGGATGAGTTGGACTCATTGCCGACAATCACACTTCACATTAAATACAAATACAATAGTAACTTTATGCACATAAGACATGTGTGTTTCTACCATATCAAAATTTAGAGTGGTTGATCCATACAGTAATTATTATGGGCTCCAAACAATAGATGGTGAGAAAACAAGAGAAGTCATCACTGAAATTATACTCCCTATGGCTACCAAACTAGTAAAGTGATTCCTAGCAACTATTTCAACATAGTTTGATGTGATTCCCTTCAACAATTCACCTTCAACACTCTATAGTCCTTGCTATGGCAAGTAAGAATGTATTATTACAATTTTACTTGGGTTCCAATTCATTGAGACTAAGTAAGGGTTCCATACCTCATTGATTCTAATCCACTAAATAATATACTCTTCAACCTTATTAGGTTAGCCATCAGTCCTAGATTAAATAAAGAACTCTCATTATTCTAAACATTATGACATAATTCAACAAAGACCTCCATTTGAAGTTATCTCTCAAAGCCAAAAAAACCAAAACTTCTAGTTGGAGCTTGCTGTAATAAACAAATACAAATTTCTTTTTACACATAAGCACCAAATAGTGGAAGCAGCTTAATCAAACCAAAAGTGTTTTTACCTTCCTACTACTAAACATGTTATTTATGCCATGAGAAGAAGTAACATAGTAACCTGTATAATAATTCTTCCAATGACGTGTTTTCATGGCTCTTAGGGCATGTTGTGTTGTTGCAATACAAAGACTAACTTCAACAATATATGTAATAGTAGCATACTAAGCAAACTGACCTTTCCTCAACAAATTTTTTGCCAAAGTACCTTAAGATAAGTAGCAACTTATAGTTTCTCAAAACATCCTCCACTGAGTCCAACTCAAAGAAATGAGCTTCCACTTTTTTTCTTGGATGAATCATGCCTCTGCTCTAGATGAAGGAAATGTCCACTAAGATGTTAATAACCATAATTGGTACAAAACCTATCTTTCTTCTCCTCTCCTTGTAGTTGTAGCAATAATTTAGCATAGTCTAATCATTAACCAGGAGTTCCCCCTCCCTTTATTGTTTTTGTTTTTAATTATCTCAAAAAAAATCATTCCATAATATGTTTACCTTACTTTAAACTTTAGAGCAAACCAAAGTAATGGATGGATTTGAAATGCAACAGTATACTTTGCTTCTCTAATTTCCACACCTAATAATCTAAAGAATTGATAGGGCCTTCCTCTAATCCCGTGCTATTTGATGTGCTATCCTTTTATTAGTAATAGGTTCATCTTCTCGAATTTTCTTACTTTCATACCCATTCAGCCTTGACTTTACCTCAATAATGCCTATCTTTCCTAGTGCTAAAATTGCTCCTTTGCATTACTTATAGCATTTCTTCACGTCTGTATTGCATTCCAACATCTTGCTTGCTTATATCTTTACCTATTGTAGGCCTCCATAGCTATGTTGTTATGATCAACCTCAACTTCCTAGGTTTGACTACCATTAAAGGTTTAAGTCCTTATCTCTTCTCATCATGATCTTATGTTCCCATTTGGTTAAAATAGATCCCCCATGATTATCCTATTTTGATCATACATTTAAAGAACAAGAGCTCTCACTTGTAGTAGTAAGGTATACTAGCACACTAGGTGTACATGATTGAGAAGAAACCACAAGCTTGCCACCTCTGAAGCAAATAATGGATATTCCATCATATTCAAACTACTAAAAAGATGAACCCCCGGTTCCATTAATCCACATTCCCACTATAAAAAATTTTGAAAGGTCTATTTTAATACAAACCTTAGGAGGGGATGACATTTGCATGTCCATCATGCAACTATTAATCTAAATAGAATCTCATAAATCATTGGTAATGTACAATATATCTCAATGTCTCAATACATAAGTGCGACCATTGAAAAATGAATCCAGAGTGTAGCACACATGATCACTAAATAACAAGATTTAAATTTAGATGTCCACAAGTTTTGCCCCAATGCCAAACAAGCAACCTACTACAGTACTCCTAACTGAACATAATCTTTATCTATAGTTGAATCAAAGTGTAAATAGAAATACCTAGTGGACATGTCTAGGATTCGAAATCCCCTTAAATGTCAGCACCAACACTGCAATATTTTGGCCATCTATTGAAATGACAAATGACCCTCTTACACTCTACCCATGAGGTTAAATTGGTGGTATTGAATTCGTCATTGACATATCTCATCTAATAGATGTATTCCATTGTTAAGTATGAACAAGGTATCCTTCAATACCAATATCTTAACATATAAATTAGTTGGTCTCTCTAAGTAGTTAATGGAGAGACCTCCCATCATAGTATTATTAACAAATCTTATTCTCCCTCTTATAAGAGACTCCTTAAAGCTAAACCTAATTGAGCTAATTGAATTATGTTTGCTATTCAAATAAATTTCTTCCCTGGCCATTGCAACATTTCCACAAGCACCTTGCATGCAATCATGTCAATCAACCTCATTAATACCTTTAGGATAGATAGATTTCTCCTTTGAGGTAAGTACTTTGCTATGGTATTTCAAATCCAATTCGCTATCTAGTGCATTTAGTTTTTCATCTTTTTTGTAGTGTTCTTGATTCCCATTGTAATTATACTTTTAAAGCACCATGAAGCCCCTGATGAAGCACCCTCGTCATCCTCAGCCATATTTTTTCAACAAAAAGCCTCACCTAATTTTCATGTTGCCATTAATGGCATTACATTCTTCACTACACTTCTTAGAATTCCACTGTTAATGTTCATCAATGCCTGGACTATAAGGATGATCCTAGATCTAGAATGCTTACACTGGGATTGATAGGCTCAAAAGTCTCACTAGTGGGGTTTTGAACATGATCACTAGTTGTTTATGATGTAGATTATTCTAGCAAGTTGTGTTTTATTATTTTTGTAATCTTACAAACTTAGTTCCTACCATAGATCATTGTTGCTCATTGTCTACTCATAAGATTATGAATTCTAAGTCCATTTCAAAATTCATTGAAACTAGAATCAAACATTGACATGCTAAAACTCACCTCCTTATTAATTGTCAATGCAAGTTAGAACATAATTTTGCAAAAACATCTCCCTTGTCAATGAGTTCTACCTCCTCTAATCGCTACAGTCCTCCCCAACCTTCCATCGTCAATGATGTTTTCCATTAACCATTTTTCATCATCCACCCATCCGTACATGACCAATACCTCCAATGCCATAAACACCACCCAAAGTGGTTCTATGGGTTTTGTGGAAGTCTTTGCCTTCCTTTTAAAAGTATTCATTGAACCCTACATACTCTCTTTATGGAGGTTCATACATAAAATTAATAAAAAGATAAAGTTGAAATGGTTTGGGAAGGGGAATTCCCAACTCTCAAAAAATTCAAACAAAAGTGTAGGATAAGGAACCCAATCCATAGCACTTTTTGCATGGAACTTTATGTAAGACAACTTGAAGGAATTCATATGATAAACATATGAAATAGAATTGTGGTAGGAACTATTTTTTGCTATTTATAAGAGCAATTCCTTCTTATTCTTCTTCTTTTTCTTCTTTTTATTCTTCTTCTTCTTCTTCTTCTTCTTCTTCTTTTTCATCTTTTTCTACCACCTCTTCTTCTTCTTCTTCTTCTCCTTTTGCTTCATCTTTTTCTTCTTCTTTTTCTTCTTCTTTTTCTTCTTCTTTTTCTTCCTCTTCTTCTACATTTTCTTTTACTTCTTGTTCTTCTACTTTTTCTTCTTCTTCTTCTTTTGCTTCTTCTTCTTCTTTTACTACTTCTTAAACCTCTTCATCTTTTTCTTCTTCTTCTTCTTCTTCTTCTTCTACAACCTCTTCTTTTCCTCCTCCTTTTTCTTCTTCTTCTTCTTCTTCTTCTTCTTCTTCTACTTCTACTTCTACTTCTTCTTCTTCTTCTTCTTCATCCTCTTCTTCTTCATAATCACCTTCTGCTTCTACATCATCCCCTTCTTTTGCTTTGTCTTCTTCTTCTTCCTCTTTTTCTTCTTCTTTCTCTTCTTGTTCTTGTTCTTGTTCTTCTTCTTCTTCTTCTTCTTCTTATTTTTCTTGTTCTTGTTCTTCTTCTTTTTTCTACTCCTTCATCATCTTCTTCTTTTTGTTCATCATCATCATCAACATCTTCTTCTTCTTCTACTTCCTCTTCCTCTTCTTCTTCTTTTTCATCTTCTTATGCTTCTACTTCTTCTTCTAATACTACTACTACTACTACTACTTCTTTTTCTTTTTCTTCTTCTTATACTTCTTCATATTCTTAATTTTCATCCCTTTTTTCCACTTCTTCTTTTTCTTTTTCTTCTACTTCTTCTTCCTCTTCTTCTTTTTCTTTTCCAACTTCTTTATCGTTTTCTTCTTCTTTTTTTTCTCCTTCTGTTTCTTCTTTTTCTTCTTTATCTTCTTCCTCTTCTTCTTCCTCTCCTCTTTTCTCTCCTTCTTCTTTTTCTTCTTCTTCTTTTACTTCTTCATCTTCTTCTTCTTCTTCTACTACTACTACTTTTTCTTTATCTTCTTCTTCTAGTTCTTTTTCTCCTTCTTCTTCATCTTTACTTCTTCTTTTTCTTCTTCTTCTTCTTCTACTACTACTTCTAATATTATTACTTCTTTTTGTCCTACCTCTTCATCTTCTTCTTTCTTATTCTTCTTCTTCTTCTTCTTCTCCATTTTCTTCTTCTTTTTCCACTTATTCTTCTTCTTCTTCGTCGTCTTCTTCTTCTTGCTCTCCTTCTTCTTGTACTTCCTCTTTTTCTACTTTTTCTTCGTCCTCATCTTCTTCTTCTTCTTTCTTTAATTCTTCTACTTTTTCTTCTACTTCTTCTTCTCTACTACTTCTTGTTCTTCTTCTTATACTTCTTCTTCTTTCTCCTCTTCTGCTTCTTTTTCTTCTTCTTCTTTTTCTACTTCTTTTGCATTTTCTTCTTCTTCTTCTTCTCTTTCATATTTTCTTCTTCTTCTTCTTCTTGTTATTATTATCGTTATTCTTCATCTTCTTCTCCTTCATGCTGTTCATCTTCACCTTCTTCTTCTTCTTCTTCTCCTTCTCCTTCTTCTTCTTCCTCTTCTTCTTCTTCTATTTCGTCATCTATTTGTTCTTCTTCTTCTTTGTCGTCTTCTTCCACTTCTTCTACCTTTTCTTCTACTTCTTATTCTACTTTTTCTTGTCCTGCTTCTTCTTTTTGTTCATCTTCTTCATCTTTTTCTTCTTATTCTTCTTCATCTTTTTCTTTTACTTTTCCTTCTTCTTCTTCTTCTTCTTCTTCTTCTTCTTCCTCCTCTTCTTCTTATTTTTCTTCTTCTTCTTCTTCTTCTTTTTCTTCCTCTTCTTCTTCCTCTTCTTCTATTATTTCTTCTTCTTCTTCTTCATCTCGTTTTTATTACTC